>OX352772.1:239516047-239613935 GCA_947095535.1 Poecilobothrus nobilitatus
TTATTAATTTTCCATTTTTATAAAAAAAAACAAGTAAATGTAACAGTAAGTCGATGCAACCGACTTATTAATACGCCTACACCTGAATAATTCGAATTAAATTAACAATCCATAAGTGTTTTTGGCAGCTGCTTGAACTTCTTCCCTTTTCTGTCTTATTCAACTCGAACTTCAAGAACGTAAAAGAGGCATCCGCTTGGGATATGCTTGACACCCTTGTATAAAATTTTAAGTTTCTATCTTAATTATTTTCGGAGATTGGTAGTCCTTGGGATGTTTGTGTCAGCTACCCGAATTGCCACTCCAATTCATCGAATCCATCTCAGGAACATAAAGAAAACTTGCCAGAACACCATTCTATTAAATTTAAAGGTTCTACTTTTGTTGGTTTTGGAGATATGCTCGTTGCTCTTGTGCTCGTCTGGAAGTTTCCAAAATACGAACCCATGGTTCAAATTCTTTCAAATGTCAGTTTCCAATTTTACAGAAAAGGAAACATAACAGAACACCTTTGTACTAAAAATAAAAGTTCTATCTTTGTTGGTTGTGGAGATATACTCGTTTGCTCTGGGCTCGTCCGGAAGCTTCCAAGATTTGAACCCATGGACCAAATCCTCACAAATTTCAGAAACATAAATCAAACATGAAGAAACACCATTCTGCCTAATTTAAAGGTTATATCTTTGTTGCATTTGGAGATAATATCATTTGCTCTGAGGCTCGTTCGGAAGCTTTCAAAATCCGAACCCAAGAACCAAATCCTCTCAAATTTCAGAGGCCTAAATCATACATGAAAGAACACCATTATGCCAAAAGTAAAGGTTATATATTTGTTGTTTTAGGTTCTATCTTTATTGGTTTTGGAGATAATCTCGTTTGCTCTGGGGCTCTTTCGGAAGTTTCCAAAACCCGAACCCATGGACCAAATCTTCTCACATTTCAGAGACTTAAATAAAACATGAAAGAACACCACCCTGCCAAATTTAAAGGTTATATCTTTGTTGGTTTTGGAGATAATCTCATTTGCTCTGGTGCTCGTTCGGAAGCTTCCAAAACCAAACCCATGGATCAAATCCTCTTAAATTTCAGAGACATAAATCAAACACGAAAGAACACCATTGTACCAAATTCAAAGGTTATACCTTTGTTCGTATTGGATATAATCTCATTTGCTCTGCGGCTCGTTCGGAAGCTTCCAAAATTCGAATCCACGGTTCAAATTCTTTCAAATTTAAACCCATGGCCAAATCCTCTCAAATTTCAGAGACTTAAATCAAACATGAAAAAACACCATTCGGCCAAATTTAAAGGTTATATATATTTGTTGTTTTTGGAGATAATCTCATTTGCTCTGGGGCTCGTTCGGAAGCTTCCAAAATCCAAACCCATGGACCACATCCTCTTAAATTTTAGAGACATAAATCAAACTGGAAGAAACATCATTATAAAAAATTTAAAGGTTCTATCTTTATTGGTTTTGGAGATAATCTCGTTTGCTCTGGGGCTCGTTCGGAAGTTTCCAAAACCCGAACCCATGGACCAAATCTTCTCACATTTCAGAGACTTAAATAAAACATGAAAGAACACCACCCTGCCAAATTTAAAGGTTATATCTTTGTTGGTTTTGGAGATAATCTCATTTGCTCTGGTGCTCGTTCGGAAGCTTCCAAATCCAAACCCATGGACCAAATTCTCCTAAATTCCAGAGGCCTAAATCATACATGAAAGAACACCATTCTGCCAAAAGTAAAGGTTATATCTTTATTGGTTTTGGAGATAATCTCATTTGCTCTGGGGCTCGTTCGGAAGCTTCCAAATCCAAAACCCATGGACCAAATCCTCTTAAATTTCAGAGACATAAATCGAACGGGAAGGAACATCATTGTACAAAATTTAAAGGTTCTATCTTTGTTGGTTTTGGAAATAATCTCATTTGCTCTGGTGCTCGTTCGGAAGCTTCCAAAACCCAAACCCATGGACCAAATCCTCTTAAATTTCAGAGACATAAATCGAACGGGAAGAAACATTATTGTACAAAATTTGAAGGTTCTATCTTTGTTGCTTTTGGAGATAATCTCGTTTGCGGAGATTATCTCCAAAAGCCGGAATCATTCGGAAGCTTCCAGAATCCGAACCCATGGACGGATTTTGTCCAGATTCGAACTTAGCCTTTCTTTCGTAATTAGTAACCTACTATATAAATTTCATCAAGATAGCATCATTATTTTTTGAGTTATCGTGCGTACGGACGGACGGACGGACGGACGGACGGACGGACGGACATCGCTAAATCGACTCCGGCGGTGATCCTGATTCAGAATATATATACATGTCTATACCTAACTCGCTTCCTTTTGGTGGTTACAAACACCATACCAAAGTTAATATACCCTATACTTTAGGTGTAGGGTATAAAAACCATGTATAGAATATACATATGTATCATATAGTATGTATAATCTATGCCTATAATATACATATTCAAATAAGACGATCTTTGATTCTGTTAAATTTAAAATTTTGCTTTTTTGTTTTTGCTTTTCTTTTTTTTCTAAATACATAAACAAAATTTTAAAATCATAGTTTGCATTGTAAGAATTTCACAATATAGCTGAATATATTCATATATTTTTCAGTTGAATTTTTTGTTCAGTGGTAGAGTGGCCGATTCTTAAACTTACGAACGTTTTAAGTTTGCAAGTTCAATTCGTGTTAATTTTTTTTTTTTTGATTTTTTCTTTGATATTTTAAACGAAATAAATTAATATTTATTAATATTTATTAATATTTAATCAGTAAATTATAGACATTTAAAGCCCTTTTACTCAATGATTTTCCAACCCATTTTGACTTTTTATACCCTACACCTAAAGTATAGGGTATATTAACTTTGGTATGGTGTTTGTAACCACCAAAAGGAAGCGAGTTAGGTATAGACATGTATATATATTCTGAATCAGGATCACCGCCGGAGTCGATTTAGCGATGTCCGTCCGTCCGTCCGTCCGTACGCACGATAACTCAAAAAATAATGATGCTATCTTGATGAAATTTATATAGTAGGTTACTAATTACGAAAGAAAGGCTAAGTTCGAATCTGGACAAAATCCGTCCATGGGTTCGGATTCTGGAAGCTTCCGAATGAATCTCCGCAAACGAGATTATCTCCAAAAGCAACAAAGATAGAACCTTCAAATTTTGTACAATTATGTTTCTTCCCGTTCGATTTATGTCTCTGAAATTTAAGAGGATTTGTTCCATGGGTTTGGGTTTTGGAAGCTTCCGAACGAGCACCAGAGCAAATGAGATTATCTCCAAAACCAACAAAGATAGAACCTTTAAATTTGGCAGGGCGGTGTTCTTTCATGTTTTATTTAAGTCTCTGAAATGTGAGAAGATTTGGTCCATGGGTTCGGCTTTTGGAAACTTCCGAACGAGCCCCAGAGCAAACGAGATTATCTCCAAAACCAATAAAGATAGAACCTTTACTTTTGGCAGAATGGTGTTCTTTCATGTATGATTTAGACCTCTGAAATTTAAGAGGATTTGGTCCATGGTTTTGGATTTGGAAGCTTCCGAACGAGCACCAGAGCAAATGAGATTATCTCCAAAACCAACAAAGATATAACCTTTAAATTTGGCAGGGTGGTGTTCTTTCATGTATGATTTAGGCCTCTGAAATTTAAGAGGATTTGGTCCATGGGTTTGGATTTGGAAGCTTCCGAACCAGCACCAGAGCAAATGAGATTATCTCCAAAACCAACAAAGATATAACCTTTAAATTTGGCAGGGTGGTGTTCCTTCCCGTTCGATTTATGTCTCTGAAATTTAAGAGGATTTGGTCCATGGGTTTGGATTTGGAAGCTTCCGAACGAGCCCCAGAGCAAATGAGATTATCTCCAAAACCAATAAAGATATAACCTTTACTTTTGGCAGAATGGTGTTCTTTCATGTATGATTTAGGCCTCTGAAATTTAAGAGGATTTGGTCCATGGGTTTGGATTTGGAAGCTTCCGAACGAGCACCAGAGCAAATGAGATTATCTCCAAAACCAACAAAGATATAACCTTTAAATTTGGCAGGGTAGTGTTCTTTCATGTTTTATTTAAGTCTCTGAAATGTGAGAAGATTTGGTCCATGGGTTCGGCTTTTGCAAACTTCCGAACGAGCCCCAGAGCAAACGAGATTATCTCCAAAACCAATAAAGATAGAACCTTTAAATTTTTTATAATGATGTTTCTTCCAGTTTGATTTATGCCTCTAAAATTTAAGAGGATGTGGTCCATGGGTTTGGATTTTGGAAGCTTCCGAACGAGCCCCAGAGCAAATGAGATTATCTCCAAAAACAACAAATATATATAACCTTTAAATTTGGCCGAATGGTGTTTTTTCATGTTTGATTTAAGTCTCTAAAATTTGAGAGGATTTGGCCATGGGTTTAAATTTGAAAGAATTTGTGGATTCGAATTTTGGAAGCTTCCCAACGAGCCGCAGAGCAAATGAGATTATATCCAATACGAACAAAGGTAGAACCTTTGAATTTGGTACAATGGTGTTCTTTCGTGTTTGATTTATGTCTCTGAAATTTAAGAGGATTTGGTCCATGGGTTTGGTTTTGGAAGTTTCCGAACGAGCACCAGAGCAAATGAGATTATCTCCAAAACCAACAAAGATATAACCTTTAAATTTGGCAGGGTGGTGTTCTTTCATGTTTTATTTAAGTCTCTGAAATGTGAGAAGATTTGGTCCATGGGTTCGGGTTTTGGAAACTTCCGAACGACCCCCGAACAAACGAGATTATCTCCAAAACCAATAAAGATAGAACCTTTAAATTTTTTATAATGATGTTTCTTCCAGTTTGATTTATGTCTCTAAAATTTAAGAGGATGTGGTCCATGGGTTTGGATTTTGGAAGCTTCCGAACGAGCCCCAGAGCAAATGAGATTATCTCCAAAAATAACAAATATATAACCTTTACTTTTGGCATAATGGTGTTCTTTCATGTATGATTTAGGCCTCTGAAATTTGAGAGGATTTGGTCCTTGGGTTCGGATTTTGAAAGCTTCCGAACGAGCCTCAGAGCAAATGATATTATCTCCAAATGCAACAAAGATGTAACCTTTAAATTAGGCAGAATGGTGTTCCTTGATTTATGTTTCTGAAATTTGTGAGGATTTGGTCCATGGGTTCAAATCTTGGAAGCTTCCGGACGAGCCCCAGATCAAACGAGTATATCTCCACAACCAACAAAGATAGAACTTTTATTTTTAGTACAAAGGTGTTCTGTTATGTTTCCTTTTCTGTAAAATTGGAAACTGACATTTGAAAGAATTTGAACCATGGGTTCGTATTTTGGAAACTTCCGGACGAGCACAAGAGCAACGAGCATATCTCCAAAACCAACAAAAGTAGAACCTTTAAATTTAATAGAATGGTGTTCTGGCAAGTTTTCTTTATGTTCCTGAGATGGATTCGATGAATTGGAGTGGCAATTCGGGTAGCTGACACAAACATCCCAAGAACTACCAATCTTCGAAAATAATTAAGATAGAAACTTAAAATTTTATACAAGGGTGTCAAGAATATCCCAAGCGGATGCCTCTTTTACGTTCTTGAAATTCGAGTTGAATAAGACAGAAAAGGGAAGAAGTTCAAGCAGCTGCCAAAAACACTTATGGATTGTTAATTTAATTCGAATTATTCAGGTGTAGGGTATTAATAAGTCGGTTGCATCGACTTACTTTTACATTTACTTGTTTTAAATTATAAATATTCATTATAATTTTAATTAGTTGAACTAATTCCGTAAAACTCTTTTATATAATAATATTTTGAAGAAAAACCTCTTATCAAAAATACCTTTCACCAGTTTTTTAAATTTTAGCAATTTTCTATTAAATAAATTTAAACAATCTTATAAAATTATTTTTTAATTTATTTATTTACTTAGGATGCATTTCGATATGATCACATATCATCATCAGCCATTCATAACTAATTATAGTTAAAAAATGTATAATCTGTTAAACATGTTATAAAATTAAATTCAAATGTTTAAATAACATTTTACAAATTTACAACGAAAGAACTTATATTTTTAATTACATTAATTTAACATTACATATTAATAAAACATTTAAATACAATCAATAACATGTATTTAATATGTGTTAAAAAAAGAAAAAGAAAAATTATTTATTACAATTAAATTAAAAACTTATTTTGAAAAAACAACAGCAAAAAAAAAAAATATTAACATAGGGGTTTTTCTAATATTACATTAAGTATTGTGATTAAATGAGCAAACAAATAACAGATAATGAGAAAAATGAGAAAAAATTTTATTATAACTAAAATAAAACGGAAAATTAATATAAAATTGTTCTATTTTTTTATTGTTGAATGTTCTTCACTGTGTCCAAGTTGTAGTTTCTTGTTGTCAAATTAAAAAGTGGTGATAAGATGGGTTCTGTGTCAATATTCATTAAACACTTTTTATTTTTGTATTTATTAATAAGGAAACTTTCCCAAGCGTCTAAATAATTTGTATCGGTTATGTGTTTAATTAATTTTAAATTTTCTATATTTATGTTTAAGTGGTTATTATCTAAGCAATGTTGTGCTACAGCAGATTTGATTAGTTTATTATATTTAATATTTGAAATATGTTCCTTAAATCTAGTTAAAATGTTTCTTTTGGTTTGACCAATATACTTTGCATTGCAGTCACCACACGATATTTCGTAAATTCCCGATTTTAATTCATTTTTCATTTTATCTTTGGTATTACTTAATATGTTCTTTAAATTATTTTCACTGGAAAAAACTAATTCTAAATCATATTTTTTAAAAATTGGTTTTAATTTATCTGTTAATTTTCTTGCATAACTGAATTTTACTCTCTTTTTTGTGGATGCTTCCGATCTGAAAAAGGTTGTAAGGTTATTTTTTCTAATTTTATTTGAATGTTTCTCTACGAGATTGTCTATTACTTCTTCAGAAAAACCGTTTATATTTGCTATGTTTTTAATGTAATATTTTTCTTTTTTGAAATTTTCAATAGACAACGGAATTTTACACATTCTATAAACCATGCTGTGGAACGCTGCCATTTTACTGGAATATGTAGCAAACGAATCATTTGTGATGTATCTCGAAGTGCTTGTTGGTTTCCTGTAAATGTCGAATTCCAATCTAAATTCTGTTCCGCTTATAAATACATCTAAAAACGGGAGTTGTGCATTCTCTTCATACTCTACTGTAAAATTTATTGTTTGGAATTGTTCGTTTAATGTTTCTAGTAATGGGTTTACTTTTTCTTTTTTTATTACTACGAATACGTCATCAACATAACGAACCCAAATTTTTGGTAGTTTTTCTTCCATTTTCAAATTCGTTTCAAACTTTGCCATGAATGTATTAGCGACAAAGCATGATAGAGGATTGCCCATAGCTGTGCCATGTGATAATTTATAGAAGGCATCCTTAAATTGGAAATAATTATCCTCCATACATATTTTGGTCGCTTCTAATAATATTTCTAATTTTTCTAACGGCACATTGGTTTGTGAGAGCCATTCTTCAATACATTTCAAGGCTTCCGGGATTGGTATGTTCGGATATAATGAGACCACATCGAAGGAAACTAATATATCCTCATCTTGTAATTTTACGTCTTTCACAATATCTATGAAATCAAATACATTTTGGACATATAGGCCGTCAGGTGGTTATAATTTTTTGAATTCACTAATAACCCATTTAGCTATTCCGTAACAAGGTGACTGGATATTGGAAATGATTGGCCTCATTTTATTTCCGGGTTTATGAATTTTCCTTAAGCCATATAGTCGTGGTATCATTGGATTCGGAATAGATAATTTCCATTTCGAAGTTTCCAAAACATTGTGAATTTTAGATTTACATGTGTTGGCCGTTTTTATCATTCGTGGAAGAGGATTCTTATTTATTTTTATAAAATTAGATTCTTGTATTGTTTTTTCCATATCATTATAATATTGGTCTTTATCTAGAATTACCAATGAGTTGCCCTTGTCAGATTTAGTGTAAAATACATTTTTATTTTTTAATGATTTTATAGTTTCAAAATTGGTACTATT
Source organism: Poecilobothrus nobilitatus (assembly GCA_947095535.1). Taxonomy (NCBI): domain Eukaryota; kingdom Metazoa; phylum Arthropoda; class Insecta; order Diptera; family Dolichopodidae; genus Poecilobothrus; species Poecilobothrus nobilitatus. The sequence goes on from OX352772.1 coordinate 239,524,168, forward strand.
ATATATTATTTTCTTTTTATTATTGTTTATTTCATTTATTAAAATTGGTTTAATTTCTTTTCTTATATTGTTCTTAATTAAATCACTTTTATATTTTATTGCAGTTTCGGCATCTATAATTGTTTTATTAACATCTAGTTTTAGTGGCATAGGTGTGAAATTTAAACATTTATTCAATAAGTTAAGTTCATCTTCGGAGAAAGTTTCATTTGAAAAATTTTTAACATAATTGGGAAGAAAGTTTACTTGCGGTTTTTTTGTACAAAATTGTTTTTGTTTATTTTTTAAAAGTATTGCGAATTTTTTATCTAATGTTTTAATTTTTTCTTTTATAATTTTGGACACTCTATTGGAAACTAAATTTAAAAAATTAAGCCAATCGTTGTATTGAAACGAATCGATATATGTTTGTGTTTGAAATGACTTTAATATTTTTAAATGGAGAGCATATAATTCTAATTCATATTGCACAATTTAGAATGTAAGTAACTTGGACACAGTGAAGAACATTCAACAATAAAAAAATAGAACAATTTTATATTAATTTTGCGTTTTATTTTAGTTATAATAAAATTTTTTTCTCATTTTTCTCATTATCTGTTATTTGTTTGCTCATTTAATCACAATACTTAATGTAATATTAGAAAAATCCCTATGTTAATATTTTTTTTTTTTGCTGTTGTTTTTTCAAAATAAGTTTTTAATTCAATTATTATTTAATTATTTTTTTATTGTTGAATGTTCTTCACTGTGTCCAAGTTACTTACATTCTAAATTGTGCAATATGAATTAGAATTATATGCTCTCCATTTAAAAATATTCAAGTCATTTCAAACACAAACATATATCGATTCGTTTCAATACAACGATTGGCTTAATTTTTTAAATTTAGTTTCCAATAGAGTGTCCAAAATTATAAAAGAAAAAATTAAAACATTAGATAAAAAATTCGCAATACTTTTAAAAAATAAACAAAAACAATTTTGTACAAAAAAACCGCAAGTAAAATTTCTTCCCAATTATGTTAAAAATTTTTCAAATGAAACTTTCTCCGAAGATGAACTTAACTTATTGAATAAATGTTTAAATTTCACACCTATGCCACTAAAACTAGATGTTAATAAAACAATTATACATGCCGAAACTGCAATAAAATATAAAAGTGATTTAATTAAGAACAATATAAGAAAAGAAATTAAACCAATTTTAATAAATGAAATAAACAATAATAAAAAGAAAATAATATATAATAGTACCAATTTTGAAACTATAAAATCATTAAAAAATAAAAATGTATTTTACACTAAATCTGACAAGGGCAACTCATTGGTAATTCTAGATAAAGATCAATATTATAATGATATGGAAAAAACAATACAAGAATCTAATTTTATAAAAATAAATAAGAATCCTCTTCCACGAATGATAAAAACGGCCAACACATGTATATCTAAAATTCACAATGTTTTGGAAACTTCGAAATGGAAATTATCTATTCCGAATCCAATGATACCACGACTATATGGCTTAAGGAAAATTCATAAACCCGGAAATAAAATGAGGCCAATCATTTCCAATATCCAGTCACCTTGTTACGGAATAGCTAAATGGGTTATTAGTGAATTCAAAAAATTAAAACCACCTGACGGCCTATATGTCCAAAATGTATTTGATTTCATAGATATTGTGAAAGACGTAAAATTACAAGATGAGGATATATTAGTTTCCTTCGATGTGGTCTCATTATATCCGAACATACCAATCCCGGAAGCCTTGAAATGTATTGAAGAATGGCTCTCACAAACCAATGTGCCGTTAGAAAAATTAGAAATATTATTAGAAGCGACCAAAATATGTATGGAGGATAATTATTTCCAATTTAAGGATGCCTTCTATAAATTATCACATGGCACAGCTATGGGCAATCCTCTATCATGCTTTGTCGCTAATACATTCATGGCAAAGTTTGAAACGAATTTGAAAATGAAAGAAAAACTACCAAAAATTTGGGTTCGTTATGTTGATGACGTATTCGTAGTAATAAAAAAAGAAAAAGTAAACCCATTACTAGAAACATTAAACGAACAATTCCAAACAATAAATTTTACAGTAGAGTATGAAGAGAATGCACAACTCCCGTTTTTAGATGTACTTATAAGCGGAACAGAATTTAGATTGGAATTCGACATTTACAGGAAACCAACAAGCACTTCGAGATACATCACAAATGATTCGTTTGCTACATATTCCAGTAAAATGGCAGCGTTCCACAGCATGGTTTATAGAATGTGTAAAATTCCGTTGTCTATTGAAAATTTCAAAAAAGAAAAATATTACATTAAAAACATAGCAAATATAAACGGTTTTTCTGAAGAAGTAATAGACAATCTCGTAGAGAAACATTCAAATAAAATTAGAAAAAATAACCTTACAACCTTTTTCAGATCGGAAGCATCCACAAAAAAGAGAGTAAAATTCAGTTATGCAAGAAAATTAACAGATAAATTAAAACCAATTTTTAAAAAATATGATTTAGAATTAGTTTTTTCCAGTGAAAATAATTTAAAGAACATATTAAGTAATACCAAAGATAAAATGAAAAATGAATTAAAATCGGGAATTTACGAAATATCGTGTGGTGACTGCAATGCAAAGTATATTGGTCAAACCAAAAGAAACATTTTAACTAGATTTAAGGAACATATTTCAAATATTAAATATAATAAACCAATCAAATCTGTTGTAGCACAACATTGCTTAGATAATAACCACGTAAACATAAATATAGAAAATTTAAAATTAATTAAACACGTAACCGATAAAAATTTTTTAGACGCTTGGGAAAGTTTCCTATTAATAAATACAAAAATAAAAAGTGTTTAATGAATATTGACACAGAACCCATCTTATCACCACTTTTTAATTTGACAACAAGAAACTACAACTCGGACACAGTGAAGAACATTCAACAATAAAAAAATAGAACAATTTTATATTAATTTTCCGTTTTATTTTAGTTATAATAAAATGTTTTCTCATTTTTCTCATTATCTGTTATTTGTTTGCTCATTTAATCACAATACTTAATGTAATATTAGAAAAATCTCTATGTTAATAAATATTATATATTATTATATTTTTTTTTTTGCTGTTGTTTTTTCAAAATAAGTTTTTAATTTAATTGTAATAAATAATTTCTCTTTTTTTTAACACATATTAAATACATGTTATTGATTGTATTTAAATGTTTTATTAATATGTAATGTTAAATTAATATAATTAAAATTATAAGTCTTTCGTTGTAAATTTGTAAAATGTTATTTAAACATTTGAATTTAATTTTATAACATGTTTAACAGATTATGCATTTTTTAACTATAATTAGTTATGAATGGCTGACGATGATATATGATAATATCGAAATGCATCCTAAATAAATAAATAAATTAAAAAATAATTTTATAAGATTGTTTAAATTTATTTAATAGAAAATTGCTAAAATTTAAAAAACTGGTGAAAGGTATTTTTGATAAGAGGTTTTTTTTCAAAATATTATTATATAAATATTCAGTTCAGCTATTTTCAATACCAATATTTTTCCACAATTTTCGGATTTTCATTATTAATTTTCCATTTTTATAAAAAAAAACCATATGAAGAATATACATACATATGTATCATATAGTATAATCTATGTCTATTATATATTCAAAAAAGACGTTTTATTTTTGTTTCTTTTTTTCCGTTATATTTTAAATTTTCCTTTTTTTTTCTACTATTATGTACATAAACAAAATTTTGAAATGATAGTTTATCAGTTTAGGATTTTTTATTTGAGTAAACATGAAATGTAACATGTAAAATTTAATAAAAGTTACAATATTACTACATAAGTAAATCAGGGGCATCCTATAAAATGCATTTGATAATATAAATAATAGGTACACATATATTGAGTTTCCAATATTCAATAAATCAGGGGCATCTTCTAAAAGATAATAATAACCGTGTTTTTACAAAAAATATCGTTTGCAAAGTAATTTTAAATTCATAAAGACATTAATTATGGAAAATTGTATTTTTACGTTTAAATTAAATTAAAAAGAAACTATATATCTTTATGATAAAATCAAAAAAAAAATTGCTTATTTCGTTTTTTAACTCAAAATGGACATATGAATTAAAATTAAATATAAATAAAACGCTGTTGAGCGCTACGAAATACTTATTAGTTAGAGTAATTTAAAAAAATTATAAATTTTGGCTACGAATAATTGTGGTTAACCACAGTTATTAATCAAACAACCTCAAATTTTGGGTTCAAGGTATAAATAAAAAAAAAACAATAATAATACAAAAATCCTTTTGAGGACTATCATATACATTTGATAGCGTAAATTTAAAAAATCCCGAATATTTGTTTTTGATTGCGTGAATTGCATGTGCTTATTAAAAAACCTCGAATTTCGAGGGGCGGGTGAATACTAGTTTTATTTTATTTTTTTATCATATAATGAAATTTGTAATTGCCATGGTCAAAACGCCACTCAATTCTAAAATCTAAATATCTGTTAATTAACTCAGTTAATCATGAATGGAAAGAACAAACTGATAACGCTTCTGAAAATCAGAACTGTAATTGGGTAAATTGTATCGAAAAACAATTATTACAAACAAAAACGTTGATTAGACTAACAAAGAAAAGAAACGCCATTTCAAAAACAGTATTGAAAGGGCAAAGCTTAAAATTAAAAAAAAAAGAAAGGAACATTCGTGCAAAACCTTCTACAAAAGATTTTATATTTGAAAAATGTTTAAAGAAAATTGGTACAAAAGGTGTAACACATTTCTTTAACACAGTAAAATCGCAACATCAGACGAGTAAATAAGAAATTGCCAACGAATATTTTACGAAATTATGATCTATTAAAAACATTGACAAGAGAAGATTTTTAATTGTTTTATTCAATTATACAAATGCAAATCGTTAAAATCATTGATATGAACAAGTACCAACCTTTCATACTTTATTTATATGCTGCAATAATTATATATGCATTTAATGTATTAAAAAAATGAGATAAATAGATTCCAGGTTTGTTTTTCAAAATTTTTGCATGGCGTTAGTGCTTATGTATTTTGATTTAACTCTAACTTAAAGATGTTTTTCAAATATTTTAGTTACTGATATTCGTTGTTTGGTGAACTTTTTACAGTTGTTTACTCGCTTGGTGGTAATGGAATATGGTAATAATATATCCTCAAATTTCGGATTAAAATAAATGAAAAATAGTTTTGTTTACTAACTGTAAAGTGCATTATATACTATTTGAAAAATTAAATAAAAATATTTTTTTTTTTATTTAAGATTAAGAGTATTTACGAATTACGAATGCAACTTGAACCTTTCTAATATTCTCGATTATGATTCGCGAATCCCAACTTAGGGCCTGGTTTACACTTTTTAGGTGTTTAGGACTTTTCAGTCTGAATTTGCTTATAAAATATATTTATTTCATTTAGTAGATTCTTTTTTTCAACTACAATATTTCTGGTGTAATAAAAGAAGAATGAAATTTAAACTACAAAACCACAAAATTAGTTTACCGGAAAGAAGGGTGAAACATAATGAAAAAAGTAGACTCAAGAAGACTAATGTAAACGGACGGGTTAACAATACATTTTTATATTTAATTATATGTTGTATTTATTCTTGTATTTAAATATGGTTAACAACTTGCCTTTACATTGAGTCAACCTACATGTAAGTTTTAGACCTAAGGATTTTAACCTGAACTGATGTGAAAAGTGAAATAACTTATAATATTAATTTATTTGATTATATTAATAAAAATTATGTATAAATTAACATAAATTAACTTATTGTAAAAACAATTAAAATATATAATAATTTATATTTTTCACTTATTGTATATGCATTCTAAAAAAATTTACATTATTTATTAAACCAAATCGATATTGCCATAAAAATTATTGTACAACGTTTTTTTGTTGAGTAATGTACCAAATTAATGTTTTTTTAAAATGTTTTTAAGAAACTTTTTGTTGAAAAGTAGTTTTATTTTATTTTATTAGTATTTCGTATACTTTTATTTTCACATTTATTACATTGGGCAGAGTCCATTTTATGACTGTTATCCAATAATTCTCGTAAAAATGGTCTGATCCTTATTTTTCTTTTTTTTAAATGATTCCTTTTCTCTTCCTTGTCTGTTGCATGTCCTGTTTTTTTTACATTGTTTGCTTTCCTTTAACTTTTTTTTAATTTTAAAATTTCCGACTTTCAATATAAAACTTTAATATTAATTCTATTGAATGGCCGCATGACGCTCCAAACCTCATGCATTCTTGACATTTGGTGGCACAAAATTTTTTTAGGTATTTCTTTACATTTTAGGTGGTCGGCAAAAATCCTCAATCCGAACCCTCCTCGTAGGTGCCGACCGGAAATAAATACCAGCTAGGTGGTTAGGTACTAAGGGAAAGGTAAACTGAGTCTGTCTTTATGTATCGTATTACTGACATCTCGGTTTTTACCGGAACCATCGGATTGGGGTAAGCCTGGGCCGGATTCAAGGTGTTATACGACCCGTGCCGATGATCAGCCTGGTGAGCGGCCCAGTTGCGAACGGAGTATTGGGAGTACCTGGCGACCCTCCGAATTAATTAGCCTTACCCTATGTATACGAATCTCTGCATAGGACGGAACTTCCTTTTCTTCGTACTCGTGGGTTCAAATATGGAACAAATTTAAAAAAAAAAAGATTCGAAAAAAGAGTTAGCCGGCACTATTCAAAAATCGGCAAGTAAAGCGACCAAACCGGATAGTGCTAAGGAAAGTCGCGAACAACCAAAGACGGTATGCAAAGTGCGCACGTCGAAACAAGCCTTCTTCGATAAACGGTCGACCTATAAAATTATTGAGAGGTTAAGCTTTCTCAATATTGGTCAGTTATCTGAGGCGCAAAAGAACTGCTTAGCCTGGGCCAACACAGTTGTAGGCCCAAGCTCCAAGAAGGACAAATCCCAGGTTCATCGAAGGGCCTTATGTCCAAGAGACAGAGGTCACAAGATGAGCCACAGGGTAGTTCTAAAAAGGCTAGGTTGCTAGGGAGCAACCAGGTAACCAAGCCTTTCAACGAAATTGCAAAGGATAGTTTAATTCTGGCAATCATTGATGAGGGGTTAGAGGATGGGAGTATTTCTCCCAGTAACTGGAAGATGGTTGTTGTTGCTTTAAACACAACTTTCTTCCAGGTACTGGAAGAAAATCCCGGACCACCACCCTCCTGTAGAGACGCTGGCTGACATCAGGGCCACGTCAAATTGACTGCTTGCGCTGATCAGAGATCGGCAGATCTCTACAAGCAGGCGATAGGTAAGGTGGGCAGTCTGTGGCCGGGGGCCTAGCTCAAAGCCGTAAGTAGGGAGGAAATCCCTAGCAGGCCAAGAGCTAGGGTATGGCTGCCGAGAGAACTTTCCCAAGCAGACACGATCATCAAAATGATGAAAGTGTCAAATCCCCAACTCCAACTCACAATTGGAAGATTGCCAAACTAGGGGAAGTAGTAGGAGAATCCCGACAGGCGTTGGTCATTGTCAATAAGAACTCTCTACAACCCCTAGCGAAAGCCAAAGGGGTCATTAGTTACGGCTTCACAGCGGTTACACTGAAGGTGTATAAGAAGGATGAGGTGGAGGCCTCAAGTAACATCGGTGAAGGCAAGTCAAGCGCAAGAGGCAGACTCTGACCGATCCGATGTCGTTGACGTAGCATCCTCCTCGACTCCAAAGAGAGTGAATGATGTCATCAAGGCTGACGATGAAGAAGATCTACTTAGATCGGATTCTGACAGCTTTGATGAAGCCAAAAGCTTCTCAATGGACTTCGAGGATGAAGCTAACGGTGTTGGAGATTAAGGATGACTCAGGTAATGAAGCTACTCTAAATTAATCTCCAACAATCCAAAGCGACTTCCGCCGCACTTGAAATCCGCCTCAGGAGAACGGGTGAGGATATTATCTTGATCCAAGAGCCATGGGTGACAAAAAAACAGGTTCATGGACTCAAGATACCAGGATACACGTTGTTGTATAATAAAGAGACCTAGAGCGGACCTATGCAGACCTATGCAGACCTAGAGCGTGCATACTTGCTAAAAATACATTAAATCTAACTTTTATGTATAATTACAGTGATGCTGATCTGGTCGCGGCGAGCCTAAAGCTAAAAAACTTAAGGCTCTGGGTTGTTGCGGCGTATCTTCCCCACGACTCACAGGATTCACTTCCTCCATCCAATCTGGCAGCGTTGGTAGCGAATGCTAGAAGGATGAACATTGGGGTCATCATAAGCTGCGACGCCAATGCTCACCATGACATCTGGGATAGTTCGGATACCAACGAAAGAGGTGAGTCACTTTTTGATTACATTTTAAGTACTAACCTTCTTATCTGTAACATTGGCGGGGAACCTACCTTTGTTACTAGTAATAGGCAAAAAGTCCTAGACATAACCTTAGACTTAATTTATTCTAAAATAAATTCATGAAAAGCTTCTGATGAGCATTCCTTCTCAGATAACAGATACTTTGAGTTCAGTCTGGACGAAAGTCTTCCAATAAAGTCAGTCTATCGAAATCCTAAGAGAACAGGCTGGAACAAATATAGGGAGCACTTAAAGTCAACGCTTCCCTCCTTAACACCTGGAATTCCTTAAAATATCCAGGATCTAAATAGCCTAGTAAACGTTTTTACTAAGGCCTGCAATAAGTCCTTAAAGCATTCGTGTCTCATCAGTACGCCTAGGACAAAACCTAAACCACCTTGCTGGAATGATGAAATCAAAACTCTAAGGAAAGATAAAAGGAGGGCTTTTAATAATGCCAAAAAAACACATTAGGTACAGGACTGGAGCCCTTATAAAACGGCTCTTAGTCAGTACAAAAACGTACTTAAAAAGGCGAAAAGAAACACCTGGAGACAATTCTGCGGAGGTATAGAAAACGTTTCCGAGCCATCCAGACTTAGGAAAATTCTATCGACAAACTCCATTGTCCCCAGTCTTCTTAAAAAATAGGATGGCAGCTGGGCTACTACAAGCGAGGAGTCGTTGAAATTACTTTTAAAAACCCATTTTCCTGGGTGCACAAATAACAGCTCAGAGATGGCTTATGTTCTGAATCATCCCCCTACTATTTCAGAGGTGGTGGTTACTGGAGAAAACCTACAATGGGCTATAGATAGTTTCAAACCATTCAAGTCAAGCGGACCGGATGGAATTACACCCTCAGAGATCCAGTAAACTGCATGTACTACCCTGGCTTGGCTAAAAAGCATTTTCTGTGGGTGTCTTAATTTGGGGCTTATCTCGGATAAATGGAAACAGGTCAGAGTAGTGTTCATACCCAAGGCCGGCAAAAGTAGTCACGTCTATGCGAAGGACTTTCGGACTATAAGTCTGTCATCCTTCCATCTAAAAACCTTAGAAAGATTGATCGACATCCATATCCGCTGCAACTTAGATAAAAATCTGTTGTCAGCCTCTCAACATCCTTACTGTAAAGGGAAGTCAGTGGATACTGCACTTCACACTTTGACGAGCTCGATTGAAAGATCTTTAAATTGCAAAGAGTATACTCTTACAGCTTTTATAAACATTGAGGGAGCGTTTAATAACGTCAATCAGGCAGCCATTGTAGACGCACTCATAAGCCTAGGAGTTGAACCGGAGCTAAGAGCACTGATAGCTAATATGCTAAATAGGATGGCCATCAGTGCCAACTTAGGCAACGCTTCAGCAAAGAGGTTTGTGAAAAGAGGGACTCCGCAAGGAGGAGTGCTATCTCTCCTTCTTTGGAATATGGTAGTAAATAAACTGCTTAAAATCCTGGAAGAGGCGGGTTGCACAACAATTGCCTATGCGGATGATGTTGCTGTCGTGGTCAGTGGCAAGTTCCCTAATAGTCTCAGGGACGTTTTGCATCTTGCACTAAACAAAATCACAACCTGGACTATAGACTGTCACACAGAAAACCAAACTGGTCCTTTTTACAAGGAAATCTAAAATTCCTAAAATAAAGCCGCCTTCGTTAAATGGCTCCACTCTTGCCTTTAGCGAAACGGCGATATTTGTCGGTCTAACTCTAGGCAGGAAGATAAGCTGGAAGGCTAACATCTCAGAAAGAGTAAAGAAGGTCTCAATAGCACTCTACTCGTGTAAAAAAGCTATTGGTAGGAAATGGGGGCTTCAGCCATACATGACTTACTGACTATACACATCCGTAGTGAGACCCCTTCTTATCCACGGAGTCCTAGTAAGGTGGAAGGCAATCGATAAAAAGGTCAACCACAAGGCAATCGCGAGGGTCCAAAGAACTGCCACACTATGTATTGGTGGCTCTTTAATAACAACCCCTTCTGCGGCATTAGATATCATGCTTAATCTGATGCCTGTAGAATATTATAGTAATTTGCAGCCGCAAACACAGCTGTGAGATTAAAAGCTACATCCCAGTGGATTAATTCACGAAAAGGTCACTCGGATATCATAAACCAATTCAAGTCCACTCCCGCCTTGGTGAACTACACGTCCCCCACTTACTTCTTCGACAAATCTCATGTGACGAGCATCCCAAGCCGAGAGAGTTGGAACTCGAACACAGTGATGACCTTCGAAGGAGTACAATTCTACACTGATGGTTCAAAAATGAACAGCAGTGTAGGATGCGGGGTCTTCTCAGATAATCTGAATATCAGTCATAATTTGCGATTGCCAGATCATTGTAGTGTCTTCTAAACGGAAATTATGGCAATTCAAGAAGCCTTGATTCTACTGAATAGAAGCGTTTTGACTGTAAAGCAAGTACGTATTCTGTCAGACAGTCAGACTGCGTTAAAATCTCTGGCATTAACATGCACAACCTCGAAGACTGTAATAAACTGCTGAAAACTTCTTAACGAGATGGCCAGGCAGTTTAGCATTCAGCTTTGCTGGGTACCAGGTCATTGAGGTATTCCGGAAAATGAAAAAGCTGATGAACTCGCAAGAATTGGTACAACCTTACAAGTTTTTCCGGATAGGGCAGGACTATGGGTACCTCTATCCATAAGCAAAACGTTATTTCGAAAGGAAATAACGGATATGGTAAATTACAAATGGTCAAATTTGACCTCGTGCAATACCACAAGGCCCAAAACCGATTTAACACGATCCAATGATCTGCTTTCTCTCAAAAGGGCAAATATTAGAATGACAATGGGTATAATCACCGGTCACTGTCTAATAGGGAAGCATACCAGAAGACTTGGCTTATCCGCAAACGACTATTGTAGATCCTGCAAGGATGAAGAAGAGGAGGAAACTACTCTCCATCTCCTTTGCACACGCCCGGCCTTGTCGATAAGAAAGAATACCCATTTGGGGCAATATCTATTCGACAGCCTTAGCGATCTGGCAGGTAAAAATTTGAAGAGTATTCTTCGCTTTGCAAAAAGCTCAAATTGTTTTTAACGAGTAGGATAGAAAAGCTTCTATGTGGTATCACAATGGACCAAATACGGTCTAAGTGTGCCTTTTTGGCAGCCACCTTAACCTAACCTAACTTTATATTTTAGGTATTTGGAATTTGTATAAAATAATAAATTTTATAAATAATTGTAAGTAATAGTAAGTAATAGAAAATATTAAAATTTTTTTAATATAAAAAATAACTAATTTTTAAAATTAATTGTAGATAATGTGAGTAATACAAAATTTATTAAAATTTATTTCATACAAGCAAAAAAATATCAATAGATGCTTGCCGTATGGGTTAGCTTGCCGAATTTAAAAAAAGGATTTCTTAAATTGTTGGCGGGGTTTGGGGGCGATAGATTATTTTTGATTTCCAACAAAAAAAAAAATATCAATAGATGCTTGCCGTATGGGTTTACTTGCCGAATTTAAAAAGAGGATTTCTTAAATTGTTAGCGGGGGTTTGGAGGCAGCAGCCCTCAACTATAAAAAATTTTATTTTCATATAAGAAAGTTATTTTATTTTTTTTGATTTCTAACAAGGAAAAAAAATATCAATAGATGCTTGCCGTATGGGTTTACTTTCCGAATTTAAAAAGAGAATTAGTAGCGGTAGCCCCTGACTTTAAAAAATAAAAATTTTTATATTAAGAGTTAATAATTTTATAAAAATTAAATTTTTAGACAGTTAATAATTTGACGTTTTCAATATAAAAATGTCAAAATTTTTGTATAAAATTAAAATTTTGCATTTACATATAAAAATTACTAAATATGTTGATATTTACGTTTAGAATCAATTAAACATTGAAATAAATTATAAAATATGTTTACTTTTTCATTTGAAAAAGTTAAAATTAATTTATTTACGTTTTCAACATAGAGATGTCAATAATTTTTTAGTTTATTTAAATTTGAATTATTTGGGCAACTTAAAATGTTTTGTACAACCCTTTCATTTTTATCATTTAAAAATTTCCATTTTGATTTTTAGATAAATTGTACAATTGCAATTCTTTCCATATCTGTATATATATAAATATACTTAAGATTATAAGAATGTGTTAAAAGATCAAAATGTCAGTCATCCATTATTTGCGTAACAAAAATGTTCATTTTTGTATGAAAAAAATTAAAAAAAATTTTTTTCGTGCAAAATAAAAAACTTAATTTTTTCGTAAAATTTAGATTCCGTAAAAGACTGTCGATTTTCGGCCTATTTTGGGAGGTCCGGGTCACGTGACCCTTGTTTTTGGTGGCAGTTATATAATGTACTCTACCCGTTTTTTCATTTTATTCCTAAAGTAGCTTAATCAAAAATTCTTAGTATTTCTTAAATTATAATTGTGAATATCATTAGTATACAGTATACATACACCAATCTATTGCACAGGTATTCAGGAATAATCTTATTTGAAGACAACAACCAAAACATTCATTATAGTTTTGCCTTTAATAATGTTGGCATTGCTGGATTTTACAGTTTTTGTAGTCTGTTCATTTCATCATTAGACGCTAAAACAAAGTATGGAAGAGCTGTATTTAAAGTGCTATTTGATCATTACATTATATATTTTTACTCCAGTTATAAGAGAAATCCTTGACCTTACCTTAGCGAAGAAGTATATTTTTTTTTGAGATTTTTTTTTGTATAGATATAAGTAAATGTGGTTATCAAATTTCAGTTATTTGTCTATCAAAACGCTTAAAAATTTTATTTCATCGACCTCTTCTATGCTTTCATTTTCGATTTTAAGATTTACATTCACTTTACAATTAATTTTCATAAATTTAGTCTTTTTAATATTTAATTTAAATTTATTTCTTTTTAGGCAGTTACTAAGATTTTCTAAGTGAAAGATTATTGAATTTACACACTCTTGATTGCTGTCACATGCAATATAAAGCAGTGCATCGCGGGCGAACAAAACTAATTTCGATCTTGTAATAATTTTATGCATATTGATGTATAATATAAATAATAGTACTCCTAAAATACTGGCCTGGAGCAGCCGTAGATGGACGTCAATAAAATTCGATATAAAATTTTTCAATTTTGTTTTTTGTGCTCTTATTTGAAGATAAAATTGAAACCATTTATTTGCTACACCTTTTATGTCATAGTGTTATGTCGTCGTGTGAAAAGCCTAAACGAAACCACTTTAGGAAAGGACCAAATATGAAAAATGGCAATGCTTTTACCATATTACTAACTTCAAACAAAAAAATAATAATAGTAAATGGTATATAAATTCCGGAGCTTCAAACCATATGACTCCAAATTTGAAAATCTTGAAAAATGTAAGAAATTCAAACGTTAAGTCAATTTTAAGTGCCAAGAACTCTAAAAAGCCAATAACTCAAATGGGAAATCTAAAACTCGAATGAAATGAAACTAATATTGAAATCGATAATATTTTGCATGTTCCAGATTTAGTTGGTAACTTATTATCTGTAAATAAAATGATTGAGAAAGGTAATTCGATTTAATTCAATAAAAATGGTTGTAAAGGTAAGATTATTGTGAACTGTAAACTCGAAAACTAAATTGAAAAATACCAGATCAAATATTTTATATAAGAAGTTGACTTATCTAACATTAAAATTTTTGGTAGTTCGGTGATGGTACATATTTCAAAAGAAGACGTAAAAAATAGGACAAGAAATCAGAAAAAATGATTTTTGTGGGATATGATAACGAAACAAAAGGATACCGGTGCATAAACAAAACTAATCGAAAAATGGTAATAAGGAGAGATGTAAAATTCTATGAAAGTAATAATAAAAATTCTATATTAGTAAATATTGAGGAGAAGAAAGCAGATCCAATGGAGGAAACTCTTGAAAGCGAATCTGAAAGTGAAGCTGAAATTGAACACGAAATTAAAATTGGAAAATGAAAATTCAATTGACACAGAAAGTTTTGAAGAAAAATCGTGATTTTGAAGAATCTAATGGTGCTTTAATTGATCCTGATTATGTTCCAGCAGAGAATATAACAACTCCAAGCGTGTTAAGCGGTCCAGCAAAATCAACGCGTTCTAAAGCAAAAACAATGACACCATTAAGTATTCCGAATTTTGCTTTTTTAACAGAACCATCAACAGTAAAAGAAGCTGTAAGTAATGATGAGGCTAAAACTGGAGACATGATATGGAAGAAGAAATAAATTCTCATAAGTTAAATTATACGACATTAGTTGATTTACCAAAAAACAAAAGTACTATCAAAACAAAATGGGTTTTTAAGAAAAAATGTGATGAGTATGGAAAAGTTATTAAATACAAAACACGTTTAGTAGCTAAGGGATGTAGTCAGAGATATGGTATTGATTATAATGAAACTTATTCACCAGTGGTAAGATATATATATTCCATTAGATTTCATTAGCTGTTAGACAGCATTAGCTGTTAAACATAATATGAAGATACACCAAATGGATGTAGTTACAGCATTTCTACAAGGAGATTTAGATGAAGATCTATATGGAACAACCAAAAGAATTTAATACAGAAAAGGTATGTAATTTAAATCGTTCAATTTACGGTCATAAACAAGCAGGCCGCCAATGGAATTTTAAATTGGATAATGCCTTAAAAAGTTTTGAACTAAAAAAATCTAATGCCGATCTTTGTATTTATTATAATGAAAATAAGAATTTGATAATTGCATTTTATGTGGACGATTTTTTAATATTTTATAAAGAAAAAGTTCAATTGGAAAAACTAAAAAGTTTTCTATACGAGAATTTTAATATGAAGGACCTGGGAGTGATTGTAAACCAGTGGGTGCGCCGGTGGATATAAGTAACAAGCTTATTGTAAATGAATATCAAGCTAGATGTAAATGAACAAAATTCAATCAAAGGTAAAGTACCCTACCAAGAAGCAGTTGGAAGTTTGTTATTTTTATTACAGTCGACAAGGCCTGACATAGCCTTTGCGGTAAATAACGTAAGTCGGTAACAATAACCACTCAGAAATGCACTGGCAAGCAGTCAAAAGAATCTTCACGTATTTAAAAGAAACTGCACATTACAAATTAAAGTACATGAAAAATACTAATAATGTAATGCACGACGCTAAGTGACGCTGATTGGGCATCGGATGCTGACAAAAGAAAATCATGTTCAGGCTTGGTGGTCAAAATGTGTGGTGCTGCAATAAGCTGGTCTAGCAAAAAACAATCAATTGTAGCCTTATCCAGTACTGAAGATGAATATATTGCATTATCATCTACGGTACGCGAAATAATTTGGCTTAAACAACTAGCGAAGGAAGTTGATATAAATTTTACAAAACCAATTCATATTTTTTATGATAACCAGAGCACAATTAAATTAGCAGAAACCAATGGATACAGACCACGTACAAACCACATTGACATCAGATTTCATCATATACGTGAACAATTATCAAATGGAAGTATAGAAATTAAATTTCTGTCGACAAGGCAAATGACCGCTGACGCTTTAACAAAAGCAGTATCAAAGGAAAAACAATTATTTTGTGCAACAAGTAGTGGTTTATGCTGATTAATACCATAATTAAATTTTATTAAATCGATTGGCTAATAATGCTGATCATCAAATTTATTAAATTGACCTATATTTTTTTATTGTAAATATTAAAGTTTTTTTAATTCATATAATCATATTATTTTTATCAACAGTGGATTAAAAACTCATATTGATTTTTTATTCAATTTAATATATTTTTTTTTGCCAAAAATAAAAAAAAAGAAGGAAAACATGGGAAAAACCGAAAGCAAAAAAGAGGGGAAGGCTGTTGACTCAAATGGCAACATAAACAACAATTTAGTCATCACAAAAGAAGACTTCAAGGTAGATAAAATGTACAGAATGTTAACTATAATTTGTATATTAAAAATTATAAAATTTTTGTATGTTTTATATAAAATTCATATAGATCAAATTAAAAGAAAATATAATAGTACTTCTATAGTCTAAATGAATGTTGACCAAATATGTATCAAATTACATTAAAAAAAAAGTAAGAAAAATAAAAAGAAACTTTAAAAATTCTTTTTATTCTGTTTAAATTTTAAATTTTTTGTTTGGTCCAAATTTTTTATACACAATTAAGTGAAGGTGTTAAATAAAATAAAATTGTACTTTAAATTACATAATATTACAATATTATGACATTATTAATTGTATATAAATATAATTGATTGAATAAAGTTTTGTGCTCACTCTTCAATAATCGATGATTATTTTAACAATTTTCGCTTCAGTCATAATAGTGTTCACTGGCCGAAACTCATCACATTGTCCCTTTAATCTTTTCCACTGGAACAACTAGGGTTTCTTCCCAGCTGTTTGGCAAACATCCGCTTTTCAATGACATATTCATTTTATGATTGATAGTAGATTCTCACCAATTAAGTCAAACGTATCAATTAACATTAACATTGAAGTTCCCCAAGTTTAAGTTAAATCATAACCTACATTAATTTGTAGAAGGCCTGGACATTGAGAGAGGAAAGCTAAATAGTAGTCCTTTTTTTCAAAAAAAATACACGTAGTCATGGGAAAAAATAGTAGTCCTCCTAGAAATCTGGAAATAACACGAAAACTACAGATTTTTTTCAATTTCGTCCTAAGAGAACATTAAAGTTCCATCTTTTTTACGTCTTTTAGTAAAAGAAAATTTTTAAAAATTGTAAATTTTCATTCATAAATATGCACTTTAAAAAATGTCTTCCAATTACTTTTCAACAAAAAAAAGCTTCTTAAAAACTTTTTAAAAAAACTTTGATTTGGTACATTACTGAGCAAAAAAAAAGTTGCAAAATAATTTTTATGGCAATATCAATTTGGTTTAGTAAATAAAGTAAATTTTTTTAGAATGCATATAAAATTAAGTGCAAAAAATAAATTATTTAATTGTTTTCCCAATAAGTTAATTTATGTTAACTTATATGTAGTTTTTATTAATATGAAATAAATTAACATTATAAGTTATTCCCCTTTGCACACCACCTTTGAGGTAGGGAATATGGCGCGTTTTGGTATCCCCTGAAGGCCTAGTCCACTTAAACTAAAATAATGGAAAAAAAAATATATTAATATATATAAAAAATATTTATATAATAATAAAATAAATAAATAATTTTTTAACAAAAAAAAAAAACAAAATATTGCCTTTTTTAATTAAATTTATTTAATTTTCTATTTTCCTTATAACTTTTTAAAATGTCATTTTTATCTTTAACGAAATTATTTAATAAAATATTTGAAAAAATTTTACCAATTTTGAAAAAAATATCGCGACTTTTCGTACCACATTTGCACGTCGATTCCAAATCTAATTTCCAGTCATTTAAATTTACTTTTTTACTAATATTTAAAACTAAATTAGAGAAATTTAATATTAAATTGTCATCGCGTAAATTTTTATTACTCGTTTCTATTAAATTTGCCGAGTAACTGGTGAAAATAGTTGGAACTGCATCTAGCATTAAACGCGACCTTTGATCATTATTTAATTTAAAACACGATTCTGAAAAATGTAATTTACATATGGAACTGTAAGCTGTTGGTTGCCAGTCTGATCTTTGTACAGCGCTTATCCATAAAGTTTTCAAAGGCTCTTTAACCGGAAATTTAAAAGTAGCGACAGATATCGTGCTATTATTATAATTGGATTTACATCCAAGAACCGAACATTTTCGACCCATTTTATGTAAGTAAATAATTAAAAAAGGCAATACAAGCCACTAAATAATTGAATTAATTTTTTTAAATATGAAATAAAATCTTTTAAAAATATTAATTCAATTCAAAAATTCAACTACAAAAATATGAGTACATAAAATAAAATATTATTAAAATTCAAAGATATTTAAAAAATAAAATAATAATTTATTAATTTTTTTCTAATACTTGTAAAAAAGTATTGCAATTCAAAATTTTAATTATAAAAAGAATATTTTAATTTATGTAAGTACATGAATATTTCATGTACAACGATTTTTTTTTTAAACACTGTATAGAAAAAAACGAAAATGCTTACCTAGAATCTGGTACTTGTTTTCTCCGTTCCTTGAAAATATTGCTGAAAAATATGATTTGAAAGTTAATTTTTTTACTGACATAAAGAGAAAACTTCAAACTTTATTTTTATATAAATTTTATAATTTTTGATTATAATTAAAAATATAAAAACTTAGTTTGAACTAAAATATACTTACCAAATTTGCACCACAATTTATTATGAAGCTTTTAAATTATTAGGTTATGTTCACTAAAATTATTGAAATTGTGTTCTCTCATTATGTTTTGAGAGTATTAAATGGCGGCGATATCAAATGGTAGAAAAAAACTGAAAATTTTATTTTGCTGAAAATATGTTGAAAATTTTGAGTTAAAAGCTGAAATTTTGATATGTTATAGAAAAATTTCCAAATTTTATTTTAATATAAAATTCGGCATGTTTGGGTGAATATTTCATATCGAAAACTCGAAAAGAAAGTTGTTAAAAATGGGCATTTTTCTTAAACAAAAACAAAAAAAAAAATTTTTTATTAAATGTCATTTTTCGAAGCTTTTTCTCACAATACATTTACAATATGCACAAACACATTTAAGCTTTCAATGTCCAGGCCTTCTAAAAATTAATGTAGGATAAGGTTAAATGCAAAATACAATTTGTTTTTGAAAAAATTAAACTAAAGAGATAATTTTTTTTTATAAATATTACATATGCTTATTTTTTTACTATATTAGTATTGTAATAGTACTTGTGTACTCATCGAAAAAAAAAGTAAAAATGGCTAAAAAATCATTCGGATATAACGTAATTGAAATGTGAGCTTGCGAACTTAAAAACCAGTTAAAGAATCAAAATATGCAGTACTTATAAATGTTTGTCCGCTAATGAATAACTTACCATTAAATCCACCTGATGCTTTTTATAATAGTCGAATTCGAAATGTATACTATACATCTATTATAAATGCAACTCAAATAAAGAAATTAAATACCTAGATGTCTGTTCATTATATCCTTATGAATGCAAATATGGTAAATTTCCTAAAGATCATCCAAAAATTCATATAGGTAATTCTGTATGCTCCAAAATTAACCTTGAAAATATAGACGGTATTATAAAATGTAAAATTTTACCACCAGAATATTTGTTTCAACCTGCATTACCGTTAAAACAAAATAGTAAACTAATATTTTCATTATTTATAGATAACCGTAAAATGATAAAAATTTTTATTTATTTATTTATACTGCTTAGCACAAACAGTTTACATAAAATTTATAATATATATAATAACTAGTAAACAATAATAAATTGTTAAATACAATAAAAGTTATATAAAAATTACATAATTGTTAAGTATAAATAAACTTAGAACTAAGATAAAAATTAAAAATCATATACATAGGTACGTACTTTACAGTGCAACAAGAAACAAAATCCTAATATTAATAGCGATTGTATAATTTTTGTTTTTGGGAATGTTTTGAAAGTGTAAAGTCAATGTTAAGTTTATGTTTGTTACCTATAATAAGCATGCTATTAATAGGTTCAAATTTGCCATAATTAGTCCTATGATTATAGGTTTTAAACAAATTGCAAGAGCGAAGGCGTTGAAGATTTCTAATATTAATTTTACTAGAAATTAAAGTAGATTTAACATAACCCTTGACAATCTCTGTAATGAAAATAACATCAGAAACCCCACGTCTAAAACTTAAAGTACACAAATCAATTAACTTTAGTCTTTGTTCATATGGTGGCAAAATAATGGCAAGTGGCGTAAGGCAAATCTAAGAAAGTTTTTCTGTACTGCCTCGATCCTATCAATGTGTACCATGTAAAATGGAGACCAAACCTGACTAGCATATTCCAGGTTCGGTCTTACAAGACAAGTGTACAACGATTTAAGAACATAGGGATCTGAAAATTCCTTAGAAGAACGTTTAACAAACCCCAATAATGAATTAGCTTTATTTATAATATTATTATAATGAATTTTAAAGCTAAGTTGGAAATCAAAATACACACCTAAGTCTTTTATTGAAGTAACTTTAGGTAAACTAATACCATCTAAGTTATAGTTGAAATAAATAGGGTAAGAACGACGTGTATAAGATAACAATGCGCATTTATTTACATTAAGTAGTAGACAATTATTAACGCACCAATTGTTAAAGTTTTGAAGGTCATTCTGCATAAGGACGGCGTCCTTATTAGATGTAATCTTTTTAAAGATTTTCATATCATCAGCGTAAACTTGAAGCTCACAATTAGAAATGATAGAAGTAACATCATTTACAGATAAAATAAAAAGTAAAGGACCAAGGTGGCTACCTTGTGGAACACCGGAATTTGCCAAGAATGGTTCTGAAATCACATTTTTGAATATAACACTATAAGAGCGATCACACAAATAAGAATATATCCACTTTAGGATAAACTTTGGGAAGCAATATTTTTTTAGTTTTAATAATATGTGACAATACTATGTGACAATAGATCAAATGCTTTACTAAAATCAGTATAAACAACAACTGTTTGAAAACCTTCTTCCAAGTTATTGAGGAGGAGGGACCTTGTTTCAACTAGGTTTGTCACAGTAGATTTTTGTTTTACAAAACCATGTTGCTTATCAATAAAGACTAGAACAGTGATTATAAATTGAATCCGTTATAATTAGTTCAAATAATTTTGGAATAGAAAATAATTTGGCTATGGGACGATAGTTAGTAATTTCATTTTTAGCATTCTTTTTATGAATTGGTCTGATATAAGACATTTTCCAAAAAGGAGGAAAAAGTCCGGAATTTAATGAGTTTTTGAAGAGTAATGTTAAAGGCGTAGTGAGAATGTTAGAAAACTTGCTCAAAATTATTTCCGGTATACCATCAAGGCCGGGAAAAGTATTATCACCGAGTTTATTTAGATATTTGGAAACTATTTCTTCATTTATATTTATGTCATTAAGAGACGTTTTAAGACAACTGTCCATAAAGGAGAAATAATTTTCATTTGAAAGGAAGAATCACTATATGAAGTGCTGAAAAACTCACGAAAATACTTCGAAATAACTAAAGGATCATTACTTGAAAGAGAATTGAAATTCATAAATGTAGGGTAATCACCACAATTACGTTTAGAATTTATGAATTTCTAAAATTTTTTCGGATCAGATTTTAGTTTACTTGCCATTTGGTTCATATAATTATTGTAAGGAATATCGGATGACGTTTTAAAATTATCAAAAAATATGACAAAATTGTTATAGTCATTAATATCTTTTGATTTGTGATATTTACGCCAGGCTTGTTTTTCTTATTTCTGAGAGATCTGAGCTCCTTTGTGAATCATGGTGTGCCAGATTGGGAAGATCTTTTTTTTTGAAATAGGAACGAATTGAGTAACACCTTCGAACATAATTTCATAAAACCTAATTGTCATTTGATTTAGGTCTATATTATTAAATAAAGACGTGAAGTCATAGGAATTTAAGAAATTTATTAGTTCGGGAAAGTTGGTTTTATTGAAATTAAAACTATAAGAATATGCTGCTTCAAGATTTATGGAATTAGTTAAACAATAGGTAAAACTTATTGAAGGGTGATAAGGGTCTAACGCAACAAGCGATAACACCGAGTCACAGAAAGTGATATTATACCAATCAGAGGTAAATATTAAATCCAATTGCTTATCTTTAAAATTACGATGGTGAGAAATTGTTGATATTTAATCCATCAATAAATTGCGAATCAGTTTCACTCGCCGAAAAATCCGGAATGAAAAAAGATTCTTCGTCATGATTAATCCATGTTATATGAGGGAGATTAAAATCTCCACATAAAATTAACTCATCATTAGGACCTGAATTACAACAAATCGAATCTATTACATTTAAAAGAGTAATATAAATATTTAAATTCGAAGAAGGTGGAATTTATATGTTAACAATATTTACATTTTTGTTTGAAAATTTTATATTCACACCTATTATTTCAAGAGCGTCTGCGTTAGAAATAGGAATTTCATTTGCACTAAAAGAGTTTTTGACGGCAATCAATACACCCCCCCTTTAGGAATTTAACTATTAGACATATTAGGTTCAGCATATCTATCTTTTCTAAAAACAGAATATGAGCTATCGAAAAGCTCAAGATTGTTAATAGAAGAATTTAGCCAAGTTTCAGTTAATGCAAATACGTCAAAATTTAAACTTATTGAATTAAGTAAGACTTGACTTGTTTTTGTTCTAAGACCTCTGACATTTTGATAATATATTGATAAATTCATCAAAATTGAAGAATCTATCAAAGATGTAGAGATCTTATTTAAATTATTTATTGGCACGAAAACATTTATTATAATTATCATTCGAAACTTGTAAGCGATTGTAATAATTACTATTACAATGACTGCTGTATGCCTTTAAGTCGTCTGAGACATCTTTGGAAGATATACCTTTAGTTTCGTGAAATTTTATATATAATTTATATAATTATTTGTATTCGGTTGGTAAACCTTCGTTATCAATTAAAACTTTTATACTTGTTCTGGTCTTACCTTCCAACACAGTATTATATTTATCATCAAACAAGTATGACAAATATAATCTGACCATGTTATAGACTTTATCTTCTCTTAGCCTAGAAAGAGCGACTGTATAGTCGTTTTTGGCAAGAGGTTGTTGTGTTATTCTTGTTATCGGTGGTAAAAGCGGGTTAATAATTGAAGGTTGAAGAGTTTCACCTTGAACAAAGTTTATGAATTTAGAAGTACTGAATAGTATTGTTCTGAATAGTATTGTGGTTATGAAATTTGTTGTTCTGATTCATGTTTGAAGTAGTGTAAGTGTCTGAGTTAGTGTTTACTATGATTAAGGAATTATTTGTTTCTGTTGTGCTAGATTTTAATGACTTGTCAACAGCTGAACTATTATTAGGATGAACAGTTAAATTATTAACGTTAATGCTAGAATTATAATTACTATTATCAGAAACAATCTTATTATTTTTAGATATTATTTTTATATTATTACGAGAAATATTTTTATCTTTATTATTATTATTCCTATTTTTATTATTATTATTATTATTACTTCTATTTTTATTTTTATTAATTTTATTGCTTATGATATAATATTTTTTATTACTATTATCATTAATATTTAACTTATTATCTAATTTGCTTTTCGCATCTTTACCTCTAATATCCCGGAATTTTGTAATTGTGGTCCCCTTATTTCAAAATTTAAGATTTTTCACCTTCATGATTATGTTTTCAGGAACGTGCACCTTAAACGACAAGTATTTCGGATTTCGGATGTTTTTGGGAGTTACCTTTTTACATATTGCAATATCACATTTAAATTTTTGTTTAATATAGTACTCAAGGCTTTTCTCTGTAGTTTTGCAATTTAACCTTGAAATGCAAAGAGAAAAAGAAGTCTTTTTTGTAGCTGCTGGGACTATTTTAGCCTTAACTCCAGGTTTCGCTTTATTTTTTTTGCTCTTTGCCTTTGTGCTAGGTGTGATATTGTCAGTTTGGATAAATACGTCTTTATAAACTATGGATGGTTTATTTAATTTATCAAACTGTTGTTTAATTAACTCACTCACATCGCATTGAGTTTCCTTCTGCCTATGATTAGGTAATTGTTTCTCCGAACCCATAGCGTGAAGGGATAAGTTCATGCGATTTAAAACGTCCTTCATAAGTTCAACTACTTCTCGAATGCCAACCAGCTCTTTTGATGTTACCGAAAGAAGTTCATTTTTCATATCATTAACCAGATCTGTTAATGTATTTTTAAATATTTTTTTCGGTCAGAAAGAAAACTGCATAATTCCTGGTTAAAGCTATCGTAGCTTTTGGCCATATCGTTAAAGCATACCGAATTACGAAGCATAGAATTACGTGCAACCTTGGCAGTCGCTTTTTATATCATTTAAGTAAACCAACATATTCTTAAAGACATATGAATAGGCTGGTTTAAATCTAAGCAACTTTCGCAAACAAAATGATGAGAAATAAACGTATTTCATGTTTGCCAGCCCCTGGGGGCATTAATGCAAACTCCATGGAACTTTCTGTTACAGATGCCATTGCATGCGATGACATTTGTTTTGGAATCTGTAATAGTACAGAGTACGGCACTTTATTTATTTTGATTCATTTTAATTAATAACAGTAATATATAAAAATTTAACAGCCAAACAAAATTAATTTTAATAATATAAGTCAGTTTTTTAAGAATTCAAGTTAAAATTAAAACAAAAGTAAACAAACTTAAGTGACCTAATTTAAGTAATTATTAAAAAAAAATTTTTTAATTTTATAAGTCAGCACTTTTATATTATGGTAAAAATATGTAACTTTTGTTTTTGATTATATTATTATTCATAAAGTAAAAAAATTAAACGAATTTAAAAAATTAAAATAAAAATGCGCGTTTTACAATGACGAGTTACTTAACTTGTTAATGGTTTGAAAAGAACTGAATTATGTTATACTAGCGGTGAAAATAAAAACTAAGAATAATTCTGCAATCATTTACCTGACAAAGGAGCTTTAATTGATACCTGGATATTAGATGAAGTTGTTAAAGCTGTGGGAAAAGGGTACAGAATACTAGAAATCTGTGAAATATGGGAGTACAATGTGACACGGCATACTAAAGTAGCAAAAGTAGATGGGCTGTTTTCAAATATGATGAATAAATTTATACAAATGAATCAGGAGCTTGGCCAAACAAATGTACAAATGAAAAAAAACAATACATTGAAGATTTTCTTAACAAAGGTGTTAAATTGCAATTTTCTAGTGCTTGCAATAATTCAGAAAGAGGATCTCTTGCTAAATTAATTCTTAACTCATTTTGGAGAAAGTTTGGTTAAAGGCAAACTCAGCAAAAAACATCTATTATAATTCACCAGCCGAATTCTACGAGCTACTAACAAATTCAGATTTAGAAGTTAATCATATTCTTCCAATTAATGATGAAAATATTGTTGTAAATTGGCAATACAAAGAATAGACCGCTGATTCTCTATCAACAATTAATGTGTGTATTGCTGCATATACTACGACACAAGCGCGACTAAAGCTATATAGCTATTTAGAAAAACTTGAACACCGAGTTTTATATTATAATACAGATTCAGTTGTTCACATAAGTCGTGAAGGAGAATATGATCCACCAACCGGTGATTTTATCGCTGATATGACAGACGAATTGGAAAGTTATGGGGTTGACAGTTATATTACAGAATTTGTTAGTGGTGGGCCTAAAAATTATGCATATAAAATACATTGTTCAAAAGATAATTCAGAAAAAGTTGTATGTAAAGTTAAAGGTATTTTCTTAAATTATTCTGCAGCTAAACAAGTTAATTTTGAGACAATTAAAAATGCTGTTCAAAATCATCAAGATAGAGAAGATATTTTAGTGATTTCTCAAAACATTAGACGAACTAAACATTTTGAACCAATTACAGTACCTGAAACAAAGCGATATCAACCAAAATCAGAAAAACGTCTTCCATTTTACATATACTTCATTTCCTTACTCTTTAATAATCTTCTCAACAAGGTAGATATCTGGGTATTTTACATTTTAGAAATGGTATGCATCTGTTGATATCTATTATACTTGCTACAAAATATTCATTAAATTTATTTACTATAATTTGTTTCTCATTAAGTATTTCATTATTAAAGCTTATTTCATTTATTTGTTTTTCATTCTTCTTCAGCACGTGAGTTTTAATATTTTTCGCCATTGTTTTTTTATTATTTGAGTTATTCATTTTATATTTAATATATTTATTTTTAGCATAGTTTATTTCATATTTATATTTATTTCTTATTAGTTTATATTTTTCTCCTTCATTTCTATTATTTGTCCACAATGCAACTTTATATTAGTAGGTAATGGGCTTCTTTGGACTGAAAAAAAAACCGGTTTAGGCGTGTCAGCGAGGCATGTGCCATTAAGGTGATTTATAGTTTATAATAACGTGAAGGTTAAAATTAATTATAGGTGAATGTAAAATATATGTTTATTTCCTGATTAACTTGATTGTTGGGTAGTGGGAGTATGTAAGAGGTTAAGAAAACTTGTTGGAGGCAATGACCCCTTTCCATGTTTTTATTATTGTTTGGGGCCCGTCACCTCTTCCTATGTTTTTATTATTGTTAGGGTCAACGCCCCATCCACATTCCCAAAAGGGAATCTAGTTTAAATACTTTTTTGTGTTTATTGTAACCGTCAGTAATGAAAACAGAAGGAAATTTTTTATGAAAAAATTGCGTGCAATATATTTTATTCATATTTAAATTTAAACAAGCATAAAGAAAAAATAATTATAGGTATGTTAATTAATACATGTATGTATTGATTGAAATAACTCGTTTGTCAAATAATTACTACAAATTTTGATAATGAAAAAATCCGAATGACACATCATATTAAGTTTAACAAAGTATTGAAGTTCCCCAAGTTTAAATTAAATGCAAAATACAATTTGTTTTTTTATTTTATTTTTTTTTTTTTACTTTTACTTTTAAAATGAGTTATCGATGCAAATAATTAAAACCTGTTAACCTATAGTTTAACGAAACGCAAGAAAATAACCAATAAAACAAATTGAATAACTATTTTTAAAAACTAAAAGAATTTAAATGAAATGATTTAAAATTCTAGTTAAAGTTAAATGTAAAATCGAAAGCTTGTGCATAAAAGAGAGTTATGATTATAAAATGATTAAATGCAAAAACGAAAGTTTTGATTATATAGAGAAATTTCTTTTTAGTAGAAATTTAAAAAAACAAACATAAAAGTAAATATGTACGTTTAATCATAAAGTAACATATAATATAGAGTATTTATGCAGAGTAAAGTTTGTTAGCAAATTCTTTTAATAGATCACGTCCCATTCACTCAATAATCACGTCCCATTTTACTCAAAAAATAATTTCTCATTCTATTTACTCTAAAATTGAGTAGAATTTTTTGAAACTCATATTTTAAATAAAATTCCTAGAATTTTTTTTTTTTTGTTTTGAGTTCTATTAATGTCAACCATATAAAAGTTGTCTGTATGCATATAAAATCTATGTCTATATATGTGTTATTATATAGCATAGATATAACTTATTCTTGTTAGTTTGTGAATTGTGATTGTTTTATGTATAAAAGTATAATGTGTATAATATTATGTGTATGATAATACACTTTATGACAAGATGTGTATAAACGTATAATCAGTATAATTAATGTACATACATATTTTTATGAAGTGGATATAGATTAATGAATAGAAAAATGAATTTCGTTTTACTTATGTGGCTGATTTTTTTTATTTTGAATATTTTTTGTCCTTATGTTATGATTTTTTTCTATTTATTTTAGCGGGCTTATTTTTTATTATGTATTTTATGTTCTTATATGTTTGCTATTTACAACAAGTGCATTTATTTATAAAGTGCATAAAGTAAAGTTTGACGAATATTATTAAAATTTGAAAGTAGTAATAAAGCACTTTTTTTGGGAAAAAATTATAAATATATTTTGTATATTTTTAAGAAATAAAGGAACATAAGTTTACATGTAAGTACGCAAAACTATAAAGTTTTTACAATGACTACATAGGTATAAGCTATAACAAGTTTTTAAAAGTAGTATAAGCTATAAGTTTTCTATTATGTAAAGTATATTAAATATTAGGCTTTTTTATTATCAATTAAGATTCAAATTAAAGCTTTCTATTAAATAGATGATGAAAATTTAATTTAAATTGTTTAATTTGATTGTAAAATGCTTGTAATTGACTATAAAAAAGTCTAATATTTAATAATAATAATAAACTTGTTATATTTTTTTAACTAAATTTTATTTAATTTCTGATGTTACATGAGCAAAACAATTAACTTCTGTCTCCTATACATATCATATTTATAATAGGAGTAAAAATATTTTACTCATGAAACACCTTGTTTATTTATATATGTTCATACTAAAATTTTCTATATCTGAATGACTATTTTCCCTACTTATACCTAATTTGCATGTCTTTATTTTTTATATCTATGCATGTTTCAAAAATATATATTAGAATGTTTAAGGACATTAAAGTAGATAGTCGCAAGTCAGGTGTCTCTTGTGCGATGTGCTGTAGAAGTAGGCGAAATTTCAACGGTAGAATTTATAGTTTTCCTAAAGAGAAAACTTTATTTGAAATTTGGGCATCAACATGCAGTGTAAGTATCGAAAATTTTAACGAAAAAAAATTATTTATTTGCAAAGACTGTTTCGAGAAAAAATTTTTAGCATCAAAAAAACTAAAAAAGGGGGCTATTCCAAGTTTATTTTTGCCGCATAAAAATCTTGAAAGTAATCCTTTGACTCCACTTTCTAATTTAAACTTTCAGTCAAAAGAGTTTTCATATTTTGACAAAGAAAATAGAGTTTCTAAAACATTTAATAATAATTTAAACAATAAAACTTATTCAAAAAAAATTTAGAAAACTAAGGAAGGATATGGTCAAAAGGTGAAAAAAGAGTAGCTTTAAATTTACATTTCAATTCTCCGAAAGGATATAAATTTTTAAAGGATGGAATACATCTAAATTTACCCCATTTTAGTTCACTCAATAGGTGGATTCCAATTAAATATTTAAATGTAGGTCTTAATGAAAAAAATATTAATGAATTAGGAATTATATTTTCAAATAAAAATTCTCTTGAGAAGGAAGCTGTATTAGTATTTGATGAGATAAGTATAAGAAAGGACTTTAGTTATAATAGTGCATTGGATCAAATTAGTGGTTTTTCTGATTATAGTTTCAAAAGAACGAAAGACATCGCAAAGTACATATGTGTCTTTTTGCTAAGGGGGTTAATACATAATTGGAAATACGTCCTTAGTTTTTATACTACAGAGAAGGGAATTAGCGGCGAAGATCTTGTAAATATTTTGAAAATCAATTTAGATGCAGCTTTTAATTTAGGTATTAATGTTAGGGCAGTTATATGCGATCAAGGCGCTAATAATAGAAAGTGTTTTAACATATTAGGTGTTTCACAAAAAACTCCCTTTTTTTATTATAATTTCAATGAATTGGAAAAAAAATTTTTCGCTCTTTACGATCCAGTGCATTTAGTCAAATATCTTCGCAATACTCTTCTTAAATATGATCTTAATACAGATGACGGTGAGGTTTCTTTTAAAATTATTCGTAGTCTTTATTTTTATGAACAAAATAATACTAAAAAAATGTGTCCCAAACTTTCAGAGAAACATATCCGTCCTAATTCATTTGAAAGAATGAATGTTCGATTGGCTACTCAAGTTTTTAGTAATTTGGTTGCTGCTGCAATCAAAACTCTAATTTCAACAAAAAAATTTACAAATAGGATGTCTTGTGCTATATCAACAGCAGAATTCGTTTCAAAAATTAATAAATTATTTGACTGTCTCAATAGTAGGAAATTATATGATAGAAATTCTTACCGTTCAGCATTGCAGCAAGATAATCAAATTTCAAAATATCTTTTAGAAATGAAAAAATATTTTCAATCAGTAAAGCCAATCACATCTAAAAAAGTTTATTGTATCGACGGTATGATGCAAACTTTAGAAGGCATTACGGAACTAAGTTCCGAAATATTTTCTCATTATGCTAAACATGAATGTTATTATTTACTCTTATCTCATTTAAACCAAGATGTTTTAGAAAATTTGTTTTCTTTGATTCGCTATAGAAATGGGTGTAGCAATAATCCTTCTGTGCATGAATTTAGCAACATTTTAGCAAATTTAATGTCCGTTAAATTAATAAATCATAAATTTGAAAGCTCTAATTGCGAAGAAGACGATGCTGAATTTTTAAATATAGACGATTTAAAGGATTACTCATTAGAACAAGCTGATTTGGAATCAAATGATCAAATTGATGAAGATTTATCCAATTTAGTGATCAATTATTTAGAGGGAAATCATTCGGAAATTTTAGAGGATAATCAATCTAAGCAAATAAATATTATTTCAAATAATGCCGAAAGGTACATTTGTAGCTATGTTATCTTTAAATTAATAAAAAAAATTTCTTCTGATCAATGTACGTCATCATTTTTAAAAAATTCTAATGAAATTTTGTTACTTGATTCGGAGCAATTTATTTACCAAAAAAATTATAAAAATGAAGCAGAAATACTTAACTTGAAAGCTCCAACTGAAAAAATTTTCGAAATAGCACAATTTCATATGCGTATATTTCATCACTATTTTTATCAAAATTATCATGAAAAAAATTTGAGAAAATATATTTATATGTTGTCTTGAAGCCACAAAAAAATCTGAGAAATATTCTACGTGGTTTACAGAAAATGATAAATGCTACACGCACAAAATAAAGTTTTTAGAATTGCTAATCAATCTTTTATTAAAAAAAGAAGCCAAATGGTTAAAGGAAAAGCTTTTAAAAAAAGTAGAACAAAAAGCAGATAGTAACAGAGGTAAAATTAAAATTTTAAATTCTTAAGATATTTTTAGCACATTGCATTCTGTCGGTCTGTTTGTGTCTTTATCTGTCTGTTTGTGTGTTCGTCCCTCTGTTTGTGTGTTTGTCCGTCTGTTCGTTTGTCTGTCTAATTGTCTGTTTATTTCGTCTTAAAGTTAAAAATTTTTTCTCATTATAGTTTTTGCAGGTTTTAGTAAATAAATTGTTGTAGTTGAACTGTACTTGCTATATTAATTTAGTAAAATTACTTTTATTTTTGATCATTTTATTTAATACCTACCTACTAATGTATCTATATAATTTTCTTTTCATGAACGAGAAAATTGGATGAAAAATTAAAAGCATAAAACGATTGAAGTATTTATAATAATAATTTGAATATTATAAATATAATATTTAATATAATGATGAATATTTTTGTTTGTTTTTGTTTTAGTTAATTGTTTTTATTAATGAATTGTTTTTTTTTTGTATATGTATCTATATAGTTACTATTATAATATAAGGGTTTTTTATGCCAAATGGAATATAAAATTTTAAGCTTTTTTTATATATTTTTATATTGTAATGTAATGTAATAGACGTATTCCACTTGGCTTTTTCCCTTTTAGCCGTAATATAAAATTTTTTTTAAAAATAAATAATAAAACATATTTACATATGTATTTAAAAAAAATATTGATATAAGATTATTTTTAATTTTACCAAACAACTTTAATTTTTTTTTCTCTATAGGTATAGGTAATCTACATTATGTTCATATAGTCCTATAGTCTTAATTCACAAATTTCATAAGTAAAAGTAAAGAAGAAAAAGTAAAAAATAACAACAAATACAGCAATAACCTTTGCATTACTTCAATTTCTAAATAAAAATTTTTTGCTTTGATTTCTAATATTATTTGTGAATACTTAAAAGTAGTTTTAAATTTGTATTAAATCAACTGTATAGTTTTTTATACACACATAAATAAAAATGCCAACAGAAAAAAAAGAAGTATTGCCGTATAACTATATTATTTATTTACATATAGATAGAATACCTATATACATCTTTTATATTGCCAAAAACATTAATAAATGAGTACATACTCAAAAAAAATTTTTTTATTAATTTCCTCTCAATTTATAAGCATAATAAATTGAGTAATATATTTTTGAGTGAATACAAAATTTTACGATTTGAAAAAATGACCAACAAACTTTACTCTGCATAAATAGTCTATATTATATGTTACTTTATGGTTTAGTACATGTTTTGTTTAAGTATTTTATTCGTATTTTAAAATTGGAAAAAGCAACAACAGAAAATCATTAATTACTCAATTTATGTATTATGCAGCACCGACGCAATATCTGTAAAAACTAGTGAAAAAATTTGTATGAAAAAATTAATAATTTATGCTGAAAATTTATGCATAACATACATAAATTTGCATAAAAACATAATTCGTATATAATTATAAACATAGAGTTCGTTTGGCCTTTAAGTAATTTAATAAACCTGTAATAATTTTTTTTTATAAATATTACATATGCTTATTTTTTTACTATATTACTATTGTAATAGTACTTGTGTACTAATCGAAAAAAAAAGTAAAAATGGCTAAAAAATCATTCTTAGTAAATTTAAGGATATAACGTAATTGAAATGTGAGCTTGCGAATTTAAAAACCAGTTAAAGAATCAAAATATGCAGTACTTATAAATGCTTGTCTGCTAATAAATAACTTACCATTAAATCCACCTGATGCTTTTTATAGTGGTCGAATTCGAAATGTATACTATACATCTATTATAAATGCAACTCAAATGAAAAAATTAAATACCTAGATGTCTGTTCATTATATCCTTATGAATGCATATGAATATGGTAAATTTCCTACAGATCCGCTAAAAATTCATTTAGGTAGTTCTGCGTGCTCCAAAATTAACCTTGAAAATATAGACGGTATTATAAAATGTAAAATTTTACCACCAGCATATTTGTTTCATCCTGTATTACCGTTAAAACAAAATAGTAAACTAATATTTTCATTATGTTATACTTGCGGTGAAAATAAAAACTAAGAATAATTCTGCAATCATTTACCTGACAAAGGAGCTTTAATTGATGCCTGGATATTAAATGAAGTTGTTAAAGCTGTGGGAAAAGGGTACAGAGTACTGGAAATCTGTGAAATATGGGAGTACAATGTGACACAGAATAATAAAGTAGCCGAAGTAAGTGGGCTGTTTTCAAATATACCTTTTTATGGTTAAGTAAAATTTTTTTTTATTAACAAGTTTTTGTTTTTAAGTGCCAGTTTTCCGTTTAACAGCAAGGCATTGCTTTTAAGTGCAAGTTTGTTTTTTAACAGCAAGTTCAGTAAGTTAAAATGATAACTAAAAAGAAATTAATTGAAAACTGAAATTCATTGATAAAAAAGCAATTTGTTTTTTCATTTGTTTTATAGTATTTTATTATTTTTTTTATTCATTTACATTAATTAAAATTTAAAATTACAATTAATAGAAAATTTTTTTCTAAGCTCTAGCAACTCAGGCTATCGGCTTATTCTATTTATCAAATTCTTCACATTTTTTTTTTATTTCAATGTGTACATAAAATTTACAACAAATTTTTTCGTAGTTATCTAAATATTATGTTAGCATTAATGATATATTTTTGGTTTTTATGAAAGGATAATATTATATACCCTAACCGTACATTACTTAATTCTTTTTTTTTTATAATTTTAATAATATTTTCTCCACGCTAAATTACTCTATATATCCCAGTAAGTCTGTTTTGCAAAAACTGTATAAAAGAAACCCTCTAAAAAATTTAGCTCGAATAAGCAAAGAAATTACGTTGTTTTTCTTACAGAAATCTTTTTCATCTTCGTTCATAATTATGTTGCAAAATAAAAAAAAAATTTAAAAGAATAGCAATTAGAATATAGCAGCTAAGCATCTAAAATTAATTATAACATGAATTTGGATCTAATATTTATTTTAGTTAATAAAACTCAAATTAGAACACATCGATTTTCTCGTCGAATTCCTGGATTTGTATTTGCTGGGATAATCCAAGTAACAACCAAAAATTCCTATAATGTATTGAAAATATTATGGAATGTTTTTTCATATGCACACAAACTTTTTCTGCACATTGGCGGCCAATTTTCTATAATAATTTCTATTATATTACAACAACAAATTTTAATAATCAAAATATGTAGAAGATTATTAAATATTTATATAAAATATATTAAAAATTTATTAAAAAATTCATGAGCGTCTTCTAATAAAATCAGGGCAAAAAAGAAAAACTAAATTTAAATTTGCAAATTTCTACTTTTATAGGTAGATATTCATATTACAGAAACATGAAACACAAAAGAATTATTATAATTAATATTTTTTTCCAGAATTCACATAAATCACATTAATAACATTCACATAAAATTGACATTTTATTGAAGAAATAAAATTAAAAAAAATATTATTTATTAAACACTAAGTATAAAATATTTGTGGTTAAATAATTTTTTTTTAAATTTGCTAAATCATATCTTGAATCATATTAATAATAATTAGTTAATAATATAATAATCATAATTAGTTATGACGTTACATCATTCCAAATGCTTGGGTTACTTCCCTCTACGGCCGCCCAAGGAAATATGTAAAGGCAAGAGATTTTAATTTATGATATTTATATTTATAATAAAATATAAAACTAATTCAGTGATAAAAGTGGATTCATTTATTAAAATTCTAATTTCAATAAATACATTTTGATTTTTTATATTAATTTTTTTTTTAATTTTTAATTAAGAATTCTAATACAAAACAAAATTAATTCAAAGTAAAAATTTAATTAAATTACGCGTTAAAACAAACTTAAGAAATAAGTGATAGATAAATAAATAATAAAAACTCATTCTTTTTAAATTTTGTTATTGCAATTTAAAATATAGAATTAAAATGGCTGAAGCAAGTGAAACTAATAATAATTTTATAGTTTGCATTTATACGAGACTGGAGTGCCCATTATTGAAGCTGCCAAAACTCTAACCATAAATTGCAATTCCGCTTACAGTACTATTAAAAGATATAAAGCAGGTTGAGAAAAATTCAGTTGGAATAACAAAATAAAGAGTACAGTTAATCGCCTATACTGCTCCAAGCGGTGTACGTCATTACCTACCATCCTCAAACTAGATGTTGTTTTTGGAGACAGATAATCGGCTGATTATAGGAGTACACTTAAGCCATGGTGTGAAAGTACACCGTGCCGAAGACTGAATGGTGCCAAGTGTATAAAGATGGAGTATGGAGTAGATCGGAAACGAATGAATGAGGTGAGGCATTATTTAATTTTATTTTACATAGCAACCTAAATATATGCAATAGGGGCAGTAACCCCACTTTCATATTTCCAAGCTAGGATAACTTTCCAGGTTGGGCAGAGGTGTTAGATATTACATGTATAAGTAATGACGAAACCATAAATATAGAGAAATGGAGAGTATCTGAGAAAAGGTATTTTTCGGACCACAATTTGATTCTCTTCTACATCAATATTAAGCCTGAAAATTCCGAGCTCTAAAGAAACCCCAGCGCCACCGACTGGGGGAAATTCAGAAAAGTAGCTAGAAAAAAACTTTTGGCAATAGCTAATTCAGATATCGCAAATGAAAATGAGTTAGAAAAGAGAACTGTCATGTTTACAAGGGCCATGGAGGTCGCATTCAAAGTGGCATCTCCTATTAAGTGTAGCATAAAGACATATCCAGTCTGGTGGAATGAGAACTTAGTGACCTAGGAAAGGAGACTAGGGACGCCTACAATATCTGCTACAGGCAGAATAAGTGACAACTCTATAGGGACCAACTTAGGAAATAAAAGAGAGCAATCCGATTGGCTAAAACACAATCATGGAAGGATTATTGTGAATCAATTGAAAGTACTAGAGACTCAGCCAGACTTAGCAGAGTTTTATCTAGAGAACACTCCAATCCTTCCTTCCTGAGAACTGTGGAAGGGAAATGGACTGATTCAGTCGCTGAAACCCTAGATCTTTTAGTGTCTATCCATTTCCAAGGAAAAGGTTGCCTGGGCAATTGGTAACTTCGCTCCATACAAAGCCGCATGTTTAGACGTTATTTTTCCAAAAATTCTGCAAGAAATGAAAGGGTTTGTAGTTTCATTAATTACTAAGCCGTTCAGAATCAACCTCACTTTTGGTCATATTTCCCTGCAATGGAGGCGGGTGAATGTGATCTTTATACCAAAAGCTGTTCGTTTGGCCTTTAAGTAACTTAATAAACCTGAAAAAATTAAATTAAACAGATAATTTTTTTTTATAAATATTACATATGCTTATTTTTTTACTATATTAGTATTGTAATAGTACTTGTGTACTCATCGAAAAAAAAAGTAAAAATAGCTAAAAAATCATTCTTAGTAAATTTAAGGATATAACGTAATTGAAATGTGGGCTTGCGAATTTAAAAACCAGTTTCAATGCGACCTCCATGGCCCTTGTAAACATGACAGTTATCTTTTCTAACTCATTTTCATTTGCGATATCTGAATTAGCTATTGACAAAAGTTTTTTCTAGCTACTTTTCTGAATTTCCCCCAGTCGGTGGCGCTTCGGTTTCTTTAGAGCTTGGGATTTTGAGGCTTAATATTGATGTTGAAGAGGATCAAATTGTGGTCCGAAAAATACCTTTTCTCAGATACTCTCCATTTCTCTATATTTATGGTTTCGTCGTTACTTATACATGTAATATCTAACACCTCTGCCCAACCTGGAAAGTTATCCGAGCTTGGAAATATGAAAGTGGGGTTACTGCCCCTATTGCATATATTTAGGTTGCTATGTAAAATAAAATTAAATAATGCCTCACCTCATTCATTCGTTTCCGATCTACTCCATACTCCATCTTTATACACTTGGTACCATTCAGCCTTCGGCATGGTTTACTTTCACACCATGGCTTAAGTGTACTCCTATTATAATCAGCCGTATATCTGTCTCCAAAAACAACATCTAGTTTGAGGATGGCAGGTAACGACGTACACCGCTTGGAGCAGTATAGGCGATTAACTGTACTCTTTATTTTGTTATTCCAACTGAATTTTTCTCAACATGCTTTATATCTTTTAATAGTACTGTAAGCGGAATTACAATTTATGGTTAGAGTTTTGGCAGCTTCAATAATGGGCACTCCAGTCTCGTATAAATGCAAACTATAAAATTATTATTAGCTTCACTTGCTTCAGCCATTTTAATTCTATATTTTAAATTGCAATAACAAAATTTAAAAAGAATGAGTTGTTATTATTTATTTATCTATCACGTACTTCTTAAGTTTGTTTTAACGCGTAATTTAACATGTATTGATTGAAATAACTTGTTTGTCAAATAATTACTACAAATTTTGATAATGAAAAAATCCGAATAACACATCATATTAAGTTTAACAAAGTATTGAAGTTCCCCAAGTTTAAGTTAAATGCAAAATACAATTTGTTTTTTTATTTTATTTTTTTTTTTTTTACTTTTACTTTTAAAATGAGTTATCGATGCAAATAATTAAAACCTGTTAACCTATAGTTTAACGAAACGCAAAAAAATAACCAATAAAACAAATTGAATAAATATTTTTAAAAACTAAAAGAATTTAAATGAAATGATTTAAAATTCTAGTTAAAGTTAAATGTAAAATCGAAAGCTTGTGCATAAAAGAGAGTTATGATTATAAAATGATTAAATGCAAAAACGAAAGTTTTGATTATATATAGAAATTTCTTTTTAGTAGAAATTTAAAAAACAAACATAAAAGTAAATATGTACGTTTAATACATGTTTTGTTTAAGTTATTTATTCGTATTTTAAAATTGAAAAAAGCAACAACAGAAAATCATTAATTACTCAATTTATGTATTATGCAGCACCGACGCAATATCTGTAAAAACTAGTGAAAAAATTTGTATGAAAAAATTAGTAATTTATGCTGAAAATTTATGCATAACATACATAAATTTGCATAAAAACATAATTCGTATATAATTATAAACATAGAGTTCGTTTGGCCTTTAAGTAATTTAATAAACCTGAAAAAATTAAACTAAAGAGATAATTTTTTTTTATAAATATTACTTATGCTTATTTTTTTACTATATTACTATTGTAATAGTACTTGTGTGTACTATTGTAATAGTGCATCGAAAAAAAAGTAAAAATGGCTAAAAAAATCATTCTTAGTAAATTTAAAGATATAACGTAATTGAAATGTGAACTTGCGAATTTAATAACCAGTTAAAGAATCAAAATATGCAGTACTTATAAATGTTTGTCCGCTAATAAATAACTTATCATTAAATCCACCTGATGCATTTTATAGTGGTCGAATTAGAAATGTATACTATACATCTATTATAAATGCAACTCAAATGAAAAAATTAAATACCTGGATTTCTGTTCATTATATCCTTATGAATGCAAATATGGCAAATTTCCTACAGATCATCCAAAAATGCATATAGGTAATTCTGTATGCTCCAAAATTAACCTTGAAAATATAGACGGTATTATAAAATGTAAAATTTTACCACCAGAATATTTGTTTCATCCTGTATTACCGTTAAAGCAAAATAGTAAACTAATATTTTCATTATGTTATACTTGCGGTGAAAATAAAAACTAAGAATAATTCTGCAATCATTTACCTGACAAAGGAGCTTTAATTGATGCCTGGATATTAGATGAAGTTGTTAAAGCTGTGGGAAAAGGGTACAGAGTACTGGAAATCTGTGAAATATGGGAGTACAATGTGACACAGAATAATAAAGTAGCAGAAGTAGGTGGGCTGTTTTCAAATATACCTTTTTTTGGTTAAGTAAAATTTTTTTTTATTAACAACAAGTTTTAGTTTTTAAGTGCCAGTTTTCCGTTGAACAGCAAGGCATTGCTTTTAAGTGCAAGTTTGTTTTTTAACAGCAAGTTCAGTAAGTTAAAATGATAAATAAAAAGAAATTAATTGAAAACTGAAATTCATTGATAAAAAAGCAATTTGTGTTTCCTTTTGCTTTATAGTATTTTATTATGTTTTTTATTCGTTTACATTAATTAAAATTTAAAATTGCAATTAATAGAAAATTTTTTTCTAAGCTGTAGCAACTCAGGCTATCGGCTTATTCTATTTATCAAATTCTTCCCTTTTTTTTTTATTTCAATATGTACATAAAATTTACAACAAATTTTTTCGTAGTTATCTAAATATTATGTTAGCATTAATGATATATTTTTGGTTTTTATGAAAGGATAATATTATATACCATAACCGTACATTACTTAATTCTTTTTTTTTTTTATAATTTTAATAATATTTTCTCCACGCTAAATTACTCTATATATCCCAGTAAGTCCGTTTTGCAAAAACTGTATAAAAGAAACCCTCTAAAAAATTTAGCTCGAATAAGCAAAGAAATTACGTTGTTTTCTTACAGAAATCTTTTTCATTTTCGTTCATAATTATGTTGCAAAATAAAAAAAAAATTTAAAAGAATAGCAATTAGAATATAGCAGCTAAGCATCTAAAATTAATTATAACATGAATTTGGATCTAACATTTATTTTAGTTAATAAAACTCAAATTAGAACACATCGATTTTCTCGTCGAATTCCTGGATTTGTATTTGCTGGGATAATCCAAATAACAACCAAAAATTCCTAAAATGTATTGAAAATATTATGGAATGTTTTTTCATATGCACACAAACTTTTTCTGCACATTGGCGGCCAATTTTCTATAATAATTTCTATTATATTACAACAACAAATTTTAATAATCAAAAAATGTAGAAGATTATTAAATATTTATATAAAATATATTAAAAATTTAATAAAAAATTCATGAGCGTCTCCTGATAAAATGAGGGCAAAAAAGAAAAACTAAATTTAAATTTGCAAATTTCTACTTTTATAGGTAGATATTCATATTACAGAAACATGAAACACAAAAGAATTATTATAATTAATATTTTTTTCCAGAATTCACATAAATCACATCAATAATATTCACATAAAATTGACATTTTATTGAAGAAATAAAATTAAAAAAAATATTATTTATTAAACACTAAGTATAAAATATTTGTGGTTAAATAATTTTTTTTAAAATTTGCTAAATCATATCTTGACAGTTTAACTAATTTTATTTAACTTTTTCTTTATAATATTTAATAATACTTAATAATTTATTAATAATAATTAGTTAATAATATAATAATCATAATTAGTTATGACGTTGCATCATTCCAAATGCTTGGGTTACTTCCCTCTACGGCCGCCCAAGGAAATATGTAAAGGCAAGAGATTTTAATTTATGATATTTATATTTATAATAAAATATAAAACTAATTCAGTGATAAAAGTGGATTCATTTATTAAAATTCTAATTTCAATAAATACATTTTGATTTTTTATATTAATTTTTTTTTTAATTTTTAATTAAAAATTCTAATACAAAACAAAATTAATTCAAAGTAAAAATTTAATTAAATTACGCGTTAAAACAAACTTAAGAAATAAGTGATAAATAAATAAATAATAAAAACTCATTCTTTTTAAATTTTGTTATTGCAATTTAAAATATAGAATTAAAATGGCTGAAGCAAGTGAAAGTAATAATAATTTTATAGTTTGCATTTATACGAGACTGGAGTGCCCATTATTGAAGCTGCCAAAACTCTAACCATAAATTGCAATTCCGCTTACAGTACTATTAAAAGATATAAAGCAGGTTGAGAAAAATTCAGTTGGAATAACAAAATAAAGAGTACAGTTAATCGCCTATACTGCTCCAAGCGGTGTACGTCATTACCTACCATCCTCAAACTAGATGTTGTTTTTGGAGACAGATAATCGGCTGATTATAGGAGTACACTTAAGCCATGGTGTGAAAGTACACCGTGCCGAAGACTGAATGGTACCAAGTGTATAAAGATGGAGTATGGAGTAGATCGGAAACGAATGAATGAGGTGAGGCATTATTTAATTTTATTTTACATAGCAACCTAAATATATGCAATAGGGGCAGTAACCCCACTTTCATATTTCCAAGCTAGGATAACTTTCCAGGTTGGGCAGAGGTGTTAGATATTACATGTATAAGTAATGACGAAACCATAAATATAGAGAAATGGAGAGTATCTGAGAAAAGGTATTTTTCGGACCACAATTTGATTCTCTTCTAC
Source organism: Poecilobothrus nobilitatus (assembly GCA_947095535.1). Classification (NCBI taxonomy): domain Eukaryota; kingdom Metazoa; phylum Arthropoda; class Insecta; order Diptera; family Dolichopodidae; genus Poecilobothrus; species Poecilobothrus nobilitatus. The sequence continues at coordinate 239,565,492 of OX352772.1, forward strand.
ATCAATATTAAGCCTGAAAATGCCGAGCTCTAAAGAAACCCCAGCGCCACCGACTGGGGGAAATTCAGAAAAGTAGCTAGAAAAAACTTTTGGCAATAGCTAATTCAGATATCGCAAATGAAAATGAGTTAGAAAAGAGAACTGTCATGTTTACAAGGGCCATGGAGGTCGCATTCAAAGTGGCATCTCCTATTAAGTGTAGCATAAAGACATATCCAGTCTGGTGGAATGAGAACTTAGTGACCTAGGAAAGGAGACTAGGGACGCCTACAATATCTGCTACAGGCAGAATAAGTGACAACTCTATAGGGACCAACTTAGGAAATAAAAGAGAGCAATCCGATTGGCTAAAACACAATCATGGAAGGATTATTGTGAATCAATTGAAAGTACTAGAGACTCAGCCAGACTTAGCAGAGTTTTATCTAGAGAACACTCCAATCCTTCCTTCCTGAGAACTGTGAAAGGGAAATGGACTGATTCAGTCGCTGAAACCCTAGATCTTTTAGTGTCTATCCATTTCCAAGGAAAAGGTTGCCTGGGCAATTGGTAACTTCGCTCCATACAAAGCCGCATGTTTAGACGTTATTTTTCCAAAAATTCTGCAAGAAATGAAAGGGTTTGTAGTTTCATTAATTACTAAGCCGTTCAGAATCAGCCTCACTTTTGGTCATATTTCCCTGCAATGGAGGCGGGTGAATGTGATCTTTATACCAAAAGCTGTTCGTTTGGCCTTTAAGTAACTTAATAAACCTGAAAAAATTAAATTAAACAGATAATTTTTTTTTATAAATATTACATATGCTTATTTTTTTACTATATTAGTATTGTAATAGTACTTGTGTACTCATCGAAAAAAAAAGTAAAAATAGCTAAAAAATCATTCTTAGTAAATTTAAGGATATAACGTAATTGAAATGTGGGCTTGCGAATTTAAAAACCAGTTTCAATGCGACCTCCATGGCCCTTGTAAACATGACAGTTATCTTTTCTAACTCATTTTCATTTGCGATATCTGAATTAGCTATTGACAAAAGTTTTTTCTAGCTACTTTTCTGAATTTCCCCCAGTCGGTGGCGCTTCGGTTTCTTTAGAGCTTGGGATTTTCAGGCTTAATATTGATGTTGAAGAGGATCAAATTGTGGTCCGAAAAATACCTTTTCTCAGATACTCTCCATTTCTCTATATTTATGGTTTCGTCATTACTTATACATGTAATATCTAACACCTCTGCCCAACCTGGAAAGTTATCCGAGCTTGGAAATATGAAAGTGGGGTTACTGCCCTTATTGCATATATTTAGGTTGCTATGTAAAATAAAATTAAATAATGCCTCACCTCATTCATTCGTTTCCGATCTACTCCATACTCCATCTTTATACACTTGGTACCATTCAGCCTTCGGCATGGTTTACTTTCACACCATGGCTTAAGTGTACTCCTATTATAATCAGCCGATTATCTGTCTCCAAAAACAACATCTAGTTTGAGGATGGCAGGTAACGACGTACACCGCTTGGAGCAGTATAGGCGATTAATTGTACTCTTTATTTTGTTATTCCAACTGAATTTTTCTCAACCTGCTTTATATCTTTTAATAGTACTATAAGCGGAATTACAATTTATGGTTAGAGTTTTGGCAGCTTCAATAATGGGCACTCCAGTCTCGTATAAATGCAAACTTTCAGAGAAACATGTCCCAAACTTTCAGAGAAATTCATTTGAAAGAATGAATGTTCGATTGGCTACTCAAGTTTTCAGTAATTCGGTTGCTGCTGCAATCAAAACTCTAATTTCAGCAAAAAAATTTACAAATAGGATGTCTTGTGCTATATCAACAGCAGAATTCGTTTCAAAAATTGATAAATTATTTGACTATCTCAATAGTAGGAAATTATATGATAGAAATCCTTACCGTTCAGCATTGCAGCAAGATAACCAAATTTCAAAATATCTTTTAGAAATGAAAAAATATTTTCAATCAGTAAAGCCAATCACATCTAAAAAGGTTTATTGTATCGACGGTATGATGCAAACTTTAGCAGGCATTACGGAACTAAGTTCCGAAATATTTTCTCATTATGCTAAACATGAATGTTATTATTTACTCTTATCTCATTTAAACCAAGATGTTTTAGAAAATTTGTTTTCTTTGATTCGCTATAGAAATGGGTGTAGCAATAATCCTTCTGTGCATGAATTTAGCAACATTTTAGCAAATTTAATGTCCGTTAAATTAATAAATCATAAATTTGAAAGCTCTAATTGCGAAGAAGACGATGCTGAATTTTTAAATATAGACGATTTAAAGGATTACTCATTAGAACAAGATGATTTGGAATCAAATGATCAAATTGATGAAGATTTATCCAATTTAGTGATCAATTATTTAGAGGGAAATCATTTTGAAATTTTAGAGGATAATCAATCTAAGCAAATAAATATTATTTCAAATAATGCCGAAAGGTACATTTGTGGCTATATTATCTTTAAATTAATAAAAAAAAATTCTTCTGATCAATGTACGTCATCATTTTTAAAAAATTCTAATGAAATTTTGTTACTTGATTCGGAGCAATTTATTTACCAAAAAAATTATAAAAATGAAGCAGAAATACTTAACTTGAAAGCTCCAACTGAAAAAATTTTCGAAATAGCACAATTTCATATGCGTATATTTCATCACTATTTTTATCAAAATTATCATGAAAAAAATTTGAGAAAATATATTTATATGTTGTCTTGAAGCCACAAAAAAATCTGAGAAATATTCTACGTGGTTTACAGAAAATGATAAATGCTACACGCACAAAATAAAGTTTTTAGAATTGCTAATCAATCTTTTATTAAAAAAAGAAGCCAAATGGTTAAAGGAAAAGCTTTTAAAAAAAGTAGAACAAAAAGCAGATAGTAACAGAGGTAAAATTAAAATTTTAAATTCTTAAGATATTTTTAGCACATTGCATTCTGTCCGTCTGTTTGTGTCTTTATCTGTCTGTTTGTGTGTTCGTCCCTCTGTTTGTGTGTTTGTCCGTCTGTTCGTTTGTCTGTCTAATTGTCTGTTTATTTCGTCTTAAAGTTAAAAATTTTTTCTCATTATAGTTTTTGCAGATTTTAGTAAATAAATTGTTGTAGTTGAACTGTACTTGCTATATTAATTTAGTAAAATTACTTTAATTTTGATCATTTTATTTAATACCTACCTACTAATGTATCTATATAATTTTCTTTTCATGAACGAGAAAATTGGATGAAAAATTAAAAGCATAAAACGATTGAAGTATTTATAATAATAATTTGAATATTATAAATATAATATTTAATATAATGATGAATATTTTTGTTTGTTTTTGTTTTAGTTAATTGTTTTTATTAATGAATTGTTTTTTTTTTATATGTATCTATATAGTTACTATTATAATATAAGGGTTTTTTATGCCAAATGGAATATAAAATTTTAAGCTTTTTTTATATATTTTTATATTGTAATGTAATGTAATAGACGTATTCCACTTGGCTTTTTCCTTTTTAGCCGTAATATAAAAATTTTTTTAAAAATAAATAATAAAACATATTTACATATGTATTTAAAAAAAATATTGATATAAGATTATTTTTAATTTTATCAAACAACTTTAATTTTTTTTTTCTCTATAGGTATAGGTAATCTACATTATGTTCATATAGTCCTATAGTCTTAATTCACAAATTTCATAAGTAAAAGTAAAGAAGAAAAAGTAAAAAATAACAACAAATACAGCAATAACCTTTGCATTACTTCAATTTCTAAATAAAAATTTTTTGCTTTGATTTCTAATATTATTTGTGAATACTTAAAAGTAGTTTTAAATTTGTATTAAATCAACTGTATAGTTTTTTATACACACATAAATAAAAATGCCAACAGAAAAAAAAGAAGTATTGCCGTATAACTATATTATTTATTTACATATAGATAGAATACCTATATACATCTTTTATATGGTTGACAAAAACATTAATAAATGAGTACATACTCAAAAAAAATTTTTTTATTTATGAGTTGAAAATAATTTCCTCTCAATTTATAAGCATAATAAATTGAGTAATATATTTTTGAGTGAATACAAAATTTTACGATTTGAAAAAATGACCAACAAACTTTACTCTGCATAAATAGTCTATATTATATGTTACTTTATGTTTTAATACATGTTTTGTTTAAGTTTTTTATTCGTATTTTAAAATTGGAAAAAGCAACAACAGAAAATCATTAATTACTCAATTTATGTATTATGCAGCACCGACGCAATATCTGTAAAAACTAGTGAAAAAATTTGTATGAAAAAATGAATACGTTATGCTGAAAATTTATTAATAACATACATAAATTTGCATAAAAACATAATTCGTATATAATTATAAACATAGAGTTCGTTTGGCCTTTAAGTAATTTAATAAACCTGAAAAAATTAAACTAAAGAGATAATTTTTTTTATAAATATTACATATGCTTATTTTTTTACTATATTACTATTGTAATAGTACTTGTGTACTAATCGAAAAAAAAAGTAAAAATGGCTAAAAAATCATTCTTAGTAAATTTAAGGATATAACGTAATTCAAATGTGAGCTTGCGAATTTAAAAACCAGTTAAAGAATCAAAATATGCAGTACTTATAAATGTTTGCCCGCTAATAAATAACTTACCATTAAATCCACCTGATGCTTTTTATAGTGGTCGAATTCGAAATGTATACTATACATCTATTATAAATGCAACTCAAATGAAAAAATTAAATACCTAGATGTCTGTTCATTATATCCTTATGAATGCATATGAATATGGTAAATTTCCTACAGATCCGCTAAAAATTCATATAGGTAGTTCTGCGTGCTCCAAAATTAACCTTGAAAATATAGACAGTATTATAAAATGTAAAATTTTACCACCAGCATATTTGTTTCATCCTGTATTACCGTTAAAACAAAATAGTAAACTAATATTTTCATTATGTTATACTTGCGGTGAAAATAAAAACTAAGAATAATTCTGCAATCATTTACCTGACAAAGGAGCTTTAATTGATGCCTGGATATTAGATGAAGTTGTTAAAGCTGTGGGAAAAGGGTACAGAGTACTGGAAATCTGTGAAATATGGGAGTACTATGTGACACAGAATAATAAAGTAGCAGAAGTAGGTGGGCTGTTTTCAAATATACCTTTTTTTGGTTAAGTAAAATTTTTTTTTATTAACAAGTTTTTGTTTTTAAGTGCCAGTTTTCCGTTTAACAGCAAGGCATTGCTTTTAAGTGCAAGTTTGTTTTTTAACAGCAAGTTCAGTAAGTTAAAATGATAAATAAAAAGAAATTAATTGAAAACTGAAATTCATTGATAAAAAAGCAATTTGTTTTTTCTTTTGTTTTATAGTATTTTATTATTTTTTTTATTCGTTTACATTAATTAAAATTTAAAATTGCAATTAATAGAAAATTTTTTTCTAAGCTGTAGCAACTCAGGCTATCGGCTTATTCTATTTATCAAATTCTTCACATTTTTTTTTTTATTTCAATATGTACATAAAATTTACAACAAATTTTTTCGTAGTCATCTAAATATTATATTAGCATTAATGATATATTTTTGGTTTTTATGAAAGGATAATATTATATACCCTAACCGTACATTACTTAATTTTTTTGTTTTTAACAATTTTAATATTTTCTCCACGCTAAATTACTCTATATATCCCAGTAAGTCCGTTTTACAAAAACTGTATAAAAGAAAACCTCTAAAAAATTTAGCTCGAATAAGCAAAGAAATTACGTTGTTTTTCTTACAGAAATCTTTTTCATCTTCGTTCATAATTATGTTGCAAAATAAAAAAAATTTAAAAGAATAGCAATTAGAATATAGCAGCTAAGCATTTAAAATTATATATAACATGAATTTGGATCTAATATTTATTTTAATTAATAAAACGCAAATTAGAACACATCGATTTTCTCGTCGAATTCATGGATTTGTATTTGCTGCGATAATCCAAATAACAACCAAAAATTCCTAAAATGTATTGAAAATATTATGGAATGTTTTTTCATATGTACACAAAATTTTTCTGCACATTGGAGGCCAATTTTCTATAATAATTTCTATTATATTACAACAACAAATTTTAATAATCAAAATATGTAGAAGATTATTAAATATTTATATAAAATATATTAAAAATTTAATAAAAAATTTATGAGCGTCTCCTGATAAAATGAAGGCAAAAAAGAAAAACTAAATTTAAATTTGCAAATTTCTACTTTTATAGGTAGATATTCATATTACAGAAACATGAAACACAAAAGAATTATTATAATTAATATTTTTTTCCAGAATTCATATAAATCACATCAATAATATTCACATAAAATTGACATTTTATTGAAGAAATAAAATTAAAAAAAAATATTATTTATTAAACATTAAGTACAAAATATTTGTGGTTAAATAATTTTTTTTTAAATTTGCTAAATCATATCTTGACAGTTTAACTAATTTTATTTAACTTTTTCTTTATAATATTTAATAATACTTAATAATTTAATAATAATTAGTTAATAATATAATAATCATAATTAGTTATGACGTTGAATCATTCCAAATGCTTGGGTTACGGCCGTAGAGGGAAGTATGTAACGGAACAACCACGGAAATATGTAAAGGCAAGTGATTTTAATTTATGATATTTATATTTATAATAAAATATAAAATTAATTCAGTGATAAAAGTGGATTCATTTATTAAAATTCTAATTTCAATAAATACATTTTGATTTTTTTTATTAATTTTTTTTTTAATTTTTAATTAAGAATTCTAATACAAAAAAAAATTAATTCAAAGTAAAATTTAATTAAATTACGCGTTAAAACAAAGTTAAGAAGTAAGTGATAGATAAATAAATAATAAAAACTTATTCTTTTTAAATTTTGTTATTGCAATTTAAAATATAGAATTAAAATGGCTGAAGCAAGTGAAACGAATAATAATTTTATAGTTTGCATTTATACGAGACTGGAGTGTCCATTATTGAAGCTGCCAAAACTCTAACCATAAATTGTAATTCCGCTTACAGTACTATTAAAAGATATAAAGCAGATGAGTTACTTGTCTTCAGTCAGGAGACTATTATCAGTACCAGCCAGAGTACCCCCTCAGTAACGAAACCAGGACTCAGCCAAGGTCCTGCAAAAATTATAGTGCCTGTTGGTGAAGGAAGCATCTGCCATAGTGCTCCAAAGCCATCAGGTTCAAATTGTAGTGGAAATACCAATCATAGTATTTCCACCACTAAAATGAAGGAACCTCTAGATCGTCTTTCAAGAAACAGTACCAGAAAGTTAAGTTCATATTGGGCAACCTAGCTCAGAACGAAGCCAAAGGTATTGTTAACGAAAAGGATCCAGAAGACAAGAAGAAATATAGCGAGATTGTGCGACTGTATGAATCGCACAATTCTGAAAAACATTCGTCCAAAAGGAATAGGTTCGTCACAGGATGAGACCAGTCCTGGCGGAGAAAGAACATAGCATTTCGAAAACTGTAGCACATAAAAATTACAATGACATTGTAAAATACAGTTTATCTGTTGCAGTTGTCAACGAGAGAGCCAGTGACAGGAAATTTCAAATGATCTGTGGATCAAGCTTGAGGCGAAACTTTCCGAGATCGTCAATGAGTTTATCCTAGGAGGTGCAGGAGGAACACTCTCTTATTTTGATTCATCTGACGCAATCAGGGGCTACAGGCTAAGATTGGCAATGCTTGGGAGGAAGCCAAATTTGGAATAATCCCAGCTAGCGAAATCCCTAGGAGACCTAGAGACCGTATCTCGTTGCCAGATAATCGGGGAAAAGCTCCTCGAGTGTCTCCGCTTACATAGTCCGATGGTTCCAATGGGGAACTGGTCGGTGATAACGAAGGAGAAATCGTCATATGAACTGCTGAAAAACAATATATCGTTTCTCCTTCTTATCAGTAAAGAAAGTCTGTCTCCTTTGGAGAAGCTGGAAAATAAGCTGAGGTTTGGTATACGGCATACCAAACTAAAAATATTCAAGCCAGGGAGTGCAGACATAGACGACCTGGACGAAGCAAGCAGGCTGCTGAAAGCGAAGCAAGTGCGACAAGGAGTCTACAGCAGCTCGTTGTGAGATAAGCGATCCGGGTGATGCAGATTAACCTAAGGCACTCCAAGTGCGCCTCGGATAATCTTGTCCTAGGTGAGGAAGACTTAGACATAGCCCTTATTCAAGAACCATGGGTTAACGCCTTCAAGATTAGAGGGTTAAACAGCTGTAACTATAATCTATTCTACAAGAATGTAGATTTAGAAATAGGTAAGCCAAGAACTTGTATTCTAGTTAAAACACATATAAGTGTACATCTCTGTTCTAATTTTAGTTATGAAGATTTGACAGTTGTCAAACTGGAGATGCGGAACAATGCGAGCGTGTATATAAGTTCCGTGTGCATGCTACATGACGAACCTGCTCCACCGCTCCGGTTTCAAGAGTTGGTAGTTGCTACAGGTGGCAAATTGATTTCAGGCTGTGATGCTAATGCAAACCCCAAATATAGAGAAAAGGAGAGTATCTGAGAAAAGGTATTTTTCGGACCACAATTTGATTCTCTTCAAAATCAATATTGAGCCTGAAAATCCCAAGATCTAAAGAAACCCCAGCGCCACCGACTGGTGGAAATTCAGAAAAGTAGCTAGAAAAAAACTTTTGGCAATAGCTAATTCAGATATCGCAAATGAAAATGAGTTAGAAAAGAGAACTGTCATGTTTACAAGGGCCATGGAGGTCGCATTCAAAGTGGCATCTCCTATTAAGTGGTCTGGTGGAATGAGAACTTAAGTGACCTAGGAAAGAATACCAGGGACGCCTACAATATCTGCTACAAGCAGAATAAGTGGCAACTCTATAAGGACCAACTTAGGAAATAAAAGAGAGCAATCCGATTGGCTAAAACCTAATCATGGAAGGATTATTGTGAATCAATTGAAAGTACTAGAGACTCAGCCAGACTTAGCGGAGTTTTATCTAGAGAACACTCCAATCCTTCCTTTCTGAGAACTGTGGAAGGGAAATGGACTGATTCAGTCGCTGAAACCCTAGATCTTTTAGTGTCCACCATTTTCCAGAAAAAGGTTGCCTTGAGCAATTGGTAACTTCGCTCCATACAAAGCTGCATGTTTAAACGGTATTTTTCCAAAAATGCTGCAAGAAATGAAGGGGTTTGTAGTTCCATTAATTACTAAGCTGTTCAGAATCAGCCTCACTTTTGGTCATATTTTCCTGCAATGAAGGCGGGTAAATGTGATCTTTACACCAAAATCTTGTAAAAGAGGACACGAAACCGCTAAAGATTTAAGACCGATAAGTCTATCATTCTTTTTATTGAAAACTCTCGAAAGAACACTCGAGTTAGAACTTAGAAGAGTACTATAGAGTACTCCGCTATGTAAGTACCAGCATGCCTATTGGACAAGGACAAGTCAACAAAGACTGCACTGTGTGAACTAGTGCAGTACGTGGAACATTCGAAGATGCCCTTAGTCAATGGATTGTTAATATGTTGCAATCAAGAGAGATCCATCATAAAATAACTAGAAGAGTAAGGAGAGGCACACCCCAGGGTGGGGTGCTATCACCACTACTGTGGCTTCAATGAATGGAATACTGAAAGAACTTCAAAATGAGGGAATTAAATACATTGCATACGCAGATGATCTAGCTGTATTAGTGTCTGGAAAGTTTCTTGAATTTTAAATTAGTGTAATTATGGAAAGAGCTTTAAGAAAGGTTAGTAGATGGGCCAATGGATGTGGCCTCTGCGTCAACCCGGACAAAACTGATCTAATGTTATTCACAAACAGAAAGATACCGGAATTCACCAAGCCTAGACTGGATGGTGTATATATGAATTTAGCCCCCAGTGTCAAATACTTAGGAGTGGTACTTGATATGAAACTGAAGTGGAAACTTAATAGCGAAGAAAGAGCCAAAAAGCCCTGTGTAGTCCTGTATTCTTGTAGGAAAATGTTAGGTAAAAAATGGGGATTAAAGCCAAGAATGGCTTTATGGATGTACACACCTATAGTACGTCCCACAGCTATAGTATAGGAGTATATCCGAACCAAACTTGGTAAGGTACAGAGAGGTGCATGAATAAGCATTACGGGTGCGTTAAGATCGGCGACGTAATGCTAGTAGATGCACTTCTTTATCTCCTCCCCGTTAACCTTCATATAAAATTTCTAACCTGTTGTGGTGCGGTCAGACTCAGAGAAAATGGGCACTGGTGCACAAAATCTTATTTACCTTATAGCAGTATTCTAAGCTCGACAGCTTGGGATCTGCCAGATTTCACAGACTACACTAATCCAAGTCTGGAAATTGTTAAAAATTTCAAAGTAGAGATTCCATCAAGAGGAAAATGGAGACAAGGAAACCCTTTGGGTGAAGTAGGCATCACACTTTTCACTGATGGGTCAAAAATGAACTGCGATGTCGGTGCTGGTTCAGAAAAACTCAAAATAGAACATGCTTTCAGACTTCCCAATAAATCCAGTGTATTTCAAGCTGAAATGCTAGGAATCTGGAAAGCATGCCAAATACTTAAAAGCAATACTTCTCTGGGGGGAAGCATTGCCAAGCAGCAATTGCGGCTCTAAACTTTTTCATGATAACATCCCGCAAGCTTGTTAGAAAATGCTCAGAGTAAATGCCAATGCCAGATCCAGCGACTAAGCAACATGCAGAAATGGTAAGGTTCCTGAATGCTGCGAAATGGATCTGAAATTAAATCCGCTACAGCCTAAACAAAAGCCTTGTGGTCACGGAAGTGGTAACAAAACGGTGCTAACGCGCTAATTGTGGTCTTGTCACAGTTGACAGGACCAGCCACGTAAACCAACCAGCAAAACAAAGGTACGTGTTAATAATTTTTGTTATTTTTAAATCAAATCTATTGTAAGGCCCCTATTTCACATCAAGTTTTTCATCAATTTAATGGACCATTAATGGACAATTAAATTGATGAGCTATTACACACTCCTGTTGGAAAAATTCAATTTCGTATCCATATAATTTCAGAACATATATATAATTTTATCACATTGGAAATATAATGTCTGAACAAATTTTTTTGAATTAAAATTTAATTTTGAAAGTTGAAATAAAACGTTGTTTTGTGTGTTTTTTTAAATAATATGTACGAGTATGAAATTTGAAATGTAATTTTTTAACAAATTTTTATTTCATTGATCTGTTGATATATATAAATTTGAAAACAAATTTTATATAAAAGAGAGACCTGAAATTTTTAACTTAAATAATTTGGCGCCACAAAACATAAGTATTTAAATATTTGAATTAAAACTATTGTAATAATTATTCTGTTCTTCTAGTTATTCTATATAAATATTTTTATAGTTAGTATTAAAATTTTTAAATAAAGGATGGATAAAGAATGGATTCCGTTGTTTGGAATATTTTGTTGTCTATAATAAATCAACAATATATTAGTATATATTCTACATATTATATGCAAGACAGAATTTGTTTAAAGAAATAAAAATTTTCCCAAAAACAAATAATAGAATTTGTAAAAAAAAAAAATAAAACGTACATTAAATGTAAAAGAAGAATAAATTTAGAGAACTTACCTTTTGAATTCATATTATTTCTATTATTTATCTTTCATCTTTATTTTATTTTTCCCTACAATAACTTTCCCTTTATTTCAAATTACCTAAACATTTATTTTTTAAATGTCAACTGAATTTATTTTTCACATGACATTTACAAAATTGTCTAAACTTGAACATTCCCAAAAACTTAAAGAAAAAAGAAAGCCATTTTTCTCAATCAACTGCTTTTGACACTAGATGGATGGAAAAATGGTTGAGAACTGGATGAGAATAGAACTATCATCAATTAATTTCTCATCCAGCATAGATAATATATAGTAATAATAGATAGCCTACTTAAAATGTTTAGATACTAGCGCCGCCATCGCTGGAAGTGCTCCAAGTTCCAACAAACTACTACATCTAAAAGGCCAATAGATGTCGCTAATCAGTTTCATTTTAAAATCACTAGATGTAGCCTATATTTCTATATCTATATTATTCTTTCCTATTTTATTTTTCGAATTTATAAATAAAAAAAAAATTATATTGTAATAACAAATTTTATTTCAATCATAAAAATTAACAATCATGATTTTCACCTTCACAATATATTAATGTACAAACAGCTTCAGCTGATTTATCTTCCCAGCCTTCGAGCATTTTGTACAGTGCTTCTGTAAGAATGTATCTTCAAACAAAACTGTTCCCTTTACTTGTTTTCTTCTTCACATTTTTTTTGACAAATTTCATCTATCTCACCTTAAATTAAAAAAAAATTATTTTTAAATTATTTTTACCTTAAATTAAAAACAAATTTATTTTTAAATTAAATAGAATTATTTTTTAAAGTTAAGAGAATTAATTATAGGGATAATTACCACAGTCCAACCTTGGAATTCCGATAAATCTATCTTTTTTTATTGTAAGCTACGAGGTAGACCCTAAAATGGCAATGAATTCACCTTTTTTTTCCAATTCCAGTAACAAATGTAAGCCGTCTTGCTATGATTTAAAATAAAACAAAATAAAATATAAAATTTTATCTCTTCAATTAAATCAAAACTTACCTTTTAATTTTTAAAGCATTTGATCTAAAATTAACAAATGTAAGCCGTCTTGCTATGATTTAAAATAAAATAATATATAAAATTTTATCTCTTCAATTAAATCAAAACTTACCTTTTAATTTTTAAAGCATTTGATCTAAAATTTATTAATAAAACCAAAACAATACACTAAACTGCTGCAGTTAAACCAATATTTGAAAATTCGAAATGGATTCAAAACTGGCTAACATATGACTTTTGACAATTGAAAAAATTTTATATAGCGGTAATAAAAAAAATGGCAATATTTTTGACATTAGGTGGAAGTACTTTTTTGTCTTTCTTATAATGAAATGAAATTATATTCAATGAAGGTCAAAACCATAGATATATTAAGTACTTTAGATTGGCTATATAAAAGATAAATTCAGTCAATAATGAGTCAGCTGTTTATTGATGTTTTTTTGTGTGTAAATTTAAATTTAATTTCCCCTTCAAAAAACAATTTGAATAATTTAAACTAACTAATTTAAAACTTAATAATTTAAAAACTTAAAATATGTGTAAAATTCTAACATTTAACTTTTCAACTTTCCTTTTTTATATTCATTCATTTTATTTGCAGAATAATAATAATAATATATCCAATATCTATGAGAGAAACTGCACTGCGATTTTATGATAATTTTAATGAAATTTTATGATTTAAAAACAGCTGGCATCCAACTTACGTCAAATGAACGACGTTACTTGGATGTCATATGTTTTATTTTTGACTGAAATTTCGTGTATAGGAAAATACATTAGAGTGAAAGAGAAAGTGCCAATCTAAAGTATTTAATATATCTATGGTCAAAACAATTACTGTCGAAAACAATTATTAAATAACGGTTTTTTAACGTCAAATTTTTTGTGCTGTTTGATTTTATCTATTTAAAAAGTGGTTTAATATTTTGTGTATAATAATAATATTATTATAAATAATTTTTTTAAAGCGATATTGTAAGTCTCTAAATATTTAAGATATCTTAGAAGTGTTTGTATTTTACGTATTATTTTAAAATGTTATTCAAATAAAGTGATTTAATTTACAAAAATAAATTTATAACATAAAAATGCATCGTGGTTATTTAATGGTCAATGCTGTAAGACAAAAGCAAAAAGGTCAGTTTTTTTCTCTGCAAATTAAGTTTTTAAGAATATAATTTTTTCAATAGGGTTAATAGCCAAAAAGAAATTAAATTTTGAAAATATTTTAATGGAAAATGAAATGGATGATCAAGATCATAATCCTGTTATCAATATTGATGAACAAGTTGCATTCAAGTTGCAAGTTATAATCCATCTACGCTATATTTCGATGAACGTGCAGAGGGTAATATACCTAACAATTTTAACTTTTTTTTATTTCAATTAATTTTATTAAAATTTATTTGATACAGAAATAATAAACTAGTGCATATGGACAGCTATCAGAATCTGGTAAGTATTTATTTTGATACCAACGTAAAATAAGTAAACGTGTAATATTTTAAATTCTGTAAATTAAAATTCAAAAGAAAATATAAAAAAGATAAATTTTATGATTTAATTTTTTTGACGAAATATGAGGCTATTCGTTCCTATTTAGTTTCTTATTTTCGTTTCTTTTTATTTTGATACATATTATTATTTTGATATTAGAACCAATTAGTACCTACTTGGGAAAAAAAACAGCACAACTAAAATTTTGTTGTTATTATTTGTTTTCAAATTTATTATTATCATTGATATGACGTATGTATATACATAGATATTTTTATATTTATTTATATATACTAACATATAATTAAAAAATGTTTGTACATACATACATACTTATTTTTATTAATTTTTAATAATATAGTTATGCATATTATCTACATAATACATAATTATCTGTCTGTACTTTATAATAAAAAAGTAACTTAACAAGAAAAAAAATTGAAACAAATTATTTGGAAATTTTAATCAATAAAAATCGTCAATTCAAAAATATTAAGCTTTTCTCATTCAAAAATATTATTTAAAAAATAAGTCTATATTCTATACCTAATATTATATTATATTCTTAATTTTATAATCTATATAACTACTAACTAAAAAATATATAGATCTATAACATAATTGTAAAATTATTAAAAAAAATTATAAATAATAAATAAAATAAAATAGATAATATAAAATTGTATACTTATATTATTTAAAATACCTATATTTCGCCAAAAAATGTATAGCTCTATTAATTGTAATTTATTAATAAATTTTTAATATAGCAAATTTTCCTACGTGTTTTTAATGCTATAAGAAATATTTTTATTTTTAATTTAGGTAGTTTTTCTACTACTTTCATATTTCGCAAGTTCTTAAATTTTATTTTTATATAAAATTTTATTTGTTTTTATAATTTCGTTTATTATATTTGAAACGAAAACAATAATAATATTTTACAAATTTTATTACATTTTATCATAAAGTAACTATATACACAGAGAACTCACGTAGAAGAAAAAATCGTAGTCAATTTCATTGATTTGAAATCACCCTAAGATCGTATTTGGGGATATTTGGTAAAAAGATGAACGTTTTCTTGGTATACCATCAAAGAATTTAAGAAAATTTCCAACAAAATAGTGTAGTGCACTATATTTTTCTCTATCTAAAGTTGCGACAATATCCATGAAATTTCTCATGGAAACCAGCCTTTATGACTATAGATAGATATGTAATTCTTTCTAGATAGCAGAATTCTTAAAAGTATTTTTTGATATTGAATAAGGTAGCTACATATAGTTAGTCATATTAAAAAACAGAATTTAAAAATTAAGAAGGGATTTTTTAAAAGAAAAAACATTCTGCGCCAAAGGGTTAAACAACTTACCATATCTTTATAAAAAAAATTTAATTAAGAAGATCAACTACATGAACAACAAAAAAGTTATTTTAATTCACGATATTTATTACAACGCCACTTACAAGCCGGAACATTCAACGAAAACTTTGAAAGAAAAAAGTATTTATGTACAAAATAAAATGAGTATTCCGATCCGGCTTGTAAGATATTTAGGCTTTGATATAAAATATTTTAAAATTTTTTATGAATATTTTTTTTTGTAACTGATGTATGGATATACATACATATCTATAGAGATATTCCTCTCGTAACACTTTTAAATTTTATTTTTAGAATATAAAATATAGAATACAGATATACGTCTTGTAACACTTTTAGAAATTGGTATTATAATGCGGGCAATTACTTGTGACCAAACTTTAGCCAACATTTTTTCGTTGCTAGAAATAACATCTGATAAACCATTTTGTAATTATAATAATAAAACATTTTTTGCTTATTCGATTTTCCCCATCTAATTAAATCTTTTTGAAATACATTAATGGATTCTCCGATTTAAAAACCTCAGATGGTATTAAAAGCTTTAAAGTTCTCATAGAATTATGGGAAGTTCAAATAAATTGAAAAACTAAGATGCGTACCAAATTAAATAGATAACATATTAATCCGAATACTTTTGCAAAAATGAGATTTAAATTAGTAGCACAAATATTTAGTAGAACAGTGAATGCCGCTATTAGAACAATTATTGACACGTCTTTGATTGTCGATAAACTTTTTGATTGTCTCAACAGTGGATTATTGTATTCTTATAATAAATATCGATCTGATATTAAACTAAATAGCTTGTAGTTTGAATTTTTAAAATATTGTAAGATTGGCTAAAAAGAAAAAATATATTTTTAGAGGGAATGAAAATAACTTTAAATTTATATTAATATATACACATTTTTTCATATTTTATACTTTTACAATAATAATTCTTGTACCTATAGTTGGGTTATGAAAACAACTAAAATTGATTGATAAAAAATCGAAGTAGAATAGAGGTTTTTTCTTTTTTTAAGAAGTCGAAAAAGTTATATGAATAAATATATACAAATGCACATACATACATCAATTGACATACAAACAAAAACAAAAACTAAAATAAAAATAAACTAAAATACGATCTAGTTGATTTTACGAAATTAAAAAAACTGTCTAACTTTTTTCTGCCATGTGAATACTCTATGTATATAGTTACTTTATGATTTTATATTATAATATAATATTATTTTTGCACTTAGAAACTGAAAAAGACTTCAGCCCAACAGAAAGCGAGTATGAACCCAGTAACTTAAACACTAATTCAACTATGTGTACCTGCAGTAAGCCCCTTTACTCCAAAAACAAAGCAAATTCATTTACATAAAACTGTTAACACTTCAGATAATGACTATTCTCTAAAAGAATTACCAAAAAAAAAAGAAAAGTAAATTCAAAAAATTGGGTAAAAAACACAATTAAATCTGCGAAACTTCACGGACTAGGCTATAAATCTAATATAACTGGTAAATTCATTCAACCAATGGTACTATGGTATGGTACCATCATATAAAGCAAACAAACATATAGATAGTAATTTAACAATTGCACAAATGCATAGACTTATATTTAGAGTGGCTTAAAGAATGTGACAACACTGAAAATGCCGCTACATTAAGGCAATATCGAGATATTTTTAATACATGTTTAAATATTAGTTTTTATTTACCAAAAAAAGATAAATCCAAATATGAATGAAACAGAAAAGGAGAACGTAAAAGATTAACATAATTCACACCTTTTTTCCAAACAGAAAGCAAGAGAGCTAAAAGAACAGACAAAATAGTTGCACAATAATTTTTATGGCAATATCGATTTGGTTTAGTAAAGTAAATTTTTTTAGAATGCATATACAATAAGCGAAAAATATAAATTATTATATATTTTAATTGTTTTTACAATAAGTTAATTTATGTTTATACATAATTTTTATTATAATCAAATAAATTAATATTATAAGTTATTCCACTTTTCACATCAGCTCAGGTTAAAATCCTTAGGTCTAAAACTTACATGTAGGTTGGACTCATGTAAACGCAAGTTGTTAACCACATTTAAATACAAGAATAAATACAACATATAATTAAATGTAAAAATGTGTTGTTAACTCGTCGGTTTACATTAGTCTTCTCGAGTCTACATTTTTCATTATGTTTCGCGTTTCTTTCTGGTAAACTAATTTTGTGGTTTTGTAGTTTAAATTTCATTCCTCTTTTATTAGACTAGAAATATTGTAGTTGAAGAATCTACTAAATGAAATATATTTTGTAAGCAAATTCAGATTGAAAAGTGTAAACCAGGCCCTAAGTCGGGATTCGCGAATCGTAATCGAGAATATTAGAAAGTTTCAAGTGGCATTCGTAATTCATACTCTTTAATTTTAAATAAAAAAAAAAACTATTTTTAATTTTTCAAATAGTATATAATGCAATTTACAGTTAGTAAAAACTATTTTTCATTTATTTTAATCCGAAATTTGAGGATATATTACTATTCTATTTCCACCAAGAGTAAACAACTGTAAAAAGTTCACCAAACAACGAATATGAGTGACTAAAATATTTGAAAAACATCGTTAAGTTAAGAGTTAAATGAAAATACATAAGCACTAACGCCATGCAAAAATTTTGAAAAACAAATCTGGAATCTATTTATCTCGTTTTCTTAATATATTAAATACATAATAATTATTGCAGCATATAAATAAAGTATGGAAGGTTGGTACTTGTTCATAACTCTGATTTTAACGATTTGCATTTGTATAGTTGAATAAAACATTTAAAAATCTTCTTTTGTCAATGTTTTTTAATAGACCATCATTTCGTAAAATATTTGTTGGCAATTTCTTATTTACTCGTCTAATAACAGTCTTTTGTTGAGATTTTACTGTGTTAAAGAAATGTGTTACACCTTTTGTACCAATTTTCTTTAAATATTTTTCAAATACAAAATCTTTTCTAGGTCTTGCACGAATGTTTCTTTCTTTTTTTTTATTTTTAATTTTAAGTTTTGTCCTTTCAATACTGTTTTTGAAATGGCGTTTCTTTTCCTTTGTTAGTCTAATCAACGTTTTTGTTTGTAATAATTGTTTTTCGATACAATTTACCCAATTACAGTTCTGATTTTCAGAAGCATTATCAGTTTGTTCTTTCCATTCACGATTAACTAAGTTAAATAAAAAAGGTAAAATTAAAATTTTTGTGATGTTTATTGTTTAGTTCATATGGATACTTGTATATTTATAAGTATCTATTGTCACACTTACTTATTTTGCGGATCATAATTTATTTCCTTTTTCTGATATATATATATTTTTTTTAAATTTATAATTAATACATTACATTAATTTAATTCTAAATATTAAATCATTTTTTTTTAATTCTCAGCAATCACTACACTAGTCACCCGGTCAGCGGCAACCGTAAGATAAACACACAGTAGGGCATGGGTTGACTTATATATAACTTAGAACAATTATTTTTGTTTGATTTGTCAAATGTTGATTAAAAATGGTAGATACTCCACGTAGTGTCAAAAATAGCGCCAATATGCAATTTTTTGGTACTAAATATTTTTATCGCCATTCTGAATTTTTTCAAATTGGCAGTAAGCCATGGCGATCTTCATGTCACTATCAATTATTGGAATCGTGAATATCGAATCATTTAGAATCGATCCCATGAAAAATCGTCGCTATAAGATCGATTTAAGTAAAATCAATTTAAAAAAATCGAACTTCAACTTTAAACATTTAAAAGGATTTAATATAAATTTATTTTACTAGTATGTTCACAAAATGTTAGAAATCGAGTTGATTAACATTTACAAAATCATGTAAAATGTTCAGTGTAGTGATGGGCAGTTTCGATCAATTGACTGACTCAGGTCGTACGAGTCACTTGAACATGTTAACTCAAATAAAAGATTCAGTCATTTGAGTCAGGCACTAAAAGTATATATGGACATATCTTCGCACAATTAGGTAATTTGAGTAATTGTAATCTGCATGTATTTATTTTTATCCAACGACCCTAAAAATCCATATTCAAATGAGAAAATTAGTTTTTTGAGAAAATAAATACAATAAATGTCTGTATAATAAAGATAACTTAATACTTATACAGATTATACAAACAAAATTTTAGCTATATGGGGAAGTGCATATATAAGAAACGAGTGGAGATAAGGACTTAAATTAATAAAGTGGTATGTTCAGGTCATTTGAGTCATTTCGTTCATTCAGGTCATTTGACAAATTTCGTACATTCAGGTTATTAGAGTATTTGAGTAAAGTAATGTGAAGAAGATAAATTATAATTATTTTGGGATATTAAAATCGAATTAGCTACATTTTTATTTAACATTTGATTAAATTAATTTATTTTATGTTTTCAAAAGTTTTGATTATTTTTGGGTTTCATGCATTTTTTTAAAAATTGGTAAATTGAAAGATAAAAAATATAAAATTTAAAAAAAAAAATACGAAATAAATAAATAGAACAAAAATATACGAAATGTCACACAAAATTACTAGTCATTTAGTTTTGCTGCAAATAGTTAAGTACAAACATGCAGTGCTAAATGCTACACCGCTGTAATTTAGTATAGCGCTAGATTCTCCGACCAATAACTCAAATGACCTGTTTCGGTTTGATGAACGAAATGACTCAAAAGACTCAACATACATTGTCGTCGCCAATACGTTCAAAGACCCAAATGACTCAAATAAAGTCAAATTATAATACTGAAACAATTATCGGAATAAAGTAAATAGTCAATACAAATACACAATACCTAATAAAAAAATAATACATATCCCTCTGTTCACACTGCACCTAAGTAAATGTCTGCAGTTGTAACTTCTTCATTCTCTTTCTCACTTCCTTGTTTCTCCTAAAAAAAGTTTTAAACCGAATTTATGTGAAAAATAACGACGAAAAGTAGTTGCAACTTTTTCAACCAAAATTTAGCGGTTGAACCAATTGCAAGTCACCAATACATGTAAAACAGCAATAAAAAATTTTTATGAGTTTAATGAATTAAGTCTTGTAGTGTAACTAGGTAGATTAGCAAAATCAAAAGGGTTATATTGATTCCTTAATGCAAATAAAAGAAATTGCTTTTGAACTGATTCGATTCTATTGGAATGAACTGCAAAGGCTGGATCCCACACAATGTTACCGTATTCTAAGATAGATCGAACTAGGGAACAATAAAGAGATTTAGTCACAGCTAAGTTGCTAAATTCTTTAGCTCTTCTCTTAATGAAACCTAACATTTTATTAGCCTTTGAAACTATTAGATCATAGTGAAGATTATAATTAAGTTTATTATCGAGAAGAATTCCTAAATCAGTAATGCTAAAAACCCTTTCAAGATTTACATTATCTATTTTGTAGTCATATATTAAAGAAGACCGTTTACGTGTAAAGCTTATAACCTTGCATTTCTGTATGTTGAGTTCTAATTTATTTGACGTGCACCAAGCTTGTAACACTGATAAGCTTGATTGAAGTTTAGCTGCATCAGAATTATCTTTAACCACTTGATATATTTTTAGGTCATCAGCAAACGAAATGTGAGGTATATTGCTTAGATATTCCGAAAGATCTGAAATAAAAACATTAAACAGAAGCGGGCCTAAATGGCTGCCTTGCGGTACACCGGAAGTGACCCCGATGGTGTTGGATAATACACCACGAAATTTAATATTTTGAGTTCTTTCTATAAGATAAGAATTAAGCCACTCAAGAAATGAACCCGAAATGACAAAAGTTGATAGTTTGTTTAGCAAAGTGAAGTGATCTACACGATCGAAAGCTTTGCTAAAATCAGTGTAAATTGCATCAACTTGGTACCCTTTATCCATTTGATTCAGGATTTCAGATGTATAAACCATCAGGTTCGTAGTAGTTGAAGGACCTTTTCTGAAACCATGTTGTTGTTCATTTAGTTTTGCATTTATGATAGGAGTAATTCTATCAACGACAATTTTTTCAAATAATTTAGGTATAGTCGAAAGTCGATTGCTATACCTCGATAATTTTCCACCGATGCTCTATCCCCTTTCTTAAAAATAGGGGTTAAGTGGGAGGATTTCCACTTTTGTGGGAAAATCCCAATTGAAAGTGACTTATTGAAAATAAAATGAAGAGGGAAGATTAGACTGTGAGAGCAATTATGTAAAAAGATTGGAGGAATTAAGTCCGGACCAGCACCCTTTTTTATATCAAGGCTCAAAATTGCTTCAAGAGTATCATTTTCAGAAATATACACCTCTGTAAATAACAAATTTGAGCTATTAGATAAGGAATTAGTCGATGTGGTAACTGGAGTTGAAGTTGCAAATTTCTTTTGGGCAATCAGAAACCACATTGTCTTTTGATATCATTGAATTGGGATACCCAAACATTTTCCGTTTAGTGTTAACAAAATCAAAAAATTTTTTAGGATCAGTAACAAGTTTGTTGCCAATATCCGTGACATAGTTTTCATATGCTGCATTGGCTTTTTGCTTAAATTCAATTGCAAGTTG
Source organism: Poecilobothrus nobilitatus (assembly GCA_947095535.1). Classification (NCBI taxonomy): domain Eukaryota; kingdom Metazoa; phylum Arthropoda; class Insecta; order Diptera; family Dolichopodidae; genus Poecilobothrus; species Poecilobothrus nobilitatus. The sequence continues at coordinate 239,587,701 of OX352772.1, forward strand.
CTTATACATATTCAATAAGTCGTCGCATGGTGCTTGATGATGTTTAAGTTTTTTGTATATTTTATTGCGCCGATTTCTCAAGTTCCTAAGATCTCTATCTAACCATGGTTCTGTTGTTTTATGCTTTTTGCGAATTTTAGGAACAAAGGCATCAATAATTTGAAACAGGTTTGAGTAAAAGATAGAGATTAGTAAATTGATATCCTGTTGAACTAACAGTTCGTCCCATGTGATTAATGACAAAGCATAATTAATACTTTGATAGTCAGCATTAAAAAAATCGTATACAATTTCATTATTGTAAGATTTGGCCAAGAGTGCGATAGAAGTGGAGAACTCGAAAATAAGTGCTTTATGATGAGCAGAGTTGGTAAAGAGATTATCAACATCATTAGCGAGTTTAACCGACACTCTATCATATGCATTTGAAAATGGAAGATCTAACCACTTATTATTACTATTAGGATAACTGATAATTTGTTGTAAATCGTTACCGTAGAACTCGCTAATAAGACCGAAGTCAATTTCGTCATGAAAGTTAACCGGTAATAATAAATTATTAGCGTCGTCAACGATAAAAGAAATAGAAGGACAATTAAAATCGCCAAACACAAAAATTGAGTCATCCTCATGCATTTCTGAAATAATATTGTGATATACACTATAAAAATCAGAATATGAGAAATTGTTAGAGTTCGGAGGGAAATAAACAATACCTAGGTATAAATTATTTGTACCTAATTTTATTTTAACAAATTGGTGATCGAAGGATTGATGTGTACCAGTGATTAATGGTACACTAGATAAGTTATTCTTTACAGCTAGTAGAACACCACCTCCTCGCGAACAATTTGCAGATAGATAATCACGATCCTTTCTGTAAATGGACCAATTACCATCAAGAATTTCCTCGTTTGTAAACGAGTCGTTGAGCCATGTTTCAGTTAAAACTAATACATTGAAATTACACGACTTGGCATCAACAAAAAGCTTCTTGAGCTTGCCTCTCATACCACTACAATTGTGGTAAAACATTTTAATGTTGTTTATGTTGTTGAAAGTTTGAGAGGCTTTTTTAGAGTAAGTAACGTTAGATAAAGAGATGAGATTTGAAGTTTGGTTGAAACTTGAGTAATTACTTAAAGTTTGGACGAAAAAACTTGTTATAACTCTCACGTGATTGATTCAAATGATTGTAGTAGTTGCTATTGCAATGACTACGATAAGCCTTAAGATCCTCTTCGACCTCTTTAACAGAGAAGCCTATATTTTTGTGATATCTGAGATAAAGATCATATAAATCTTTATAATTAGATGGCAGGCCCTCATTGTGAATGAGAACTGATAGGTGAGTCCTAGTTTTACCTTCTATAACGGTGTTATACGAATCATTATGTAAATAGGCTAGGAAAAGTCTAACGTTATAGAGAATCCTCTCATCTCTGAATCTTGACAGAGCATATTTGCAATCTTCTGTTAGAGATTGCTTTGTCATTCTAACGATTGGAGAAACAAGCGGATCTTGTAAAACTAGTTTATTATTATCATTAATATTATTGTTATTATTATTAATATTAATATTAGGAATGTTATTATTTTGATTATTATTATTATTATTGTCGTTACTAATATTATTATTATTATTATAATTATTATTATTATCATTATTATCGTTATAATTATTATTATTATTATTATTGTCATTACTAACATTTTTATTATTATTATCGTTAAAATTATTATTATTATTATTGTTATTATTATTATTATTATTATTATTAATATTATTATTATTATTAATATTATTATTATTTTTATTATTATTATTATTTTTATTATTATTATTTTTTTTATTTTTATTTTGATTATTTTTAATTCGATTATTATTATTATTATTGTTACTTTTAAATTTATTATTGATATTACTATTAACTTTATTATTATTTATATTATAGTTACTGGTAACCGGTCTTAAAGTATCTCCTTGGATGAAGTTAGAGTACTTTTTGCTATTGGTAGATAATGAACTCTGAATTGGATAGCTTTATTACTAAAAGGAACAGCGAAAGGATTAAGAAGAAGTGTTTTAGAATGCGTGTTATTATTGTTTGTGTTAATGTTTAAACTTGTATTAGTATGTGAAAAAGATTTTGATGTATTACTACTAGAATTAGACTCTTCTTTAAAAAGCTTTATTATAGTACCTTTTTTCCATTGTTTGTAATTTATTATTTCACAAACTTTGGATTGAGGTACCATAACTTTAAAAGATTTATATTTCGGTTTAAATCTAAGATTCTTAGGAGTAATATTAACTATTATTACAGTATTTAAATTAAACTTATTTTTTAAAAACTTACTGAGATAATTAGAAGATGTGTAAGCTGCAAATTTAGTAAAGTACAGTGACTGGAGATCCGAATCCGGTTTAGATTCTTCCTTAGCTGACGTCTGCCTACGATCTGCAGTAATTTCTTTTTCATTTGGAAGTAAAAATTGAACCTTCTTAGTTGGCAATTTAGAGGCATTTGAAGAACATTTTTTAATTGAAGAAGGATTAGTTACAGATGGTAATTGATCCAAAGTATCAGAGCTCAAAAATGTCGAAGTAGATGCGGAAATTTGTGGAACTTTTATTGTTGATAGAGTCAGTTTAGGTGAAGATAAATTGGTATTGTCAGCACTACACTGAAGTAATTCATTATATAAAGAATTGTTTACAGAGCTTGATTTTGAAGCAGTTTCAGGAATATCTTGGTTCGAAAACGTGGCAGGTAAATCTTGAATTGAATCTGCAGATGAGATAGTTTCAGAACAAAAGTCAGCATGAGTTACATTTTTTGAATTTTTAACTGTATTGTAGTTTATTGGTTTAAAAATAAACGTATTCAGATCTGCACTATAGTTGAAAGGTTCATCAGTCTGTGTCCAAATATCTTTTGAGTTGCGACTTAGATACATTTGGTTGTATCTAAATGTATCAAAAGATGTATCAAGACTAGCATCTAGTTTCAAACCCATATTCGAAATTTTTTTTTTTAATAAACCTATCTGCTCATTAAATTTCTCTGCAATGTCAGAAGTAGTGTCGATTAATTTTGAATTAAACAGTTTTTGCAGTTGTGAGTTAATAAAAAATTTTAACTCATTAGTTAATGATTTCATAGATTCATTAGTAGAATTTAATGCCGAGATAAACTCATCTTTATTAAGCACTGCATTCTGCTTCAAATGATCATTCTGCTTTAGTGACGTTCTGCTCAAGGTGGTATTGAGGGCTTCATAATCTTTAGCCATTTCATTAAATGACGCGGAGTTGCATTTTATTGTGTCGTTGCATCTTGCTGCAAGTCCTGTGTACTCATCTTTAATGTTATTGAACGAAGATTTGACTTCATCCAATAACATATTAATGCTGGAATGATAATCCAAGCATTCGTCACATACAAAGTATTGAGCCAGGAATGCAGAATACCACACTCTAGGAGCGTTTAAACAAACTCCGTGGAAGCGCCTCTTACAAAAACTCCTGCATGTAACAGTTTCGGTTTTTGCGTCATAAACTGTGCAGCTTGAACTATGGCATTTAACCGAATTCATTTTTGATTATATAAATAGTATTTACTTTAAGAATTAAAAAAAACAATTTAAAAAGAGTTCAAAGTTTTTAGCAAAAGTAATAGCAGAATAAACAATAAATTAAAAAAAAAGTAAATAAGTAAATTGAAAAAAGCTGATTCGAATATATTTTTTTTTTTTTTTTTTAATTTAATTTTACAAAAGCACTATTTAAAAGTTTATAAAAATGAGTTCAACACAGATTTTTCTTCTTTTTTTTTTATTTTTATTATTTTATTATGAAATAGTAAGAATATTAAAAAGTAATATTAATATTATTATTTTAAAGTTAAAGTTAAATAACAAATTAAAAATAAAATTAAGAATAAATTTCGCACGTCTACTTAGTTAAGCGTCTGATAAACGAGTGAATAAACGAGTGAGCGTCTGATTTGTGCAAGACCATTGCAAAGTTTGTTTATATATTTTTTGTAAGCGCTATATTAGATAAAAATTTAAAAAATGCCTAAAAAAGTGGAAAAAAAATTATTTCTGATTATTTATTAAGTCAAGCATATGAAGATATACAAATATCTGAAAGTTTTGGTAAGCATATTAAATTTTTATGTAAACAAAAGAAGCAAGTCAGATATTTGACAGTTCAATAAAAATTCATGCTAGGGTTGTTCACGAGTTGGTGCAAATATGTGCTACGGTGCAAAAACAATTTGTATTTTTGCACCAACTCGTGAATACCATTATTATATAAGTGATAATATTAACGCACACATATAAAGTTGCAATTGCAACTGACAACATAGTGTGAACGCGCAGAGCTTTTGCAATTACAACCTACAATTGCAATTGCACTATAGTGTGAACACGGCCTATAAATTATATACATCAGTATTCAATCCATTTTTCATATTTCATACATTAAAAGATGGTAAAATGGTATTTGTATTTGGCAAATACACACAAATAAATGAGAGATGAGAGAGACGTTTTGCAAGTGTTTTATGTATTCTGTTTTCGTTTGTTTTCATTTTTACTTTTTCAAATCTGAAATGAACGAAATGAACGAAATAAGTAATCTGAGTCATTTCGTTCACTTAACTGACCCCGGACCCGTTCAAAACATACGAGTCGTTCATGTCGCTAATAATAAATTTATTTATTTTTTTTTTTTAAATAAGCAACAACAAAACTATAAATAAACATAATTTCAAAAATAAAATAGAAAATTTTGATTTTTTATTGTTATGATTTTGAATATTTATTTTGACAAATAAAAACAACTCAAGGGTTATGGAAAAAAGTTTTAAATAATCAATACAAAAAACGAAATTTTATAGACGAACGACGTGATTTTGAGGTGATTTTCAGAAAATCAAGTAGCGGCAGTGCTGTCACTTCGTTGTTGAGAGAGAGTAGTAAAATTTAAGATAAAATGTAGTATATTAGGTGCAAATGTAGTAGATTTCTTTTTCATGAGTTAGTGAACAAATTTTAGGGATTATAAAGAAAAAATTAGACGAAATTACAAATTTTTGAACTTTTATATTATTTTTCTTTTCTTACAAAGATTAAAATTTAAAAAACAATCAAAAATAACATAAATGAAAATAAGAATTTGAATTCACAAAAACATAAATTAATAAAAACTTAACAAAATTTCAACAATTTAATTATTAATTAACATAACACAAAAGTAAATAAAAATATTAAAGCAAAAGTAAAACTATATATTATTCTTTTTGATTATTATAACATCACATAAAGTAGTTGTAAAATATTTTCGTATATACTTTCCATCTACAAATTTAAATTTAAACATTGACATTTGAACAATGTCACTGTCAAGTGTCAACTATCAAAGTTTTTCAAGATTGCGTTTATTATAATATGGAGGGAGCGTTTAAATAAAAAATTATGGTGCGTTTTTTAAATATCGCCTAAATTTTTTTTTATTAAATTTTATTAACAAAGAAATGAAAAATTTTTTTTTAAACAAATAGAGTAGGATTTTTCAACTTTTTGTAAATAGCAGTAGATATTTGTTACTACGTAGTAGATGTTTAAAATGAATAAAAAGTAGTAGATCTGCTACATTTGTAGTAAAGTGACAGCCCTGGTAGAGAGTTGATTTTGTTTGACAGATAAATTTTTGAAAAATGTATGGGAAATCAAGAAAAAAAAGGAGAAAATGAACTCAATTTTCGAAATCATCTCAATTCAATTTCTCAAACACCAGCTACATGTTTTAATTTTTGTGTTTAAGTTGATTAAATTTTGTGTTGGTCTTCCTCGTTTAATGGGCCTTTCCACACGGATAGTGTCCTCTTTCGTCATTTTTTACTTTTACCTTCGTTTCATACCCTCTTGTCTATAAACTAAATTTGTGGTGGGGATTTTTAGGAGTAATTTTTTAAACCAAAATTTTAGAGTTTAAAAATTTAGTCCACTAACACAAACAAAAACTCAAATAAAAATTTTTATGAGGGTCAAAAAAATTTTATGTGTACATACGTTTCATTCTCGTTTGGAAAATTAAAGAAAAATGTTTTTGAAACGGTCGCAGCAAATTTTTAAAAAAGTAAAGTGATTTTCGATCTTTCACTTGATGAAATTATTAAAATATATTCTATTGACAAAAAGAAATTATGTGCACAGTACAGTTTATTCTATTTCTAGGTACATACATATATAATATATATTATTTAAAAATTACAGGCAAAAAAATCTTATGTTACTTAAATACAAAAAAAAATGTATTTGTTTTATGCGTGCTTTTATTTTATATTTATTATCTACCTCTCGCAACAAATTTTGTTTTAAAATGAAATATTTACACACACATATAAAAGTAACGACTATCGAGAGAAACAGTGTGGAAATAAAAAAAAGAGGAAAGTAGTCACGAAACGAAAGAGGACACTACTCGTGTAGAAAGGCCCAATAAGAGCAAATTTTTCATCAAAATTCATTCTATTAAATGATTTTTCAAAAAGAATTTCTACTACACAATTGCAATCTGTCATAATTTTTTTTATATTTTTGATTTTTTTTTAGTATTATTGTAAAAAAATATTGTGTAAATATTATACAGTATATTCATAATACATAATAATTTAATTTTACCGTCTTATAACTTACTTACTAAATTATAATCAAAAACTTTAATACGATGTTGAAATATTTTGATTTGTTATAAACGCAACCAGCGACAACTTTTTTGTATGTATTTAAAATGAAAATACAATGTAGGTAAAGTAGGTATTATTTATATAAAATATTCTTTCAGAATACTTTCTAAAATATCAGTTCTAAAAGCTCAAATTACAAGTGCATACAGCATACATAAGAAATTTCTTTTGTTAAAAATAAATAATTTACAAGAATAAAACTTTTTTCTATTGAAAATTTGAATAAGTTCAAAATTTTACACAGCACACTGTAGTACCAGAAATTATATATGTATAGATAACGCAAGCAGAACAAAAAATGTCAATAACAATTCTCAAAATTTTTTCAGATTTCAAGTGCCCCATTTGCTCTCTAATTTTTTTGCTATGCTTTTTTTCTCTTTCTCAATAGTTCTTTTAAAAAAATATCCTCGTAAATATTTGATTCTATTTTAATTTTAGATATGTAGATACATACATGATAAATATTTTTTTTTATTTTGTTTTTTTTTTCTTTTTTTCTTCAAAAACTTCAACTTCTTTTTAGAAGAATGCATTTGAATAAAAGACAATATTGCCATATCATTTGTATGATTCACGAAATTTTTTTTTGAAACTTTTTAAAATTTTTTTAAGTATTTATTTTTATGTATAATTTGTACAATTCGAAACCATTATTAGATTATTTACTATTATAAAACTATTTTTAAAACTATTTAGGTAGTACTCGAATTTAGCCAAAATACACGATAACAAATCTTGAATACATGTATTCTTCGTCACACAACTTTAGTCTAAAGTCGAAAACAATTAAAATATTTTAAAAATTATTCTATTTATTATAATTAGAAAGAAAAAAAAAAAAGAATTCACTTTGAAAATACACTATTATTACAAATGGTATAATAAAATCTATTTATAATGTTTGTGGTTTTATATTTTAAAACTGGTTAGAAGAGTTGTCTATCAATGATTTTGGTTGTATTTCTTTGTTTTTAATTTTAAACATTTTATTTATTCAAAAAATAATGCAAAAAACGTATTTTAATATTTTTCTTTCAATCTAACATTTTCTCATTAAGAGTATATCTTTTGTATTTAAAAATTGAAGTAAATCAAATAATTATATATTATAACATGGCAACGCTATATAAATAATTTACTTCTGATTTATTAAGTATTCTATTTTGGATGGACTGATTATGTGTTGATCAAATGTATATAATTATCTATGTATGCGTTAGTATTTAATATTTTTTTTTATATCATTAGAAATGCATTTGTAGTTTTTATTTAAACCTAGTGACCCTAGTGACTTGTACTTTTTTTGTGAAATTACCTTTTAAAATATAGTTTCTGGTATTATGGGTTAAAAGAATTTTAACGTAAGAAATTTATAAAAAAAATTTAAATTTGAGCGGTAAGTTATCCAATGTATATAAATTGAATTTTGTTATTAAAATAAGTTAATTTTTTTTATAGAAGTGAAAAATTAAAAGTTGTTTTACAAGTTTAACAAAAAGTTAAAGTTAAGTTCATATACATATGCGAAATATATAATGCACAAGTTCTTTTGTTCTTAATCATTCATCAATCGAGAAGTTGGAACATAATTTCTATTCAAAAAGTAAGAAAACATTTTTTTTATTATTGTTTAGAATTTGTTTCCAAATTTATTTGATTGTTTCAATTATTTTATTCATTAACTTGCTGCAAAACTTATAATTAAAATTTTCTATTTTTCTGACTCTTTTATTTATCTACATACTTTTATTATCTTTTCCATCTCTTTTGCTTTCATTAGCATGAACATATAATATATTCATTCTCTGTTTAGAATGTTTCAAAATATAAAATCATATTCCCGTAAATTAGGTAGAACCTGCGCTACATGCAACAGTATTTAGCATTAATTTTAGTAATATACCTGTAGTAGTAATAGATATTTGATAGTGGTAAAGTGGCATGGCATTTTTTGAAAGTGTGTGATTTTAGTTTTGTCAATGGTACTGAATTATATTATAAGAAATTCAAACTATTATTTTTAGTAAAATTGATTAGTATAATTATGATTTATAAATTATAATTTACATAATATAAAATATAATCATTTATTTTATAAAGGTAATACATAATTATTTTTTTTAGAATTATAAATTTGTGTTATAGCAGGATATGAATAAAATGGCGGGAAAATTTTAAAAAGTAATTTTTCAAAAGAAAAGGTTAGTCCCAAGAAATTTAGTAAATTTTGAAATTTTTTAATTTGAATGTGTGTTTCAATACTAATAAAAAGTTGAACATTATTAAATGTTTTAAAAACTGCTTGGCCGACGCTACCAAAATTGATAAAATTGGTAAAAAAGAAATAAAAAATTTACCCTCAGAGGTTAACATTTCGATAGGTATTTATAAAATGTAAAATTTTCTAAGCAAAGAAAAAATTAATATGCATATACATATATTTATTTATATATACATATCTACATACACATATATGGCTGGCTATACCTATACTCTCCATTCATTAATAATTTTTTTGGCTACTTCTTTTTATAAATTAAAGTAAAGTGACTGAAAATAAAAAAATATAAACTATTCATAAAATATATGAAATGAATAGAAAAAAAAAATAAATCTAACAGCCTTACACATACCAATAAAATCTTAAATAAAAAAAAAGCTTAACATTTGTGACTTGTTTGATTTTTCGTTAGAAAAATGAAATAAATAAATTTGAAGAATGAGAAAAAACAGGCAAAAATAATATGTTCATTTTTTTAATCCAATGTTTTTCTCTTTCTTTGGGGCACTACAAATTAAAAAAAATTGTGAGAGATTTTTTGTTCTACTTGCGTTATCTATATATATATAATTTCTGGTAATACATACATGCACAAATTTAATAAACAGAAAAAATAATGTTCGTTAATTGTTTTCAAGCTAAATTTAAATTTCCAAACAAATTTCTCATCTCTCAAAATATTACATGAAAATTTTCATATATTAAAAATTCATTTAGCTTCCCTATATTAAATATTTTTACATGTTTGTCCATTTGCATTTCAACAACAACAACATCATAGCAAATATAGAAATACATTGGGCGTTTTTCTTTTTCTCATCAGATCAATGCTCAGAAGATGTCGAGCACTCAGAGTAAATAATGCTCAGAGCAAACCTTTATCTGAACTCTGACCGCTCTGAGTTAAAAAAGAAACGTTCAGAGCACAAATTGTCAATTTTTATCCAAATTATTTTCTAACGCTAGTATTTTTTTTATTTTATTTCATTATTTTAAATGTAATAATATAGTTTTAAAAGGAGTTTATTTAAGAAATAAAATAAAACAAAGTTATTTTACGTAAAATTTCATTTAATAAAATTTAAAAAAAAAAACTTAAAAAAAAATGTTTATCTATTCACGAAATTTTATTTGATGACATTTTTATTATTTCATTCTTAATTTGACGTTATATTTATTGAAAACTCTGTGAAATCTGAGAAATTTTTATGAGCTCACAGATCGCGCTCTGATCACACTTCGAGTTAAAAAAGAAACACAAAATGGATAATCTGGATAATCTGAGTATAAAAAGAAACACAATTTTTTTGCTTGACAGCTCTGACTCTGCTCTGATGAGAAAAAGCATGCCAAAATTTTAATATACAGAATATAGAAATGATTGAAAAGAAATAGATACACAAAATTTGTTTGATTTGTTTTATTTTTTTGTGTGGCATTCAGTGTTAGGCTTATCGTATTTTATATGATGAGTTAATTCGTAGAATTATAAAAAAATTATAGGTAAAACAATTTTGAATAAATATGATAAATTTGTACAAAAAATAGGTATGAAAAAAAAAATTTGTTTCTAGATTTTATTTTAAGGAAGAAAAAATGTTTATGGACTTTTATTTTTTAGAAAATATTTTAAAGGAAAGCACTGCTTCTATGGACTCGTCACTGATATGTATTTATGTTCTTTATATGGGTTTTTTTTTTTATAAAAAAGGAAAATTGATAATGAAAATTCGAAAATTTTGGAAAAATATTGGTATTGTAAGATAGCTGAATTGAATATTTATCATTTAAAAAAAGTCAAAATCGGTTGGAAAATCATTGAGTAAAAGGGTTTTAAATGTCTATCATTTACAGATTAAATATTAATAAATATTAATTTATTTCGTTTAAAATATCAAAAAAAAAACCAAAAAAAAAAAAAATGAACTCGAATTGAACTTGCAAACTCAAAACGTTAGTAAGTTTAAGAATCGGCCACTCTACCACTGAACAAAACATTCAACTGAAAAATGTATGAATATGTTCAGCTACATATATTGTGAAATATCTACAATGCAACTATAATTTAAAAATTTTGTTTATGTATTTAGAAAAAAAAAGAAAAAGCAAAATTTAAAATTTAACGGAATCAAAGAGCGTCTTATTTGAATATGTATATTATAGGCATAGATTATACATACTACTTGTATATGATACATAATATGTATAATCTTTACATGGGTTTTTTTTATAAAAATGGAAAATAAATAATGAAAATCAGAAAATTTTGGAAAAATATTGATATTGTAAGATGGCTGTACTGAATATTTATCATTTAAAAAAAAAATGAAAGTTGGTTGGTAAAACATTGAGTAAAATGATTTTAAATACCTATCATTTACAGATTAAATATTATGAATGTTTTAAGAATTAATTTAATAATTTTTCTAATATGCATGATTCCACTCAATGTTTTCGAACTCATTATGGCTGTCTTCAGGAGTTACACCGTACAGTTTATTTAATCGGGAGTTACTCTTGAAAAATTGGAATAATTTAAATTCTTGAAGAATTGGAAATTGGAACTTGGAAGGACATATTTATATTATGTTCTTCCAAGTTTTCAATCGTTATAATTCCTAAAACACAAAATAAATAAAAAAATATACATACATACCTACAACTTAAAATATTATACATGCTTACATTTTTTTTAAATTCACCAAACTAAACTTTTTGATTTGCAATTTGAATACATACATATATAAGTTTTAGTTAAGGTAGCAAAACTGATAAATAAAACCATAGCCATACTAAATGCTTTGTAGTTTGTACATACATAGTGTGAAGCAGGGGTTTGATTTTTTTTTAACACAACGAAATTTTACTGGAAGCAGTTATAACGATACGTAAAATGTATGCGTTTTATTTTATGTTTTATATTTAATGAATAAACAATCCCTTTTGAAGTTTCCAAAATTTTATATTAGAATTGTTTGGAAAAAATTCTTTTTTAATAAATATTTGTTGTAATATTTCACTCAAAAATATTTTTTGTAATATTTAAAAAAAAATATTTGGTGGAAAAATTGACGTGAACACCGGCAAAAAGTGATTTTTTTTCGATCTTTTGAACGATTTTCATACATCGATTCAACGATGAATCGTCAAAATAATATCGATTAAAAATCGGCTAAAGTTGCAAGTAAAAAATCGATTTTAAAGAAAACATCGCCATCCCTACAGTCATATTTTCTTGTTGTTCAAGTGAAAAAGAGTTAATCTATAAAAAGTGATTAATTAGAAAAAAAGATAATTTTTCTCAACACATTTAAATAGTAATGATTAATGAATACCAATTTGGTTGTTAGTTGAGGGCATGTATAGGACGTGTAACACAGCGACAAATAAGGCCACGTGTCCGGAACCCCCAAAAATGGTCAAAATTCAATAGTCCTTTACCGTTAGAATTTAAATTGGACAATGTACATAAACATGTAACCCAAGTATTTAAATGGCTCCAATCTTCTTGATTTTTATCCCAAATGATTCCTTTTGGTGTTTTCAATTAATTAATGTCCTATTTTTATTTTCACAGCTTATTTTTTTATTTATTTTTGATTTTGAATTTTTCTAATTTTTCATATAAAAGATCCAATACAAAAGCATGATTTTCCATTACTAAGGCATTTCTGAAATGTGCAGCCATAAGTGCAATTATTTAAAATAATTGACAAAATTTTCTTTAAAATGATAATTCAAAGGGTTGTTCAAGAATTTTGTGCAGTTGATGTTACTTCATTAACTTGAATTGGATGTTCACTGATATTTGTATTTTGACGAGTTGTTTCTACAACGACTGGAGCCTAAAATTTTTCCTAAGCCTAAAAATATGCTGAGCCTAAAAACTTTCAAAAAAATAAATATAAGGTTGGAAATTTTGCAAGAATAAATAAATATAAAGCTTATTTCGGAAAAGGTTATCAACCGAATTGGTCATCTGTAATATTCAAAATTGAAAAAATAAATAATACTTATTCTGTTACATATCAATTATCGGATTACACTGGCATACCAATTTCTTAAGACTTTTATGAAGCTGTGCTGATGCCTGTAAAATACCCAGATGCCTACCTTGTTGAGAAGATTATTAAAAAGCAAGGAAATAAAGTATATGTAAAATGTAAAATAATACATGGATAAATAAAAATGATATTGTTTAAATAAAAACATACCAATATGCAATTTATTCTTAATTTTTTTTATTTTTCATTTTCTTTCATTTTTGATATCCAAATGGTAATGAACTATGATCTTCCAGAAAACGACGTTATTCTGATTTGGGTTGATATCGCTTTGTTTCAGGTACTGTATAATTACTTCAAAATGTTTAGTTCGCTTAATGTTTTGAGAAATCACTAAAATATCTTCTCTATCTTGATAGTTTAGAACAGCATTTTTTATTGTTTCAAAATTAACTTGCTTAGCTGCAGTATAATTTACGGAAATACCTTTAACTTTACATACAACTTTTTCTGAATTATCTTTTGTACAATCTATTTTATATGCATAATTTTTAGGCCCGCCACTAATAAATTCTGTAATAATAAATTCTATAATATTAACTTTTCAATTCGTCTGTCATATCACCAATAAAATCATATTCTACTCATAAGATCATATTCTACTAAGAATATGATCATATTCTACTCCACGACTTATGTAAATATGATTCTATATCATAATATAAAACTTGGTCTTCAAGTTTTTCTAAATAGTTATATAGCTTTAGTCGCGCTTGTGTCGTAGTATATGCAGCAATACACAGATTAATTGTTGATAAGGAATCAGCGGCCTCTTCTTTGTACTGCCAATTTACAACAATATTTTCATCATTAATTGGAAAAATATGATTAACTTCTAAAGCTGAATTTGCTGGTAGAATTCTGCTGGTGAATTTATAATAGATGTTTTTTGCTGATTTTGCCTCTGACCAAACTTTCCCCAAAATGAGTTGAGAATTAATTTAGCAAGAGATCTTCCTTGATTATTTGCAAACACTCGAAAATTTGTAATTTTACACCTTCATTCTTAAAAAAATCTTCAATGTATTGTTTGTTCCTTTTCATTTGTACATTTGCTTGGACAATCAGATGCTTCCTGCTTCATTTGTATAAATTTATTCATCATATTTGAAAACAGCCCACTTGCTTTTGCTACTTTATTAAACTGCGTCACATTGTACTGTGTACACCCATATTTCATAGATTTTCAGTATTCTGTACCGTCTTCCCACAGCTTTAACAACTTCATCTAATATCCATGTGCTAATTAAAGTTTCTTTGTCATGTGAATGATAGAACAATTCTTCCTGGTTTTTATTTTCACCGCAAGTATAATATAATGAAAACATTAGTTTACTGTTTTGTTTTAACGGTAATACAGGATAAAACAAATATTCTGGTGTTAAAATTTTACATTTTATAAGACCGTCTATATTTTCAAGGTTAATTTTTGGAGCATACAGAATTTCCTATATGAATTTGTTGATGATCTATAGGAAATTTACCATATTTGCACACATAAGGATATAATGAACAGACATCTATGTATTTAATTTTTTCATTTGAGTTCCATTTGTAATAGGTGTATATATTTCCAATTCGACCACCATAAAAAGCATAACGTGGATTTAATGGTAAGTTATTTATTAGCGGATTTTTTTCTATTTATATATTTTGATTCTTTAACTGCTTTTTAAATACGCAAGCCCATATTTCAATTACGTTGTATCCTAGACTCTTCAATCTTTCAGATTTAGCTATAGTTCTCTCATATCGTTTATTTAATATATCATTCTCATAGTCATATAATGATTCATCACGTCTATGCCGTAAACAACAAAAGAAAAATTGCTTTGTATTTGTTTGTTATAAATAACCCATTTATGTTCTAAAATTATTAAAATTTCAGCTTTACATAGTTTTTTGCCATAAGAATCAAAATATTCTGCACAACCATTTATAGGTATATAGATCGCTAGCCAATGAGTTCCTGGATCTTTTGCTTTATTAATTTTAGTAATGTTATCTCATTATCCAAGTAATCAAACGCTTTTTGAAGATCGATAAATACGCAAGCGGTACATTTACCTTGGTCCAAACTTTTAGAAGTAGAGTCGGTAAGAGAAAGGCAAGCGGCAGTTGTGTTAGAATTTCGCTCGAAGCCGAACTGTTCCGAATGTAATATTTCATTCTCAGTTAAAAATCTGAATAACCTATTTTTAATTATTTTTTTATAAATTTTAGAAAAGGTACTCAGAACTGATATTGGCCTGTAATTTGTTGGATCAGTTGCATCATCTTTTTTGAAAATTGGCGTTACAACAGCAATCTTCAAAGAGTCCGGAGAAACATATGACTCGAAAGAATCATTAATAAATTTGGTCAACAGTAGTACAATTTTGTCAGCAAATCTTTTAACAAATTTTGTTGAGACATTGTCATATCCGGCAGGGGAAAACGATTTTAGAGATGATACCGATGTTGCTAATTCTTCAATTGTAGTTGGGGTCAAATCAAAGGAATTGTAAATATTCCGCTTGAAATTTTCAAAGTAACTCAGATCAATAGGGTCTGCTGAAATGTTCAGGTCATTTGTTACATTTGTGAAGAAATCGTTCATACACTCAGATATTTCTTCTTCTTCTGTGACTACTCGACTTTTATATTTAATCTCCTTAATTCCCCGTATTAAACATTATATTTTTGTATAATTCCCATAATTTCTTCCCATCATTTGGATATTTTTCTATCTCCGCGGAGCAGAATTTTGTTTTCGCTTCAATAATCAAGGACTTGATTTTTTTGCTATACATACTATATAATTCTGATGTGTGTGCATCATTTGGATACTTATGTTTAAATTTAAGAAGCGAATCACGGATTTTAATGGTATCAAGTATTTCGTTAGTCATCCAGATATGTTTGTTTTTTTTTTACTTACTTCTTTGACGAAATGACTGTGGTATATTTATTAATTAAAATTGTTAAACTTTTAGCGAGGAGATCTACATTACTGATGGAATTAATATCATGCCAGAATGGATCATTGCAAAGGGTATCATAGTTAAGAACGGTTTTAGTATCACTAAATTTTTCTATTATTGGATGTATCAGTTACTGAGAGGTCATATTCGTAATGCAATATATCAGTAATAAAATGGTCTATCACCGTTTTTGATGTTTTACCTATTCTTGTTGCGAACTCTTCATTTATTTTGTTCCCTATTACAAATCCATTACTCATAATTGTATTTGAATAATTTATGACGTCTTTATTTTTTTATCTAATAGGTTTATATTAAAGTCACCAAGTATCAGTGAATGTTTGTAAGAGGACAGAATATAATGTATTTTTCCTATAAAAACATCTATTTTTGTTTGATGAGACCTATATATTGACACGATGTTAATATCTTAACGCAGGAGTTTCACTATTAATACATGGGATTGATCGAATTTTTCTTCAAAAGTTTGCGTAGAAGATAGGAAATTCGCCACGTAGATAGCAGCACTTCCGTATGAGTTTTCCCTATTTGAAAAATAAGCTGTAAAGCCAGGAATATTGAAAAATTTGTTTTCGCTCTTATTTATCTAAATTCCCGTAAGGACTATAATGTCGATTCTATTGCTGAGAGAATTAACAAAAGCTTCTAAATTATAAATTTTATTCCTAATACTTTGAATGTTAAGGTAAATAATATTTAATTTTTCCTAGTTTTGTGTTCTAATACTTTTGGATAATACTGTAAAGTAATTTATTTTCACACTACTACTAATATCAATCATTTGTTTTCAAGCTTATTAATACCTACGGTAAATGCAATACATCATGTGAATGAAATTGAAATAATTAATATTAATAATAATGAAAAGTAGAGTATATTATTAGTAGTATCAGAACACGTGCTGGGAACACTGACCAAATCAAAACAAGGATTATCAAATGTGTGATTGATTACAAGTAATATTAAGTTCATAAAATTTTGTAAAAATGTTGGAGATTAGAATAAAAGTTAAGAAAGAAAAAATTAAAAAATAAATTTGAAGATATAATATGTATAATATAGATATTATTATATAAGATATAATATGTAAATTTAAATTTAGAAATTTTAGTAAAAATTTTGTTGAATTAAAATAGAAAATAAATAAGTAAGTAAAAAACAAAAAAAAAACAGTTATTAAATGTGAGAATAATAAGTAAATTTAAGATTTGGAATTTTATTAAAAAATATTTTAAAATTAAGAAAATTAAACAAATAAAATTTGAAAAATTAGAATAAAAATTATGTAAAACAAAAACTGTGACATATGAAAGTATAAATAAGTTTAAATTATGGAATTTTAGTACAAATTTTAATGAAAAAGCAAAATTAGAATAAAAGTTACGTACAATAATAAAAATTATGAAATGTGAAAATATAAATAAATTTAAGTTTTGTAATTTTTGTAAAAGTTGTGTGAAATTTGAAAGAAAATAAAAGTAAATATTTAAAAAAAGAAAAAAGCTTTTGTAGTTAAAATATAAAATAAATAAATAAAATTTTTGAAAAAAAATTAAATATATGATTAAATTTAAGTTGTTTAAAAAGAAAAAAATTAAAAATCTAAGTCTAATATACCTAAAAATACTTTTAATAGTTGTGTCTAGTTTTGAAATTGTTGAAATCATTGAGATTCTTGAATCGGAAAATTTCGGCACCATCATCTTTACGAAGATTAATTGAGTCATTTTTAAACCAGAGATATTTGAATTTATATAAAATTTTGAATTGCTTCGCTTCATAAAAAAACTTCTTTTGCAGTGTTGAAAGTTGTTCCTGAAAAAATATCTCTTTGTTGCCCTCTTGAAGCAAGTTGAACACGGTTGTATACAAGTGATGACGTTTTTTTTTTCTAAAATTTTATTTTTTGTTTCTTCTGTTTTGAACTTGACGATGAAAAGCTTTCGTTGAACTTTTTGATTTGTGTTGCCATTTGAGTTAATTTTAATTATTGAAATGTTATCGATGTCGTCTTGTTTCACATTTGCATCAATTTTATCCAATATTTGGAAAAAAAATTATCAATATTATCTAATGTGGATGGTAAGCCTGACACAATAATGCTTTTTTTATTTTTACATCTTTCCATTTCATCAGCCTTGAATTCCAAGATGTTAATTTTTTTTTCTAGCTTTTTAAACTGATTTTCATTATGTTGTATTTTTTCTTTTAATATTTTGTTTTCTTCAAATACTGTTTTGTTGGTCAGCATCAGTTCATCCATTTTCTCCGATATGAAACTTTGAAACTTAAGTACTTCAAGAACCACAGACACCAGAATTTTTAAGTATTCAGCCACACTTTCGAGAGAACACCCATTCGTATTAAAACCTGTCAGTGTTGTGGTCACGCCCTCAAGTTTTTCAGCATTACTTATGTCCTCCTTAATGCCGCTGCTCTCTGTCCGTTGATGATATTCAGAAGTAGCGTTTTCCTTCAGTCTTCTAATTATTTCATTGTGCTCCACAATTTCGATAAAACTGGCTCCTACCGAATCGTTGTGTGATAAAGTTGGACAATTTGCACACGTCCATATTCTCCTACCTGTAACAACATCATCGTACATCTTCTGGAATAGCTGCACATTTGAGATGGCACAGAGTCTTACACTCTCCACCGCAGTGCAGTCCTCTTTTTTGTTTAGATGTGATATTTTCATTACATGAAACACATTGGAGTTTTGACATTATTAAAGTAATTATTTTATTTAATTTTAATTTTAGACAACAAATTTTTAATGAAAATTAAATATTTTAGATCTTCATATTTTAGATATTTAATAGTTTGAAAACTAAAGTCTGTAACTTTTTTTGTTTTTTGTCTTCTTATCTTCTTTGTCTTTCTTAACCACAAAATAAATATGCGATTTTACTTTACTTTTTAAATAATGCTAATATTATTATATTGATTAAATTAAATTAAAAAAAAAAAAAAAAAATATCAAATGTTGAAAAATGCAAAATGTTAAATGTTCTCTAATAAAAAATTTAATTTAATTTCTAGTTTGCTTAATTTAATTTTAAGTTTCTAAAGTTAATTAAATTTAATTTTTGTTCACTATTTATTTAATTTAATTTTCCTTTCACTTCTTTATTTAATTTTATTTTCCAATTTTTTTTCCAAATTATTTTGCATACAAACTTTTTAAAGCAAAATTTTAGTTTCAATAAAACAGATAAATTTATTAAATAATATTTGAGTTTAAAGAAAATAGTTCTCCAATTTTTATTTTAAAATAACTGATTTAAATCTCTGAAATTAGTGAATTGCAAGATTTTCAGTCTTATCTTAGTTAGAATCCGATATTCACAGAAAAAAAGATGGAGAGTCTTTCATCCCTTTTTATTTATTAAACTTAATTTTTACAATAAATAAAAATTATAAATAAACCAATTTTATTTGAAATTCTTATATTTCAGATTTTTTATTATTTATGCAACTTTTTATTTTTATTTTTCAAAATTTATAGGCTAACAACGTTTTTATCAATTTCGTTTAAATAATTTATACAAAATAATATGTATAATAACAAAAACATATCAAATTGAACTTTTTGATATATTTCAGTATTTTTATGTAGGTACATTTAATATAACATGAAATTTTTAAAATAATCTGGATCCCCTTCCTGGTAATTTACTTCTCAAATTTCCTCTTGTAGCATTATGTTTTCTTTATTTCTAACTTGATCCTCTGGTGCAATAAATTCCTGGGTTAACACTAACACTTCATCATCCACAATTGATGTTGCTTCATTAACTTGAATTGGATGTCCACTGATATTTGTATTTTGACGAGTTGTTTCTACAACGAATGGAAAATATAAGGTTGAAAATTTTGTAAGAATAAGTAAATATAAAGGTCATTCCGAGAAAGGTTATCAACCGAATTTGTCATCTGAAATATTCAAAATTGAAAAAATCAATAATACTTATCCTGTTACATATCAATTATCGGACTACACTGGCGTACCAAATTCTGGATGCTTTTATCAAGGCAAGCTCACACCTTCAATATACCCAGATACCTACCTTGTTGAGAAGATTATTAAAAAGCAGAAAATAAAGTATATGTAAAATGGCTTGGATTTGATAACACTCATAATACATGGATAAATAAAAATGATATTGTTTAAATAAAAATGTACAAATATGCAATTTTGTTTTTTATTTTTCATTTTCTTCTCGCAATTTTTTATACCCATATATATGGATGATCTTTAGGAAATAGTAATGAACTATAATCTTTTAGAAAACGACGTTTTTCTAATTTTTGTTGATATCGCTTTGTTTCAGATACTGTAATTACTTCAAAATGTTTAGTTCGTCTAATGTTTTGAGAAATCACTAAAATATTTTCTCTATCTTGTTGGTTTAGAACAGCATTTAATTGTCTCAAAATTAATTTGTTAAGCTGCAGTATAATTTAAGGAAATACCTTTAACTTTACATAAAACTTCTTTTGAATTATCTTTTGTACAATCCACTTTATATGCATAATTTTTAGGCCCACCACTAACAAATTCTGTAATATATCTGTCAACGCCATATCTTTTCAATTCGTCTATCATATCACCAATAAAATCACAGGTTGATATTCACCTTCACGATTTATGTAAACAACTGAATCTGTATCATAATATAAAACTCGGTCTTCAAGTTTTTCTTAATAGCTGTATAGCTTTAGTCGCGCTTGTCTCGTAGTAAATAAACACATTAATTGTTGATAAGGAATCAGCGGCCTCTTCTTTGTATTGCCAATTTACAACAATATTTTCATCATTAATTGGAAGAATATGATTAACTTCTAAAGCTGAATTTGTTAGTAGCTCGTAGAATTCTGCTGGTGAATTATAATAGATGTTTTTTGCTGAGTTTATCTTTGACCAAACTTTCCCAAAATGAGTTGAGAATTAATTAAGCAAGAGATCTTCTTGCTGGATTATTGAAAACACTCGAAAATTGCAATTTTACACCTTCATTGTTAAGAAAATTTTTCAATGTATTATTCTTTTTCATTTGTACATTTGTTTGGCCAATGCCCCTGCTTCATTAGTATAAATTTATTCATCATATTTGAAAACAGCCCACCTTCTTTTGCTACTTTATTATACTATGTGTTATATTGTACTCCCATATTTCACAGATTTTCAGTATTCCGTACCCTTTTCCCATAGCTTTAAAAACTTCATCTAATATACATGTGCTAATTAAAGTTCCTTTGTCATGTAAATGATAGAAGAATTCTTCTTGGTTTTTATTTTCACCGCAAGTATAACATAATGAAAATATTAGTTTACTATTTTGTTTTAACGGTAATACAGGATGAAACAAATATTCTGTTGGTATAATTTTACATTTTATAATACCGACTGTATATTCAAGGTTAATCTTGAAGCAACATTTTTTTTTTTTATTTTGTTTGTTTTAATTTTAATTATGTGAATTAAAGTAAAAGGTGCAATTTTAATTAAAGTAAAAGGTGCAAAATAAATATAATACATGTTTTAAACCTTGGCTGCACTCCCAATGGCGGCAGTAAGATAAGTACTTTTAATTTTGCTTTTTAATAACACATTTCTTTTTTTTTTTTTTTTAATATCACATTTATTTATCTTTCTAATATCACATTTTTTTATCTTTTGTTATTTAATTCCACTTTTTTTTTTTTGTTTAATATATTTATTTAATATTTAGTATATTGACTAATTTATTTTATTTTATTTTTAAAAAAAAAATTTTTCTTAATTCAACGCGCGCGGTTGCTTTGTTTACAATTAATTAATTTTAATTTTATTTTTTTTTTCTGTTCTTTTCTTTCTAACATCTCCTAGTTGTAAACAAAGCAAAAACAATATCCTTCTCACTCCATCCCCTTGATAGATGTCAGTGTTCTAATTCTTCTCTTCTCAATAATCAATACCACCATAACTTAAACAGTAATTTTAATTTGTAATTTCTGGTGGTATTTACTTATTATAATTTACTTTTACTTTATCATAAAAGATCTTGAGAAGAGTTTAATATTATTGTAAATTTTACTATTATTTATAATAGTGTGTGTAAAAATCAACTTAATTAATCAATAACTTTTATTTGCTATAACGTGCTCTTTTTTTTCTTTTTGTATTGCACGTAAGGTTTGCTTTGGGTGTGTTTTTGGTTGTAACTGCGTTCAATAAGGTCACTTCACAGTGTTTGCTAAAAACTGTTGAACGTTTTATAAATCATTTGCACATTCAAGGCAAACATTTAATTTAATTTAATTTAATTTTAATTTTAAATTTAATTTAATTTTAAATTTAATTTAATTTTAATTTTAAATTTAATTAACAAATAAATTGTGTTGTCAAGCTCGCGGTATTCATATCATACACATATAATTTTTATAATTTTTATCGTTTCTTTATCAATTTAAATTTTAATTTGATATTTCACTTTTTTATCTAATTATAAATTTTAATTTGCTGATTTTTACTTGATTTTTATTGATTCTTAAAATTTTACAAAATTACCAATTTTAATGTAAATTTCTGCAATATACGCGGTTCACAGACGAATTTGGATGCTGTCACTTGCCATTTAAATTCTAGCAAACCAGCAATTCTTGCCCTATGTGAAACTCAAGTTAACGGCCAGAATGATAATTTTAATATTACTAGCTACACACTCGTTTCACATTTCGTGTCTAAAAGAGGTATCGCCATCTATATTAAAAATGACACAGCTTTCAACACTCTTAATAAATTCAAATGTTCTAGCCCAACTTTCCACTATGTTTGGGTAAAAATCCTCGTTAGAAAGCAAGTCATACATTTCTGTTTCTTATACAGATCACCCAACTCAAGTGAAGAGGAAACTGTTGTGGAAATTGAAAATCTCTCAAACCAGATCAATGAAATTTTGGATTCATATCCAGGAACTGAAATTGTTCTGGCGAGTGATTTCAATATTCATAATAGAGACTGGCTTCACTTTTCTAGTAACACTTCTCTGAGTCAAAACTCAATTGGGAAACAAGTTGAACTATTCTCATCTCTTTTCCACCTTTCTCAACTTGTCCAAAATCCCACTAGGATCCCAGATCGTGCTGATCAAGAAAGCTACCTCTTGGATCTGTTCCTGACCACACACCCTGAAAAATATGTGGTTTCAGTGGGTTGCCCCCTGGGTGGCTCCGACCATTGTTTGGTTAAAACAAGTTTCCGGGTAGGCCCAATTACCAATAAAAGGACTCCTTCCAGAAAACTAGTATGGCGATACAGCCATGCGAACTGGGAGGGTCTTAACAGTTTTTTCAGATCCTTTGATTGGTCATTGTGCTTCCGCGATAGGAATGTCGACTTTGCTGCAAATGCGATTTGTGAAACAATTTTACTTGGAATGAGGTTATTTATTCCTCACTCCATGAGAACTATTAAACGGAAATCCAAATCTTGGTTCAATCGCATTTGCAGTGAAGCCATCCTTAAAAAGGAGGAGGCTTTTAAACTGTATCAAAGCAATAGGTCGGAGGCTCTCAGGGCAAACTATATAGTGGTTCGAAACAGGTGCAAGAGAGTTATCAACAGGCAAAAATTCTTATTCAACCTAAAGTTGAAACGCAAACTTATCCACATGCCTAAGAATAGCAAATCCTTTTGGTCATTTGCAAAAAGTTTAAAAGAGGACGCTAGCGGGTCTTCTTTTCCTCCGCTTGTTGATATTAATAACATGATTGTGTCAGATTCCAAAGAGAAAGCGAACTTGTTTGGCAAGCAGTTCTCTTTCAACTCGACACTGCCTCAGTTAACTTTAAAGCCACCAACTGTTCCTGAAGTTGACTACTCCTTCGGTAAAATATACTTTAGGACAAGAGCAGTGATGAAAATCTTGAAAAATCTTGATGCAAAAAAATCAGCCGGTCCAGATGGTATCACTACCATGGTTCTTAAAAATACCTATTCAAGTATTTCAAAACCTCTACGCAACCTTTTCTATCTTTCCTTTACTTCGGGTATTCACCCTACCCAATGGAAGGTTGCGCATGTTTTCCCAATTCCAAAAAAAGGTAATAAAAGCGATCCCTCTAACTACCGTCCTATTGCTATAACCTCGGTTCTTTCAAAAGTAATGGAAAAAATAATAAACCAGAAGCTTTTGAAATATCTGGATCGTAGAGGTTTGCTTCATGATCGACAATACGGGTTCAGAGCCCGTCGTTCAACCGGTGATCTCATGACTTACCTTTGCGAAAAGTTGAATATCAGCCTTCACCATTCTGGTGAATCTGATGTAGTGGCTCTGGATATTTCTAAAGCGTTCAACCGAGGCTGGCATGATGCTTTATTAGCAAAATGCAAAGCGTTAGGACTAGGTAGGGTCTTTCTAAAATGGATTGGAGATTTCCTTTCGAATCGCATGATTCGGGTACTTGTCGATGGTTATTCATCTGACAATTTTATAATTAATGCTGGTGTTCCTCAGGGATCGGTTTTGTCCCCCACTCTCTTCTTAATATTTATCAATGACCTACTTTCAATTACCTCCAATCCAATCCATAGTTTCGCAGATGACAGCACCCTTGTAGCTTCCTATGAATTTCATAGCCGCTGTGGTATTAATCATCAAACTAATAGAACAGCAAGAAACTTCACTATCAGTGAGCTAAATAATGATTTAGCGAAAATCCAAAAATGGGGTGAAAGCAACAGAGTTGATTTCAACGCCAAAAAACGCAATGCTGTTTAATCTCGCGTAAAGTAGCTAGTACTACACCCAACCTGACTTTTCAGGGTGAGGCTTTGCAGCACTCAACAGATTTAAACATTCTGGGCATCGAGTTAAATCAGAAATTGACCTGGTCAAATCATATTTTTGGTATAGCTAAAGATGCTGCTAAATGTCTAGGTTTCTTGTACCACTGTAAAGCTTACTTCTCTCCTTCCGATCTTCTCAACATCTATAAAATGTACATTAGGCCCAAAATGGAGTATAATGCACATATTTAGGCTGGAGCGCCCCAAACAGCGCTGGGTTTTCTCGACAAAGTCCAAAATAGAGCTATTCGCCTTATTGGTGACCCCAGTGTTACCTCAACGCTCACTCCACTTTGCCATCGCCGTACTGTTGGGTCATTGACCCTCTTTTATAGATACCTTGTAGAGGTGAACACCTGTTCTAAAGAAATAAAACAATTGATGCCTCCACTCAAAGTTTTCCAACGTGAAACGAGGAGTGCAACAGATGCCCACCCATACATTGTCGAACTGTCAAGATGGCGCAATACAGCATTCGGGAATTCGTTTGTCATGCGCACGTCGCGTTTATGGAACCTTATGCCCGCACATGTGTTCCCAAAAGTTGGTAATTCATTTGTGTACGATATATCGAAATTCAAGAAGAACACTAACATCTTTCTTCAAAATAACTATCCAAATTTTTCCCTTCATCCTCCATAATCCCAATTTTCCTATATTCAAACACCCAAGTATTCCTTCCCCCATCCTTTTCCCCAAAACCAAGCTGTACATTATATTATTATGTATTAAAGGACCAATCCTATAGTTTGGTTTTAAAGGGGGTGGTTTTGGTTGGTTAAAGTCCAACACTACTCAGAGGAACCTCGTACAGTTCCTTTGGGTGACTTTTGATGTTTTCCACCGTCCCTCGTAAAAAAAAAAAAAAAAAAAAATACAGAATTGCCTATATGAATTTTTGGATGATCTATAGGAAATTTACCATATTTGCATACATAAGGATATAATGAACAGACATCTATGTATTTCATTTTTTCATTTGATTGCATTTATAATAGGTGTATACATTTCCAATTCGACCACCATAAAAAGCATCACGTGGATTTAATGGTAAGTTATTTATCAGCGGACAAACATTTCTAAGTACTGCAAATTTTGATTCTTAAATTGCTTTTTAAATTCGCAAGCCCACATTTCAATTACATTATATCCTAGACTCTTCAATCTTTCAGATTTAGCTATAGTTCTCTCATATTGTTTATTTAATGTATCATTCTCATTGTCATATAATAATTCATCACGTCTATGCCGTAAACAAACGGGATGTCCGTGAAAATAACATCCATAGAATTCGAAAATTTGG
>OX352772.1:239614135-239941996 GCA_947095535.1 Poecilobothrus nobilitatus
CTATAAAAAGGAAGAAATAAACTAAATCAGTAACTAATTATTATAAGCTAAATATAATTATTTAAATATAAACTTTTTACTATAAAAAAAAAAGAAAATTTTACCGTGATTAAGCCTATTTCGTCGATACCTAGGGTGAGGCTGCTCTAGGCACGGTAATATTAATAGAAAAATATAATAAAAACATTTGTTACATAGTGAAAAATTCAAAAAGAACGACAGAAATCCAGCTAACAAATCCAGTTCCAGCTGAGAAGAAAATTCGCACGTACTTGGACTCACAGAAAACACGATTCGTGTCACTGTGTGGAACTAGTGAGGTAATTGGCTTAAAAAGAAATAGGAAACGAGGCCCCCGAGTAGTACAAATTGAGACAAAAAGGAGCTTACGTATTGTAGAATTATTAATTTTTACGGAAAATACGTAATCAGCCGCCTATTTTATTGCCTCATTGGCCACAGACGGTTTCAACAACACCCAGAAGAATGTTGCGCTTTTGTGTAATATTGTAAGTAAAGACATTTATTTTTTTCGTATTATCTCTAATTTTTCCGAAAAAAAAAAAAAATTGGAAAAAAGATTCATAAAAAGATTAAATCTTTCCTTTGTCATGTTAAAAGTCGATTCAGATACCGAAGATTTTACTACTCATTATATCAATTTAATAAAAAAAATTGAGACAGAGTATAAAAAGGTATCAATCAATAAAAAATTAAGAATAAAAACAAAGAGAATAAAAATTTTTAAAGAAAAATCTGCCCAAAATAAATAAATTTTTTATTTTTTCCATAAATATAAAGGAAATTTATTAAAAATAACATAAAGAAAGACTTATTGGATTTTTCGTAAATAAGTATCCACATCTGTATGGAGAAAAGAAAAATCCAATATCGAAAAAAATGAAAATAATTAATTAAAATTTTCTAAATTTGGATTTTTCGTAAATTAGTATCCACATCTGTATGGAGAAAAGAATAATCCAATATCGACAAAAAATGAAAATAATTAATTAAAATTTTCTAAATACATATAATTGAATTGTGGCCAAAGATAAAAATATTAAAGAAAAAAAGAATAAATGAATAAATAAATAAATAAAAAAAAATATTTTTTGTTGCAACAAATGTAGATTTTGAATATATTTAGTTAGATCTTTCTAACACTTAATTAATTAATAACTTTTTAAAACTTACAAACTAGCCAACAACTAACAGTATTAAAGAATTCTCTAAAAAATTAATAAAATAAAATTTTGTCTTGTTAAATTAATAAAATAAGAAAATTTATAATAATATCTTGTTAAATTAATAAAATAATAAAATTTATAAATGTATTATAATATTAAATTTTTTTTTTTAAATAAAAGTAATAATAATAATTAGAAATAAAAATCAGATTTAATATTTTATAAAATAAATTTTATAATATTAAAAATTTTTAAAAAAAAATAAATTTGTAATTTTATTTTTGTAATTTACTTTAAATTAATACTAAGGGTAGATTTAATAAAAAAAAAAAAAAATTTTTTTATTCTTCTTTTTTAATAAGATAAAAGGAAGAAAACGAAAAACAAGCATTAAAACATTATTTTAAAAACATTATTTTAAAATTAAAAATAAATTATATTACTTCGTATTTTATTATAAAAAAAAATGTTTGCCTTAATCATAAAAAAGAAAGGAAAAGTGCTATAAAAACAAGTAAATATAACAGTAAGTCGATGCAAGCGACTTATTAATACTCTACACCTGAATAATTCGAATTAAATTAAAAATCCATAAGTGTTTTTGGCAGCTGCTTGAACTTCTTCCCTTTTCTGTCTTATTCAACTCGAATTTCAAGAACGTAAAAGAGGCATCCGCTTGACACCCTTGTATAAAATTTTAAGTTTCTATCTTAATTATTTTCGAAGATTGGTAGTCCTTGGGAGGTTTGTGTCAGCTACCCGAATTGCCACTCCAATTCATCGAATCCATCTCAGGAACATAAAGAAAACTTGCCAGAACACCATTCTATTAAATTTAAAGGTTCTACTTTTGTTGGTTTTGGAGATATGCTCGTTGCTCTTGTGCTCGTCCGGAAGTTTCCAAAATACGAACCCATGGTTCAAATTCTTTCAAATGTCAGTTTCCAATTTTACAGAAAAGGAAACATAACAGAACACCTTTGTACTAAAAATAAAAGTTCTATCTTTGTTGGTTGTGGAGATATACTCGTTTGCTCTGGGGCTCGTTCGGAAGCTTCCAAGATTTGAACCCATGGACCAAATCCTCACAAATTTCAGAAACATAAATCAAACATGAAGGAACACCATTCTGCCTAATTTAAAGGTCATATCTTTGTTGCATTTGGAGATAATATCATTTGCTCTGAGGCTCGTTCGGAAGCTTTTAAAATTCGAACCCAAGGACCAAATCCTCTCAAATTTCAGAAGCCTAAATCATACATGAAAGCACACCATTCTGCCAAAAGTAAAGGTTTTATCTTTATTGGTTTTGGAGATAATCTCATTTGCTCTGGGGCTCGTTCGGAAGCTTCCAAAACCAAACCCATGGACCAAATCCTCTTAAATTTCAGAGACATAAATCAAACACGAAAGAACACCATTGTACCAAATTCAAAGGTTCTACCTTTGTTCGTATTGGATATAATCTCATTTGCTCTGCGGCTCGTTCGGAAGCTTCCAAAATTCGAATCCACGGTTCAAATTCTTTCAAATTTAAACCCATGGCCAAATCCTCTCAAATTTCAGAGACCTAAATCAAACATGAAAAAACACCATTCGGCCAAATTTAAAGGTTATATATTTGTTGTTTTTGGAGATAATCTCATTTGCTCTGAGGCTTGTTCGGAAGCTTCCAAAATCCAAACCCATGGACCAGATCCTCTTAAATTTTAGAGACATAAATCAAACTGGAAGAAACATCATTATAAAAAATTTAAAGGTTCTATCAGTAGATAGGTAGGCACTTGGGCCAGACAGGTCAGTAGGTCAAGGTCACCCGGAAGTAGGTCAAGGTCACCCGGAAGTAGGTCAAACTGTAATTAGGTCAGACAGGAGTAGGTTAACGACGTAAAATTAGGTCAGACAGGCGGCGGCGACCGTCAGACAACTCTTGTTGTTTATAAGGATTGTATACTTGTTTTAAGTAATAGGTAAACATGGAAAAACAGTAAGAAAAATATTTTTTTTATGCTTGCAAATTTTAAGATGTTGTTGTTTGTTGTTTTTTTTTATTTGTTGTTTTTTCTTTCGTTTTTTTTTATGAAGTATTTAAAGAAGAGGAAAGAAAAACCATTAATTAATTGTTATGTAAGAATGTTGAAAAAAAAAAACAAGAAATAAAAATATCTAACGTGGTACAGGTCTACTTCTTATTGATGTATACTTGGCTTAAGTTATAAGTAATAGGCGCATATGAAAAGTAGAAACAAAAAAATGGTTAGTGAATGTAAAAGGAAAAAAACAAAAAAAAGTTTAAACGTACAAGATAGAACAATTTAAAAAGGTACAACGCATCTTTAAAATTCATAAAGAAAAAGTGCAAACCTGTTTTTATGTCTACATAATGATCAAACCATTGAAAAAAAATTATGCGTTTTTAGATGTACCTAACTATTTGTGTTGTTTTTTTTTTTTTTTCTACTTTAACTATTTAAAGAAGTTAAAAGAAAAAAACTAATGATTATTGTCGGTGTGTCATGTAAGATATTTTTTGTTTGTAAGAATAAAAAAAGAAAAAAAATCAAGTCAGGTTAATTGTATTTGTCGCCTATTTTGAAAACAAGAATATAAAAATAAAACAGATTTATTCTGTGTTCAAGAAAAAAATATGAATAAAAAGAAAACAACAAGAAATCAAAAATATCTACCGTGGTACAGGTATACTTCTTGTTGATGTATACTTAGCTTAAGTAATAGCCGTATATGAAAAGAATAAGAAAAAATGCTTTATAAAATTTAAAGAAAAAATGAAAACAGAACAAAAAGATGTGTAACTACGTTTCTTTAAAATTTTAAAACTTGGTTGTCTTAATAAAATAAAAATCGGAAATTAAAAAAAGAAATTAAAATGAATACAGAAAAATTCACAATAAAATCAATAAAATCAGTGAATGTAAAACGATTCAACATTTTTGGAAAAAAATTGGAGTTTATAATAAATGCAGTACCAGACAACAAAGATCCAATAGATTGGATTAAAACCGGTATTGAAGAATTATTCAGCAATTTACTTGAAAATGTTGATCCTACTGACAAAATTGGTGTCACTTTTGGATGCCAAAGTTTTCATGAACGTGGTCCAGCCTGGATCAATTTTAAAGAAGCAAAAGATCTTGACATTTCGGAAATTTGGGAAGTTATTTCAAACATTTTTCAAAGCAACTCCGAAGGATTATCTACAGATACGTTCTGTATAAATGTTACATATATACGACTTCCAGCAGGAAGTGGAAGAGGAAAAAGATACAACAATTTTGAAGAAGAATGTAATAAAAGAAGAGGCATAATTTCAATCAAAAACAAAGATAATTTATGCTTACCACGTGCGTTAGTTGTTGCTATCTCATTCATAGAAAAATCAGTTGACTACTGTAAAATGCGAAAAGACACAGGTCAACTTCAGTTGAAAGCAGCATTACAACTAATAAGAAATTCAAATGTAAGCATCCCAGCAAAAGGAGCTAGTATCAGTGAGCTCAAAAAATTTCAACTGTACCTCTCTAAATATCAAATTGTAGTTTTTGATTTCAGAGGAAAAGGAAAATCAATTATTTTTCAAGGTGAAGAAGATAAGGAAAAAAGATTGAATTTGATATACGATGAAGATCACTTCAATGTAATTACATCATTAACAGCAGCATTTAGTTGTGATTACTTTTGCCAAACATGTAATGTTCCGTATAACAATAGATTGTCTCACAGATGTAAACAGTCGTGTTTCTTTTGTAAATCATCTCCAGCATGTGACGTAAATTTTCCAAATATTAAATGTGATGTATGCAATCGAAATTTTAAAGGTCAAACTTGTTTTGATAATCATAAAGCAACATCATCTACAAATAAAAAATCTATTTGTACTCTTATAAATTCCTGTACAAAATGCTTTAAAGTATACAGAACCGATGTAAATCATATATGCTATGGACATTTGTGTAAAAACTGTAATATAAATGTAGCTTCAGACCACCAATGCTTTATTACACCGTCTAAAGAATTAGCTGAACTTAAAAATATATTATATATTTTCTACGATCTCGAAACAACTCAAGATGATATCATCGGGGAGAAACTTCATGAAGGTGTTGCAATAGGGGATATAATTGAACATCAGCCTGATTTATGTATTTTTGAACAACGTTGCACGCATTGTATATTGTCTAATGTTGAAAGATGCAATTTTTGTGGACTTCGAGAACATGTGTTGAAACAAAATCCAATACAAATGTTCTTAGAATATATACTCAACCAAAGAAAGATATTTCATAAAGTTGTAGTTATTGCACATAACGGACAAGCATTTGATAATCAGTTTTTATTAAACTATATCTTAGAGAAAACCATCATCAAACCAAAACTAATTATGAGGGGAACAAAGATAATTTTAATGCTGTTAGATAACGTGAAATTTATTGATTCACTAAACTATTTTCCAATGCCGTTATCTAGTTTACCGAAGGCATTTGATTTAGATATAAATTTAAAAAAAGGATATTTTCCTCATATGTTTAATCGTAAAAATAATATAAAATATAATGGAAAGTTACCCGATCGGAAATATTACTGTTATAATTCAATGAGTGAATCAGAAAGAAAACAATTTCTTGAATGGTATGAAGAAAATAAAAACAAGTCTTTTAACCTCCAAAAGGAACTTGTAGAATATTGTATGAATGACGTAAAAATTTTGACAGCAGCCTGTATTAAATTCAGACAGCTATTTTTGGAAGAATGTAAGGTTGAGCCATTTTTAGAGGCCACTACAATTGCATCAGCGTGTAATTTGGTTTTTAGAAGGAATTTTTTAAAACCGTATACAATTGGACTTATACCTAAACAAGGATATCGCTTATCAGAAAACCAGTCAATCATTGCCATAAAATGGTTAATGTGGGAAGAAAAACGAAGAAAAATAAAAATTCAGCATAGTGGTAACGGAAAGGAAAAAGTAATTTTTGGTCTTCGTGTTGACGGATATTGCACAGACACAAAACAAATATTTGAGTTTTATGGCTGTTATTACCATGGCCATCCAAAATGTTTCAAAAATAATAATAATAAAAAATATGAAACACGTTATGAGGCTACATTATCCAAAGCCAATAAATTACGCTCTATAGGTTATCAAGTAATTGAAAAGTGGGAGTGTGAATTTCGAAACGAAATGAGATCAAAAGAATACATAGAATTTTTCGCAAAATTGGAGAACGAAAGTTTGATACCACTAAAACCACGTGATGCGTTTTATGGCGGTAGAACAGGAAACACAAGAACATATTATAAATGTGCGCCTGGTGAAAAAATAATGTATATAGATATATGCTCACTATATCCTTGGGTGTGTAAATATGGAAAATTCCCAGTGGGTCATCCAAAAGTTCATGTTGGAAAAATTGAATGCAATAAATTAAATTTAAATGATACTGAAGGATTAATAAAGGCATTGATACTTCCCCCAGAAAAACTCTATCACCCGGTTTTGCCTATAAATCAAAATAATAAGCTAATGTTTTCCTGCTGCCAAACATGTAGTTTGGAAATGAATAATGATGACTGCTCTTATGACAATCGTAGTAGGTCAATTTTAGGAACGTGGGTTATAGATGAAGTAAGAGAAGCTGTTAAACAGGGATACAAAATTGTGGAAATATACGAGGTATGGGAGTATACTGTTAA
This sequence comes from Poecilobothrus nobilitatus, assembly GCA_947095535.1. Classification (NCBI taxonomy): domain Eukaryota; kingdom Metazoa; phylum Arthropoda; class Insecta; order Diptera; family Dolichopodidae; genus Poecilobothrus; species Poecilobothrus nobilitatus. The sequence continues at coordinate 239,621,035 of OX352772.1, forward strand.
ACAATTTAATCCCCTTACATCTCAACAAGGAATTTTTACAGAAATGATGAACAAGTTCCTTAAAATTAAACAAGAAGCTTCTGGCTGGCCTAGCTTTTGCAAAACACCAAAGGAAAAGTGCAAATATTTAGAAAAATTTTCGAAAGTAGAAGGCATAAATTTACAGTTTAACGATATAGAAAAAAATCCTGGATTTAGATCATTAGCTAAGTTAATGTTAAACTCTTTCTGGGGTAAATTTGGACAGAGAGAAAATCAATCAAAAACTGAAATAATAAATGAGCCTTATGAATTATTTACTATTCTTACTGATCCTTCGAAGAATGTAAATCAAATAACTCCAATAAACGAAAAAACAGTTTTGGTAAATTGGGAATACAAAGAAGAAACAGCTGAATCATTATCAACAATTAACGTTTGCATAGCTGCTTACACTACCACACAAGCTCGTTTAAAATTGTATTCTTACTTAAACAATTTAAAAGAACGAGTTTTGTATTACGATACAGATTCAATAATATATGTAGCACGTGAAGGAGAATATAACCCTCCAACTGGAGTTTTCATAGGAGATATGACAGATGAGCTTGAAGAATATGGAATTGGAAGCTATATTACAGAATTTGTTAGTGGTGGTGCAAAGAACTATGCATACAAAATATATAGTACCAACTCCAAATGCGAAAAAACTGTTTGCAAAGTGAAAGGTATTCGTTTAAATTACAACGCTTCACAAGAAATAAATTTTGGCTCTATGAAACAATTAGTTAAAAAATTAAACAACTTTCAACAAATAAATATAACATTTCCTAGTATTCGCCGAACATACGATCACAGAGTCATCACTGTTCCTGAAATAAAGTCATATCGAATAAATTCCAGAAAACGAGTTTTTGCAGATGATTATACTTCAGTTCCTTATGGCTTCAAAAAGAAAAAAATTTAAAAAATTATTGTTAATATGTATATTGTAAAAATTTTGTATTAAACTATTAAATTACAGCATTAAACAAAATCTTTTAATTTTACCGTTTTTAATTTTCAGAATATAGCCAAAAAATTATTTACATATATATATCAGTATATATATATATATATATATATATATATATATATATATATATATATATATATATATTTACTGATTTTATTCAAATTCACATTTGCAGTTTAACTCTTCAATAATAATGTCAAAAGCACAAATAGTATCTGAAATTCATCGTCCAGTTAGACGTAGATTTCGGAGACGAAAAATATCTCAAAGAGGGTTAAATGATACATGGGAAATTGATCTTGTAGATATGTCGGCCTATCAAAAAGTAAATAATGGATACAAGTTTCTCTTAACTGTTATCGATATATTTTCAAAATATGCATATGCCGAAAAAGTTAAATCAAAGGCAGCAGATGACGTAGTTAAAAGTATGGAAAAGATTTTTAAAAGGGAGGGGAAGTCTCCAAAAAATATTCATTCTGACCAGGGAAAAGAATTTTTCAACAAAAAATTCCAAAATTTAATGAAAAGCTATAAAATAAATCACTATCATACTTATTCAGAAATGAAGGCTAGTGTTTGTGAAAGGTTTAACAGAACATTAAAATCAATTATGTGGAAACAGTTTAGTTTACAAGGAAATTTTAAATGGATAGAATTTTTACCAAAACTAATTGAAAAATATAATAACACAAAACATAGTACAATTAAGTTAAAACCAAACCAAGTTACATCACAAAATGAAAAACAAATTCTTCGTTCAATTTATAATTACCCTAAAATATTTAATAAGGGAAAATTTAATGTTGGTGATTTTGTTAGAATTGCAAGGTCTGAAGGTACTTTTCAAAAAGGATATGAACCTAACTATTCAACTGAAGTTTTTAAAATAGCTTTCAAAAACAAGACAGACCCGATTACATATAGTTTAAAAGATTATAAAAATAAATTAGTTCGTAGTGGCTTCTATGAACAGGAACTGACTAATGTCAAAGACCCCAATGCTTATTTAATTGAAAAAATTTTACAACGAAAAGGCAATAAAGTATATGTGAAATATTTAGGTTTTGATAATAGTCATAATCAATGGATAATTAAATATGATATTCTTTCATAAAAAGTGTAATAAGAATTTATGTAGAAAATTTTTTCTTAACTTTAGAGCACTATTAAATGCAACAATGTTGTAAAAATGCTGTAAAAATGGTAATAGAAAAAATAAAAATAGAAAAATATTTACTAATAAAAATAAATAATTTAGGAATAGGTAAATAAAAAATAATATTCTTTCATAAAAAAGTATAATTGGAATTTATGAAAAAGATTTTTTCTTAAATTTAGAACACTGTTAAATGCAACAATGTTGCGAAAAATGTTATATAAAAAAATTATAGTTTTATTATTATCAATTAGAATTTATTACATTAATAAACAACTTACTTTACAACTTTTTGTTTTTAATTAGTTTTCTTAAGGATTTTGATTTCTAAACATTGATAATACAATTTTTTAGAAGAAAAATTTAGTATAAATAAAGTGGAATTTTTCTTAAGATATGTCAATTCAAAGACAAAGCTCAACATAATAATAATACAGAAAAAAGGAAGCAAAAATGGAAAACACAGCAGAAATTTTCGCCTACGCTCAGCAAATAGAGCCAACACAGGAGTTAGCCCCAATTAAACGGAAAAGAATAAGAACTCAACAGGAATCGCAGACACTTCATCAACAACAACATCATCATCTTCATCATCAACAACAACAACAACAACCACAACAGCAACAACATCAACAATTTCAACAACAACAACAAGAAGAAATCATTCTTCTTCAAGAAGAAGAACCACCAACAAAAAAAAGCTTCAAAGAAGCTTTTAATAACAAAAATGTGGAAACTAGAAAAAGTTTCCTAAAAATTAAAGATATGGAGCAAGATGCTCTATATCATATAATAAATGTTAAGCAAATAAAGACCATTTATGGTCTTAAGTGGGTCTTTGAGACCCGCAATTTAATTATATTTGTACCTCAAAAATATTCTGATATTTTTGAGAATTTAGATTTTGTAAAAGAAATAAAAGAAAAAGAACATTTTGTATATAAAGATAAAAATTTAAATTTAAATATTATAGATATATCTGAGTCGTTTGGTAAAATATATGCAAATTACCAATAAAAGATGTAAATTGGTTTATAGTTATATAAGTTTTTATTATTCATAAATAAATATAAATTTCAAAAAAGGTATAAATTTCTTTTATTTAGTTGCTTTATTTTTCAGATTCATGTTTAAATGTACTTAATGTTAATATGTATATACAGTAGTAGTTATAAAATGGATTTATTTAATTTTTTTCGTAAAAACACAGGTATTTCATAAAAGAGCCGAGAAAAATTACATCATACATTAAATTTTTGAACTGGAATAAAAATCTCTACTTTTAACCTTGTAACATTCTTTTCTTTACAGATCTATATGAATTTTTTTTACTATTTTAGATCTTGGCATGATTTTTAATGGGATATCAGTGATGAAGAAGGAGATCCAGATTATTTAGAAATTATACCAAATTTATAAAATAACAAATTATACCTAATTTATAAATAATGAAATAAATAACAAATTATATAGTTACAAAATTGTTTTATTTAATATCTTTTTTTTTTTGTAAAAATACAGGTATTTCATAAAAGAGTCGAGAAAAATTACATCGTATATTAAATTTTTGAACCGGAATATAAATCTCTTCTTTCAACTTTGCAACATTCTTTTCCTCACAGGTCTTTATGTATTTTTTAACATATTCCTTTACATTTGGCTCTGCAGTTTTATTATATGCAACTACTGCATGTAGGAAATCAATCAAACTGTAAAACTCGTCAGCTTCCTCTTTGTTAATGCTAAGATTCTGTCCTACTGTAGATTTTAATCCACTTTGTAAACATAATTTTGAATTTTTAATTGACTGCTTGGAAAATTTTTTATGAAATAGGTCATAAAATTTACACCATTCATGATATTTTAAAATAATTGGTTTCATTCCAATCCAATGAAAAACACTTGCAACTTCAAAAAAATCTGTGTCAAATCCGACAACTATTTTTAATGTGTGACTTCTGTTGAGAAAGTATGTATAACTCAGCAACAAATTAATGCTAGGACTTTGCTCTTCCATTATTTTAATTACACTAAAGTTTATTATTAAATGTTATATCTCTTAGGAAGACATGATTGAGAAATATTATAATTTTCAAATATATGGTGAAAAGTATTTATTATATTTTTGTCATTTTCTATATGATTTTCTTTATTAAATTGTTTTAAAAAAGCGTTCATACTATAACCGCAACATCTATACCATGTATAAACACAACAATATTGCCCACAAACATCTGAATAGTTACTTTGTAACTGTTTCTTATTAAAAATTATACATTGATTTTTTAAGTAACTTAAAATTTCTAATTTATCTGGTTTTCTACCAAACGAATCAAAATATTCAACACAGCCATTCTTTGGCTTAAAAATAGCTAACCAATGTGTTCCCGGATCCTTTGATTTATCAGTGTTTACAATTAAAAAAGTTTGTTTTTCAATTATTCTGGGGAGTTGATCCAGAGCAAAAACTCCTTTAAAAAATTTACGTGTGTGTTTGTTACATCTTAATACGTCACTTATCTCTAGGGTATTCATCAATCAAATTGATTCAAGTCATATACTTTAGTTGTTTCTTTAATATAATTAGATAAAAACTCTTTTTTGATTTTTTTATTTGTTATAATAACATCAAATTTTTCTAGTATTTGACAGAGCTCTTTATTTATTTTATCGTTGTACACAGTTCCAAAAGAGTAATTATCAAAATTATCATTTATAAAATCCCTAATTGGAAATTTATACTTGAGCTCTTTTACAAACTTTTTACAAGGTTCTTTAAAACCAACTATACAAATATCTTTCGCAAACAAGGTATTATTATCATCACTACAAAATGTTACATCCAGAAGTGCACAAGACAGTGACATTTTGTCAAATATTCAAATTTACTTTTATATATGCTATTTATAGGTTTGAGAATATATTTCGGTTTTTATCAATTTGTAAACTTGCATCAAATTCTCCATAAACAATAGCAGTCAGTGTAGATGTAAGTGGTTTTGATAGTCTTGCCTCAATTCTAACTGTACCTTGATTTAGTAGACCTTGACACACTTCATTTCCTGATGAATCTGGAGTTAAATCAAAAGCTAGAATGAAAAACCCATTACTAAACATGGTTTTTGTTATCTGATGACCTTCATCATTATGGTAAATTCCAGTTCCCGAAAAAAGTGTACTGTATGCTCTTGTACAGCAATTATTTTCATCTGAAAAACTGGTTTCAATTGCTGAATTAGGTATTTGAACACCATTTGCGTTTAACACAAATTGTGAAATATCAAAATGTTTAAAATTGTATGGGTTTTTTGACCTTTTTCCAGAGTAACCTGTATTTTCTGTCATGCAAAAAATGATTGTGTTTGGCAACTGTCCAATAAAAACATTATCAAGTGATATTGATGAACTATTCTGTGGAATGGTAAAAGTTGTTACCTCTACCCGTTTGTAATTGTATTTGGCATTAGTTTTTTCCAATACAGCATTATGTGCTAATAGCACACTAGGATTAATTGTTACATGTCTCATAAATAAAGTGGCTTCTAAAATTTTCAGTTGAGATTCATCAGTATCATCTGCAAAGAGGTAAAAATCTGGTTTTTCTAATGTTAGGACAACTCGAACATCGACATTGTTTATGAGAAGTGTAGGTTGGTTAAACATATCTAAATGTAATTTCCCCATTGTTCCACTACATTGCTATTTTGGTATAATTTTTGACGTTCTTTTGAACCACTATTATCTGTTTTTGCTATATTTGGCTTATCTAGCATCCATCCACCACACTCCAAATGCGTTGTAGCGGCATCCGTACCATAATTTAACAATGATTCAATATAAGCTCTGTAATGATAATTGCCATCTGATGGAGATATATTCTTTCCATTTAGTTGAACATTACATTGTTTTATTAATGAATGTAACATATTATTAACCACACTTGGTTGTTGTATAGGTGTTCCATCAGTTTTTTTATATTTATTCCATTGAGTTCCATCTTTTTTTAAAATTTGTACTTTTAATTTTAGATATGTCGAAGACAAGTCTCTATATGTATCACCGTGCCCTAGTGAAACAAATTCTATGACAGACGGATTATCTAAAGAAGCAATAGGGTTATAGGAAACTTCTTCAGATCGTAAAATACTTGACTGAATAGGCTGTGTTTTAAAAATATCAAGCTCTGATTTCATACATTCAATCATAATTATTCAAAAATATCTTTTTGTTTGTTTTTGTTATTAACTTTGCGTCGCTTCGACGTAAAATAATTTAAATTATTAATGAGAGGTCTTTTTATAGATTTTCTTCGTTTTCTTTTGCCTTGTCCATACATTTCATTGAGTTTCCGAACTGCACCTCGTCTTACATTTTTCATTATCTCTTTACTTCGATCTTGAACCACTTCTTTTACATTTGCCCCTGTGGCAATATCAGATAATGCATTAATACCAGAGTTAATAACCTCTTTTTTAAATATATTAGCTCCAGACGTAAATATTGGTTTTAAATATCTAAAAAGACCACCGAAAAAGCTCCCTAACCCTCGTCCCCTTTGGTAAGGTACAATTGAGTGTAACAAAGGACCAATATCCTCAAGACCTTTTCCTGATTGAACTAAATAATATTTGTAGTACGCTCTCTCCATAATGAATAAAATAAAATAATATATAGTTTTGTAAAATCGCTTTTATTTATACTTTTTTAAAATGTAATACAATTTTTGTTGGAATTGAACTATTGGAAAAGTTTATTTTGTATCCATATTTATCACATAAAAGTAATGAAATGTTATTAAATGATTTCTCCACATTGCAATATTGAATATTACTAAATTCTTTTACAGTATCAGTGAAAGAATTTTGTATGTTAACAGATCTTAAACACCTTATATCTTTATCACCTAGTTTTTGCGGTTCAATTGTATCTGTGTATATAAAAAACATATCTGGTTTACTAATGGGAATCAATTGTACACTATCTATAAAAGTTTTGAAAGCTTCTATTACACGTGATTTATATTTTTTAAAATCTGTAACTTTAAAAGATACTTGATTGAAACATGTTGTCAAAAGTCCTTCGAGGGTATAAGCGTAATTTGCTCTTATTTTTATATCTATTTTAGGCTTAGTAACACATATTGTGGTGTAACTTAAATTTTTAGGCATCTCCTCAGCTTTTATTGGTTGTGTATAATGAACTTCATCGTTTATAAAATTAAAAATTCCCCAAATCAACTGTCGTTCAACTTCTTTTCTTGTAAACCTATTAAGTGGGCGTATATTTTGAATTAGTGTTGGTAGTAGAAAAACTTTCCAGTCGCATATCATTTGTTTTTCTATGTATGGAATATATGATGTTCCAACCCCTATCATATCTTTCTGCATACCTTTAATAAATATTTGAGTACTTTTTTCCCATTCTTCACCATACACATTTGGAACGAAATCATTAACATACATTTCTGAAATACCGACTTTCCACCTTGAATCACACATGTATTTATTCATTTTATTTGTAGAAGATGATAATGAATTTTCTGGATAATAGTTCATAGATGAATCACTGAGTAAAGTGGCATAAAATTCATCATTTACTTGTATGTTGTCCATGAGCTTGCGGATTTATTCTTACGAATTGGAAAATTAAGTTCTGTTTGAGTATTACCTACTGCTGGCCTTAAAACACGTCTTGATGAATTATTCAACTCTTTGCTATTTATAGTTTTTTCTTTTTTCGTTGGTGGGCTTGGGCTATCTGGGAACAGTTATAATGTCCCCTGTATCAGTTTCAAAAATTTGTACATTTTGATTTCTAATTGATTTTCTTTTTCTAAGGCGTTCTCCAACTGAAGCAGCTGACAATGCTTTTGTTAAAACATTTTCCTGAATTTCATCATCAAATACTTCGTCATCAGCTTCTTTTTCATATACTTCTTCTTCTTCAGGAACAACTTGTATTCCTACATTCTTATATTCAGGTTAATGCGATTGAGCTTCCGCATCTATATACATTGGTTTTGCACGAGTTTGAGTACCTTTTGTTTCTGTAATTTTTACTTTCTCCTCTTTATTTCTAGGAAGTACTCTATTTTTGTTTCTTATTTTAAATAAATTTTGTCTGTATAAATACCATTTTTGAGTGTCTGTTAGATATTTATTTAACAATATTTTTTTCATATTTTTATCCAACTCATTTAATTCAAAGTCTGCATTTTGTTTCATTTTCTCATAAATCTCGGGTTTTAGTATAATCATTTTGTTAAATGTTGTATTATTCATTTTATAAAATTTCCGATTATCCCTGATAGTACTGCACCAAGAAGTGTAGGTAAAAATCCACCACGTTGAATAATGATTTTTCTTTTATTATTTATAGATTTTTGGCGGCAAATGAGGGATCTCAATTCCTTTTTATACTTTCGTAATTGGGTTGTTGATTTTTTACTTAGATTACAATTACCTTTTAAAATATTTAAAGCAATTTCACAAAATGTTTTGATTACTTCAGGGTCACAATGTTTTATAATTACTTTCTGAAATTTCGGTTTAGAGCTTTTTAATAGGTGCAATATATGACGGTTGACCTTCAAACGTTTCATATTCTTTGCCAAATTGTTCTAATTGATCTCTTGTACAAAAACACAAACCTTTTCCAAATATATCACTTCTTAATCGAAATATATCATTAACGTCTTGAGTAAGATCTATTAATATATACCCGTATGGTTCTGACGTCACTTCATTATATACTTTTTCAAATGCTTTGATTTGATTGGGATATATTTGGCGAGCTAGAGGTAATATCTGCGATTTATCTCTTGGATTTTTGAAAAGTACTAGATATTTACAGTTAAGCGAAATATCTCTTGAAAATTTACCCTGGTGAAAAATATTTTGTGTTACAAATATTACAGATAAATTTCTATGGTGTGATCCTCTAGTAAATAAATCACATACATACTTATCATGGGAATTTAACATCATATCATCGATAATAATTAACAAAGGTTCTTTATTGTCATTAAAATCCGGAATAGTGTTACTATATTCCACATCTTTTAAATATTTTGGAACGGCATTTTTGTCTGGATTACACCAAATAATTTTATTAATATGTGGTTGTATATTTTCTTTTTTATACTTTATTAAATTATGAATAAAAGTGGTTTTACCACAGCATGATGGCCCCGCTACCATCATTGTAAATGGATGAAATAGCATAGTTGTATTAGTTAAAAATAGCACTGTTAACCTATATTTATATGAAAAGCTCTTTTGCCGAAGTGAATATAAATGTAAATTTATTTATTCTAATGAGTATTCTTACACAAACCGTCGACATGGTTAAACGAGTTCTCATAGTTGACCTACAATTTTTACAAGGAAATGAAAAGCAATATTTCCTAAAAGAATTAGCCATACTTGAAAAAGGAAGTTTAATTCCAACTGTCTATCACTTCAAAGCACCGTACCCCTCAGAGGAACTTAGTCCGGATATGAAATATAATAACCAGTATTGCGAAAATAAAATAAATGGACTTAAATGGAATAACGGTCTAGTTGAATATTTAGATGTAAAATGCATATTAAAACACTATTTAGAGTCAGCTGAAAAAATTTATGTTAAAGGAGAACAAAAAAAACTATTCCTTCAAAAGTACATTGACAGTGATAAAATAGAAGATTTAAGCAGAAACTTGCCGTCATTACAAAAGATTGATAACTTTAAATCAAATTGTCCTATACACTTATTAAACAACAATTTCAGATGTTCTGTTAAAAATTGTTATAATGTATATATGTATCTTTTAAAAGAAAAAATGTTAGATTAAAACAGCACAGATTTCTATAAAATTGTAAAATATTTTTAAATAAAAAATTATTTCAAACATATAAATAAATTTGTTTTATTTTTTTTTTTTTTAACACAACATAAGAATACATCTTTTTTGTTCTACATTCTTACATATCAATAAAATCTTAAAATACTAATAATTTTTTCTTTCCTCTTCTTTAAATATTTCATCAGAACAAAAAAGAAAAGAAAAAAATTCATCTCAAAATATCAATTTGGTCAAGGTTGATTCAGATTTAAAAACCAGCTTTGCACTTTTTTCTTTTAATTTTAAAAATTCGCATAGGTACACTTAATGTGTTTAAATTTTTCTCTTTACATTTTATAAAAACGCATTTTTTCTTACTATATCCATTTACGCCTATTACTTAAACCACATGTTAGATATTTTTGATTTTCTGTTTGTTTTCTTTTTATTCATATTTTTGTCAACATTCTTACATAACAATAAAATCTTATACGGTGATACTCGCAATTAATTAATGGTTTTTATTTCCTCTTCTTTAAATACTTCATAAAAAAAAAGAAAAAACAAGAAAAAAAGAAAAAAAATGCATCTCAAAATTGCATTAATTTTGTTGATTCTTCATCTAAGATGTAAAAAACCAGTTTGCACTTTTTTTAAATTTTAAAGAAACGTATAGGTACATTTTTTTTCTCTTTACATTGTATGAAAAAGCATTTTTTTTCCTACTATTTTCCTCCATACCTATTACTTAAACCAAGTATACAATCTTTATAAACAACTGACGATCGCCGCCAGTCTGACTTACTTTTAAAATGACCTTGACATACTTCCTGTCTGGCCTTCCGGATGACCTTGACCTACTTCTGGGTGACCTTGACCTACTTCCGGGTGACCTTGACCTACTGACCTGTCTGGCCCAAGTGCCTACCTATCTACTTCTATCTTTATTGGTTTGGAGATAACCTCGTTTGCTCTGGGGCTCGTTCGGGAGCTTCCAAAACCCGAACCCATGGACCAAATCTTCTCACATTTCAGAGACTTAAATAAAACATGAAAGAACACCACCCTGCCAATTTTAAAGGTTATATCTTTGTTGGTTTTGGAGATAATCTCATTTGCTCTGGTGCTCGTTCGGAAGCTTCCAAATCCAAACCCATGGACCAAATCCTCTTAAATTTCAGAGGCCAAAATCATACATGAAAGAATACCATTCTGCCAAAAGTAAAGGTTATATCTTTATTGGTTTTGGAGATAATCTCATTTGCTCTGGGGCTCGTTCGGAAGCTTCCAAATCCAAACCCATGGACTAAATCCTCTTAAATTTCAGAGACATAAATCGAACGGGAAGGAACATCATTGTACAAAATTTAAAGGTTCTACCTTTGTTGGTTTTGGAGATAATCTCATTTGCTCTGGTGCTCGTTCGGAAGCTTCCAAAACCCAAACCCATGGACCAAATCCTCTTAAATTTCAGAGATATAAATCGAACGGGAAGAAACATCATTGTACAAAATTTGAAGGTTCTATCTTTGTTGCTTTTGGAGATAATCTCGTTTGCTCCGGAATCATTCGGAAGCTTCCAGAATCCGAACCCATGGATGGATTTTGTCCAGATTCGAACTTAGCCTTTCTTTCGTAATTAGTAACCTACTATATAAATTTCATCAAGATAGCATCATTATTTTTTGAGTTATCATGCGTACGGACGGACGGACGGACGGACGGACATCGCTAAATCGACTCCGGCGGTGATCCTGATTCAGAATATATATACATGTCTATACCTAACTCGCTTTCTTTTGGTGGTTACAAACACCATACCAAAGTTAATATACCCTATACCTTAGGTGTAGGGTATAATAAAATTTAGAATTTGAAAATCTCTATCTTTTCACTGATAATTATTAATTTTTCAAATATTACTAAATAACTAACAATTAACAATATTAATAAAAAAAAAAAATATATAAATTTTTTTTTTGTAAAATATAAAAATTCAAAAGGAAAATTCAGTTTTAATTAATTATAAATAAAAATTATTTTAAAAAAAAGAATATATAAATTTTTCGTAATTAAATTAAATTATATTTATAAAAAGTATATTAAAATTAAGATTAGAATAAGAAACTCTCAAGTTATTGCAGAATGTTGATAAAAAAAAGTTATTATAATTATTTTTGATTCATTAATAAAGGTAAGAAAACAAATTAAATTAAAAAGAAAAAAACCAAAATAAAGTATTTATTACAATCAATTTAAAAATAAATTCTGAAAGGTAAATTTTTTACATCTCTGGGAAGAATAAGCAAGTTGTATTTTAAAAAAAAAAAAGAAAAAATTTTTTACATTTGGCACTTTTTTCCCTTTGATAGATTTGTTTTTGAATATTATTTGTCTTCAAATTGAATTTTTTTTTTTTTCCTTCTCTTATTTGAAGTAATTTTTGTGAATTTTTCTCTTTTTCCTCTCAAAATGTTGCAACAACCAACCCCAGATGATTCTGACTTCGTCATGCTTAAGAAGAAAATAAACGGGTTGTTGGAAAATAATAATGAACAAATAATTATAAATAAAATTCATACTGATAGAATAAACGAAATAACTAACATTACTAATAAAATTTAAAAAAAAATTTGAAAAATAAAAGCATTATTGATAATGAATCGATTCTTCAAATTCAATATAAATTAAAATTAATTAAAGAAGAGGTTATAAATATTAAATATTCTGTTCACTGGGCAAAAGTTGGTATAATAAATTCACTTTTACTCTCTAAATTTGAAATTAAATCTGTTACTGATTTATTAGATAAAGAGAATATGCCATATTCTACATCAGAGGAAGCATTAAATTTTTCTAATATTAAAATTATCTCAAACGGCTCTTGCTTATTCTATATTGTTGAAATACTTATATCTAAATCTGAAAATTTTAATGTAATTTTAATTAAACCTGTAAAAAAAAATAAAATTGTAACACAAATTAATTTTAATAAAATTTTAATGAATCAAGAAAAAATTTATGGAATATTAAATGAATGTAAAATTGTTAATTCAATAACTATATGTAATAAGAATAATATTGTAGATTTAATGAATACAAATTGTATAATTAATTTAATGAAAGGGGAAAATTCAATGTGCAATGTTACTAACAATCAACACATTCCGGCAGTTGAGGAAATAACAACAGGTACCTTATTACTCAATCAATATAAGGGAGTAATTACAATTGATGGCAACAAACAAAATATTAATGGGACATTCCTGATAATATTTCATAATTCTACAATTGAAGTTGATGAACAAACATTTAGATCAGAAGAAGTTATCGAAGTTAAACCATTACCAGCTATTTTGCAGACAAATTCAACTATCGATAAACTGCATGAACATTTATCATTGGAACTACTAAAAGAAATCAACATTAATAATACTAAAGCAATTCAAATAATCGATGATGACAGACAGCAAGTTCAATACATTAACTACAGTTTTACTACAATTATTATAATAATACTACTATTATTTGCAATAATTTTAACTAAACGAAGCAGTAAATTAGTTATTAATGAAGGAAGATAAGAACCAGAGAATAAAATCAATAACGACCAAAATCAATCTACTATTGCATTTCATCTGAAACCAATGGAAAAATCGGATGAGGACATCCGAATTTAAGAGGGGAAGAGTTAACGATGTTTATAATTTTAGTAACTAATTTACTTCAACAAAATGTTGTCAACTAATTTAGTTCACCAATGTTTCTCAACAATGTTTACAATACAAATGTTATGATGTTGCTCATTGAAAAAATAATGTAAATAATTTTATTAAATGTATTTCCCTTAGTAATGTCAATATTGTTATTATGAACTTAAAATTTTAACCGTTAAAATACTACAAATAGTAATTTTTAAAAAATAAGCATTTCTTGTAATAAATTATTTTATATTGATTTTTATGAAAATAAGCATTTCTCTGTAATTACTTTTCTTTGTAATAATTTGTACTAAATTGAATTATTTTAAATTGTTGATTTTTGTAAAATAAACATTTCTTTGTAATAATTTCATTTTCTTTGTTTTAAGATTTCGAAATAGGGAAATATAAAATCTTAATCTAAACTTATTAACTAGAAAAACATATTTCGAAATTAAGTTATGACTTTGTAAGATAAGGAAATGAAATTAATTTTGAATTCTTGGACTAATTTGTGAAGTATAAATATTGGTAATATTATAAGAATTTTTGGTATTCTAAATTTGGAAGTAGAAGAATAAAGTTAAATTAATATAAAAGAAAACTTATTTTTTTATTTTTTTAAAAAAGAAAAAAATTATTATTATTTTTTTATTTTAAATAAAACGGTAAAGTCGTTTAACTGAGCTTGAACTCAAATCTCATTTTTTCAAACAAAATCTACACATTAACTCGTATTTTTGTTTGAAAATATGAGATTAGAGTTCAAGTTCAATTTTATGCATTTGACCCATTATGAATTATCTTATATTGCTTTTGTGAATGATTCACCCATCTGCTCTGTAAAAGCTCAAAGCTTTTGGGGCAATTAATATTTGGTGTTACGGTGACAAGTTCGTACTTAACAACTCGAAAACCCGTGGGTAGCTTCTGCAATTGTTCGGTAATTTTCCCGATCTCAGAAGCTAATTCTTGTCGAACCTGAGTCAATATACTTCTCTGTTGGTGGTTCAAACCTTCAAGAATTAAGCTTTTAACCGCGTTTTCGTCCATTTTTTCAGTGATTTGAAAAAAATTAAAATAAATCTAAATTAAAAGCAAGAAATTTATATTTGTACCTCTTAACAATGAAAAGGTGCATTAAAGTTTATGTAATTAGCTATTGTTTTTAATAGATATGAATATGCTATTTTGTTTTGTTAAATCCTTAAATCAAAAACAAACATTTATTTTTTATTTTATTTTAAATTTAATTATAATTAAGTTATATCGAAATTTGTTTGTTTTTCTCTTATATTTGTTGTTTTTATTTTTAATTTAATTTATATATAATTTAATAAAATTTTTTTTTTATTTTTGTTTTTTTTTCTTTATTTTTAATAATAATGTTTTGTTTTTTTTTAATTTATTTAATATTTAAATTGTAATTTTATATATAAGTTTTTTATACCCGTACGATAGGATCGGGTATAATAAACTTACTCCTCCGTTTGTAACACCTCGAAATAAGCGAGCTAGATATACCTTCAAAGGTATGGATCGGATCAGAAAAAAATTCTAAGACGTTTGAGCCATATCCGTCCGTCCGTTCGTCCGTCAGGACGCTAAATCAACAACTAAGAAAGCTAGAATCTTGAAATGTACACAAAATATTCTAGGAGTAATTTGTAGGTTCGCTATTTTTTTGGTTGAGTTTGGACCAAAACTTGGGTAACTCTCGCACCTAATTTTTAGGTCCCCACATTTTTTTTTAAATAGAGCTATGAAATTAACTGCTGATAGATCTCACAAAAATATTAATTTCATTTTTATAACTTTTTTTTGTAGCCCCACCCGTTACGGAGCTACAGCTCCCCAAAGGTTCATAAAAGCTCTATATTTAAATTGTTATAGCACAAGTTGTATAAGGTATACCTTCATTTTGAAAACTCCAAACGATTACTACTTTTATTAGCTTTAAAAGTATATATACAATAAATATATATTTGTGGCATACGGTGTCTTAATTTACCGTTATACGAAACTCAAATTTTGCAAAATCCTTTAACCCTTCTATCTTCTAAACGGTTTAAGTTGGAAACTTGAAATTTTGACAGAAGTTAGATCTAAGTTAGAGTTAGATCTGAAAATAAGTATGAGTCAATTCAGAAATTTTTTTTGTATCACCCCCCGTTTAGGAGCTGTAAGGGGTCAAAAACTGAAAATTTTTTATTTTTAAATACCTGTAACTTGAACACCTGTTAAAATTTTTTTGAAGTAATACACAAAAATTAAAGCTTCAGCATTATACTCTTATTTCTGTTAACAACTTTTTTTAATAATATAGGGTTACTTTATAATTGACAAAAATGTTACTTGATTTTTCAAATTTTCTAACAAATTTCTTCAACAAATTTTTTGCATTTGTTTTACTCGATAATTTGAAATTGTTGAGGATATAATGCGTAGTACAAAAAAATGTAAATAAATAAACAACATAACGGTTGCTTGAAGAATTTTTATTTATATTATATTGGTATATATACATACTTATATAATATCATGTTTATTTACATATCGTATTATGTCACAATGTCACGAGTGAATGAATGATAAGAGTATAGATATATATTATATAGTGCCGTATTTACATACATATATGTATTTTATTGTACTTATAAGAAATTATTCTGTCAATGGAATGGACTATAGTATAATATAATATTTAAAATTATATTTATTATTTTGTACTAAGTAAATTTAATATACATTTACCGCTTAGTATTAAATGGTACTATAGAATATTTGAAAAAGTTTTGGATTGATAATCGTTATGTGGAAGGTTAGAATCTGCTTTTGAAGAATGTGCATATAAACATATAGTTTGAATATATGTACAACCCATAGTACTAGAAATTATAAAATTCACCCAAATTATTTTAAAATACTAAAATATTAAAAAAAATAATATTGTAAGCAGAGTGACAGGCTGTGAACATACTAACGGTTCGTACGGGTATCTAAGAGTTGACAAAGTCAACTGTATTCTTCCTCGTTTTTATTTAAATTTAATTTTTTTTTGTTTTTAAATATTTAAATTTTTTGTTTTTTTTTTTTTTATTTACTTAAATCTACACATCATATGCTTAAAATCAAAAAAAAATTTACCTATTGTTTTTCTTAAGTTGATAACTATTGTTGTTGTTGTTAAGATATTGGAAGCAAACTTAATGCTTCATTTCTTTTTTTATTGAAATCTCTTCTGATATACTCTTTCTTTCATCAATAAGATGTTTAAGTTCTTCTTCTTGATCTAATTGTAATTTATTTGAAGATAATTTTTTTTTGCTAATGACACGATAACTTTAATTATTATTTTTATTAATATTATTATTAATATTATTATTATTATTAGTTATATTATTAATATTATAATTATCATTGTTATTGTTATTATTATAATTAATATTATTTGAATTATTATTATAAACAATTCCTTTATTTATTTCACTTGTTAAATTATTTATTGATATTCTTATTGAAATTTTTGGTGTCGTTAAACTGTCTAAATTTCTGGTTGTTGTTTTTGTTGATGTAGCTAATGTAGTTGAAGCTGAATTAACAACAGTTGTTTTTGCAATTAAACTTACAGCAGAAATTTTATTTAATGCACTAGAATGTATTAATGGTGATTTTTCATATTTTTGTTGTGTTATAAAAACTTTTATTGTTGATATAGTAATTGATTAAGCAAGTGAAGCTGTTGTATTTGTATTATTTGGTGTTGTAGTTGTTGTTTAAAAAGTAGTATTATTAGCTGGATAATCGCAGTAGAAGTATTAGTTACTTATGTTTTTTTATACAGAATGGTTGAGATAGAACTTCCGAATGATTCCGGAGCAAACGAGATTATCTCCAAAACAAAAAAGATAGAACCTTTAAATTTTGTACAATGATGTTCCTTCCCGTTCGATTTATGTCTCTGAAATCTAAGAGGATTTGGTCCATGGGTTTGGATTTTGGAAGCTTCCGAACGAGCTCCAGAGCAAATGAGATTACCTCCACAATCAACTAAGATATAACCTTTAAATTTGGCAGAGTGGTGTTCTTTCATGTTTTATTTAAGTCTCTGAAATTTGAGAGGATATGGTTCATGGGTTCGGATCTTGGAAGCTTCCGAACGAGCCCCAGAGCAAACGGCTGTATCTCCACAACCAACAAAGATAGAACCTTTATTTTTAGTACAAGAATGTGCTGTTATGTTTCCTTTTCTATAAAATTGAAAACTGACATTTGAAAGAATTTGAACCATGGATTCGTATATTGGGAGCTTCCGAACGAGTCCCAGAGCAAACGAGATTACCTCCAAAACCAACAAAGATAGAACCTTTAAATTTTTATACCCGTACGATAGGATCGGGTATAATAAAATTACTCCTCTGTTTGTAACACCTCGAAATAATCGAGCTAGATATACCTTCAAAGGTATGGATTGGATCAGAAAAAAATTCTAAGTCGATTGAGCCATGTCCGTCCGTCCGTCCGTCAGCACGCTAACTCAAAAACTAAGAAAGCTAGAATCTTGAAATTTACACAAAATATTCTAGGAGCAATTTGTACGTTCCCTATTTTTTTTGGTTGAGTTCCGTTTAAATTGTTTAAATTTAATAAGTTTAAATTGTTATAGCACAAGTTGTATAAAGTATATCTTCATTTTGAACGGCAAACGATTACTGCTTTTATTAGCTTTAAAAGTATATGTACAATAAATATACAGTTGTGGCATACGATATCTTAATTTACCGTTATGCGAAACTAAAATTTTGCAAAATCCTTTAACCCTTCTATCTTCTAAACGGTTTAAGTTGGAATTTTGAAAAAGTTAGATCTTTGAAAATAAGTATGAGTCATTTCAGAAATTTTTTTTGTATCAACCCCCGTTTAGGAGCTGTAAGGGGTCAAAAACTGAAAATTTCCTATTTTTAAACACCTGTAACTTGAACATCTGTTAAAATTTTTTTGAAGTAATACACAAAAATTAAAGCTTCAACATTATACTCTTATTTCTGTTAACAACTTTTTTTAATAAATAGGGTTACTTTATAATTAACACAAGTGTTACTTGATTTTTTCAAATTTTCTAACAAATTTCTTTAACGAATTTTTTGCATTTTGTTTTACTCGATAATTTGAAATTGTTGTTCAATAGTTCAAAAAAATGTAAATAGTTCGTATCGTAGTTCAAAAAAATGTAAATAAATAAACAAAATAACGGTTGCTTGAAGAATTTTTATTTATATGATATTGTATTTTATACTTATATAATATCATGTTTATTTACATATCGTATATGTCACTGATGAATGAATGATAAGAGTATAGATGTCTATTATATAGCGCCGTATTTACATACATACTTATATGTATTTTATTGTACTTATAAGAAATTATTCTATGAATGGAAATATTTTTAAAGAAATATTGCAATGCATGGCGATATACTTATAACAATATAAATATACTATGTGTGCATTAATATAATATGATATTTAAAACTATATATACTATTTTGTAATGTAATATACATTTACCGCTTAGTATTAAATGGTACTATAGAATATTTGAAAAATTTTGGATTGATAATCGTTATGCGAAAGGTTAAAATCTGCTTTTGAAGAATTTATAAACATATAGTTTGAATGAAATGAAATGAATTGAATTGAATTGAAATGTAAAACCGATAGTTTTAGAAATTATAAAATTCACCAAAATTATTTTAAAATACTAAAATATTAAAAAATAATATTGTAAACAGAGTGACAGGCTGTGAACATACTAACTCTTCCTCGTTTACAATGATGTTCCTTCCCGTTTGATTTATGTCTCTGAAATTTAAGAGGATATGGTCCATGGGTTTGGATTTTGGAAGCTTCCGAACGAGCCCCAGAGCAAATGAGATTATCTCCAAAAACAACAAATATATAACCTTTAAATTTGGCAGAATGGTGTTCTTTCATGTTTGATTTAGGTCTCTGAAATTTGAGAAGATTTGGTTAATGGGTTCCGATTTTGGAGCTTCCGAACAAGTCCCAGAGCAAATGAGATTATCTCCAAAATCAACAAAGATAGAACCTTTAAATTTTGTACAATGATGTTCCTTCCCGTTTGATTTATGTCTCTGAAATTTAAGAGGATTTGGTCCATGGGTTTGGATTTTGGAAGCTTCTGGACTAGCCCCAGAGCAAACGAGTATATCTCCAAAACCAACAAAGATAGAACTTTTATTTTTAGTACAAAGGTGTTCTGTTATGTTTCCTTTTCTGTAAAATTGGAAACTGACATTTAAAAGAATTTGAACCATGGGTTCGGATTTTGGAAGCTTCCAAACGAGCCTCAGAGCAAATGATATTATCTCCAAATGCAACAAAGATATAACCTTTAAATTAGGCAGAATGGTGTTCCTTCATGTTTGATTTATGTTTCTGAAATTTGTGAGGATTTGGTCCATGGGTTCAAATCTTGGAAGCTTCCGGACGAGCCTCAGAGCAAATGAGTATAGCTCCACAACCAACAAATATAGAACTTTTATTTTTAGTACAAAGGTGTTCTGCTATGTTTCCTTTTCTGTAAAATTGGAAACTGACATTTGAAAGAATTTGAACCATGGGTTCGTATTTTGGAAACTTCCTGAGATGGATTCGATGAATTGAAGTGGCAATTCGGGTACCTGACACACACCTCCCAAGGACTAACAATTTTCGAAATTAATAAAGATGGAAACTTAAAATTTTTTACAAAGATGTCATGCATATCCCAAGAGGAGAGCTCTTTTACGTTCCTGAAATTCGAGTTGAATAAGACAGAAAAAGGAAGAAGTTCAAGCAGCTGCCAAAAAACTTACGGAATTTTAATTTAATTCGAATTATTCAGGTGTAGGGTATTAATAAGTCGGTTGCATCAACTTACTGTTACATTTACTTGTTTTTTTATATATATTTCTATATGTTTTATTATTTACGCACAATTACATTAAATTTTATTTTTTTGAAAATTAATTGTAGCATATTATCCTAAAATTTTGCTGTTAATTTCTTTATTTTTTTTTATATCAACGTTTTCACTTATTATTTTATCTCCTTTTAAATTTTTATATTTTTTATTAAAATTTTTTTTTTATAGTTCCAATTTATTTTTTATTTTCAAATTAAAAAGAAAATGAATATTGAAAATTAGTTTAAAGATAATTAGTTTTTTATTAATTTCTCACCACACTTTATTATGATTGTTTTCTTTTTTAATATTTTCTTAAAAACTAAACTTTCATTTAATTATAAAAAAAAAATATATAAACAGAAATATAAATAAATAGGAATATAAACTAAAAATTAAGCTATGTAAATTGCTGGACTTGATATTGTGTATTCAATTTTTTAATTAGATTAATTATTTTGAATTTTATTTTGAACGACTTTTTTTCAAGTCCCTGCTCGGGCGCCAGTTAATTACTTTCCTTAATATTTTAAATTAAAAAAATTTTCTTCTTTTATTTCAGGTCTTAATAAGGTAGGTAGGTAGATAAGGGGGTGACCTTCATGATGCTGCGCGAAGGTCTCAATTAGCACTATATTGCGCCATTTTGATACCACTGCACTCACGTGACCTGTGTTTTTAGATTGTTTGCATGTTTATATCCAACCTGAGCGGTTCAGATATAGAATCAGTTCTTTGATTTTTTTTTAAAGCTCGCTGAGGTTGTGGAAGAATGATTTACCGAGTGAGAGAAGTCTGACTCTAGCTAGTGCCGGACATCTGCAAAGAAAGTGCGCCAGATTCTCACTTTCGTTTGCTTCTTTGCAACTCCTGCAGGAGGTATTGTGTGGGATTCCTAATGTGATGGGATTCCTAATGTGATGGCCTGTGATGATTGCCACTAGTCTGGCTATGTCTGTGCGAGATGTGGATATCAACTCATTTGATCTCCTTTTGTTCTATGTGGGCCACAATATTCTCGATATGGTGCAATTGCTGAGATTGCCTATTTTGTGATTTCGCTATATACAAATAAAGGATCCGTTCCTTAACGGTACTAATTGGACAACTGATTCTTTCCTGAAAGTTAGTGGTCTGGGTAGCTCCTTTCTTTGCTAGTTCGTCAGCTTTTTCATTTCCTTCCATATTACTATGCCCAGGCACCCACAAGAAGGTTATGTTTAACCTTTCGCTTGTTAGGGCAAGTTCCTCTTGGCATTGTCTAATAAGCTTTGAGGTTGTAATGTTCGCGTTAAAGGCGTTAATCGCCGATTGACTGTCCACAAAAATGGCGACCGTTGTCATCTGTGTGTTGGTTTCCGTTCAAAATTCGAGCAGCTTCTCTAACTGCTAGTATCTCCGCCTGGAAGTTGCTAGCTGTGTCGGGGAGTCTGTAGGATTTTGAAATGTTGAGTTTCTCCGAGAAAATACCAGCACCGACTTCTTCCTTCATCTTGGATCCGTCGGTGAAGATCGTGACGTCGAAGTTCTTTGTCACAACTCCACCTTAAATTGTTCCCGCAGTTTAGTTTGGGAACAGTGTAGTCGGTCAGGGTTGGTATAAAGTCCCTTGACAATATCGTCAGAATATTACTGTGGCCATATGGTTTAGTAGCAAACCACCCAGACTCTCTGAGTCGTACTGCACTACACGTTGCGACATACTTAATGTATAGATCCGGCGGTAAAAGAAATAAAATAGTATTCAGAGCATCAGTAAGGCACGATCGTAGTGCTCCTGTAATACCCGCTGATTCCGATCTCTGTATTCTATTTAGTTTTGTTATATTGTATTTACGATTTATCGCTGGCCACCACACCAGCGATCCATAGGTAAGAATTGGACGAACCACAGCTGTGTACGTCCAAAGCGCCATCTTTGGCTGCATACCCCATTTCTTGCCCATGGTTTTATTGCAAGCATAGAGAGCAACGCAAGCCTTCTTAACTCTATGCTCAATGTTAGATTTCCAGGGAAGCTTCGAGTCTAGAATAACGCCTAGATACTTAGCGCTAGTAGTCAGTTTTAGAGTATAATTATTGAGTTTCGGAAGGACAAAAGTGGGTATTTTGGATCTTGTGGTGAAGAGTGCCATTTCAGTCTTCTCTAAGTTGACACCTAGGCCACAACTTGTGGCCCAGTTGTGGATCTTGCTTAGAGCTCATTCATGATCTCACTAATCACGGATATAAACTAGCCTGATACTAGTATCACCACATCATCCGCATACGCCACTACCTTTATTCCTTCCTCACTAAGTGTCATTAAAATTTTGTTTATAACCATTAGCCATAGCAAAGGTGATATTACACTTCCCTGTGGTGTACCCCTGTTGACTAATTTAGTGACACTGCTGTTTCCCATTTTCGCGTGAATTATTCTGGAACTAAGCATGGAGATAATCCAACGCTTCAGAAACTGCTCTGCCCCCACCTGGGTAAGAGCTTCTTCAATGGATGGGGTGTTGATATTATTAAAAGCACCTTCAATATCTAAGAAGGTGGCTAAAGTGTATTGTTTATACTTAATGGAATGTTCAATGGTGCTGAGCACTTCATGAAGAGCCGTTTCTGTGGACCTACCTTTTAAGTGCGCATGTTGAGATTTCGATATTTGAGTTCCCTCAAGGCGTTGCCTAATCTGGTAATCCAAAATACGCTCCAAGGTTTTTAAAAGAAAGGAGGACAGGCTAAGTGGTCTGAAGTCTTTCTCAAACTCGTGACCCCTTCTACCTGCCTTTGGAATAAAGACTACTCGGACTCTCTTCCAACTGCTGGGAGCATGATAAGGAGCATGCTACGATGTCGACAGCATTAACGACTTTTGCAACATAATCGGAATTATGCCATCCAAGCCAGGCGATTTATATGGCGAAAAACTTTTAATAGCCAATAAGTAAAATATAATTTTATTTACTTCATCCATGAGCTTCCTTGGACTACAGCACCTCCATTGGGAGCAGTTACATTACCGTTATCATTGCTGGCTACAGGATCTATCATTGTATAGAATTTTACAGATTAGCTTATCATTGGACAGAATTTTACAGAATTTTACTTATAGCTCAATCCTTGGTTGTTTCGATAGATTGGCTAAATTGCATCCAAGTATGCCGCTGGGCTTCTTTGATGGCTTTCTTATATACTTTTAGTCAATCTTTGTAAGGTTTCCGGTATTTATGTTTATAGCAAATGTTGAAAATAGACCTAGTCAGACTTTTAAGGCAGGCTAAGTCTTCCCTCCACGAAGGGTATAGGTTTTCTTTCCGCGACTAATTGGACACGAGACTTTAAAGGCTACACCCATTGCCTTTTCAAAAGTTTCAATCTTTGTATCCAATTCTTCGATCCTTTCAATTTTGATGTTGGGTACATTATTTAGTTTTGACTGTATAATTCAGCTGAATTTTACCCAGTCAGTTCTTTTAGGATTTCTGTAGGATTTGGGAATATTCATCTGAAAATTCACATCAAAGACTATATATTTGTGATCTGAGTAGATGCTCTGATTAGATGCAGACCAGTTTACAACTCCAATATTATTATTGTTAGTAACGAAGGCGATGTCTATTACCTCTTCCCACCCGTTATATGTGCCCGAACTTGGGAAAATATAGGTGGGTGTGTTACCACTATTACATATTTTAAGGTTAGTGTTAATAAGAAAATCAAATAGTGACTCACCTCGTTGGTTGTTCTCCGAATTGCCCCATAAGGAATGCCTAGCATTGGCATCACATCCGATGAGTAGGTTGTCTTGCCTTGTCGCTCTAACAAGTATACGAACTTCCTCTGATGGTGACGGATCGCCATGAGCTATATATGCAGAGAAGATGTAGAGACTATTTCTACGAAAGACTTCTAACTTGACGACAGTCAAAGCAGATGATCTGAAATCGAGGTGAAGAAAAGCATTGAAATGTTTTTTTACTAAACTACAAGCTCTAGGTTTACCTGTATCTTTTTTGTGAAAGGGATTGTAATCTTTATGATGTAGTCCCTTGATCTCAGTACCTCTGACCCAAGGTTCTTGAATGAGGCTGATGTCTATGTTTTCCTCGCTGAGAAAACCAGCAGATTATCTCGAGTGCCTGAGATTAATCTGCACTACCTTTGGCATCATTACCCTTAACCGCACCCTCACCTGGTGCCGGATTCTGTTTAAGAGGATCTCTGTCGATCATGAGATCTTCTATCAGCTTAGAAGCTGGATCCTCCTCTGAATCTTTTTCATCCGCGGGAGCCCTGAAAATGTTTAGTTTGGCATTCCTTATGCCGAACCTCATCCTATAATCAGCCTTCTCAAGTTCCGCTAGGCACTCCTCATTTAACATAAGCAGGAAGGACTTACTGTTTTTTTGAGGCTCCTCAGCCTTTATAATCCTCCAGTTTTCCATCTAGATCTTCGGATTCTGCAGCTTAAGACATTGAAGAACCTTTCCATCGTCCACGCTGATATTTGATAAACAAATGCGCGCCCTAGGCCTCCTTGGAATTTCCCCAGCCGGGATAAGCATGAGCTTCAAGCCAACCCATTTATCGCTAGCCTAAGCGACGAGTTTACTGAGGGAATCCAGAGACACCTGATCTTCACATTTGACAACCCTGCAACCTCTCAACACGTACGCACAGTCTAGCGATATGAGAGGTCGCTCTGAGTGCTCCAAAAAGTGTTCCAATACCATCCCGGATAGATGAGCTTCTATCTTGCTCCATCTATCCGTGATTGGCTTCCCACTGTTCGATATCGCATCTATCAGTGCCACGTGTAGGTGATTGATGGCTACTTATTTGTAGGATTGCCTATTCTTGGCACCAACTTCAGAAGTAGCCTTTCCCTCCTTGGGTTCCCTCGAACACTTAGCGCCTCCTAGTGCCAATACCCTAGGGCCCCGTTTTCTATTGGCCCTTTTAGCTGCGTTGTTGATTTCATCCTGAGATCTGTTACGCTTCTGGCCTGTTGTCGTACCAGAAATACTCTTGTTCCCGTCCTTACCCGCTTGCATCTTTAGATATTCATCTACTACAAGCTGGTACTTAACTCTATCCGCAGCGTTCTTCTCATGAACAGTACGTGCTTTTTCATTCTCAGCTATCTTGTTGAGAATGAAAAGAGCCCTGTTGTATTTTTCTTACATGAGTACCCCAGCGGACTTGCGTCTCTTATGATTTTTCTTCTTGCCGCCCTCACCATTGTTGACGACAGGTATTTTGGATTGACCTGGCATTGGTTTACTATGGCTGGTACTCGCAATGCCACTAATTAGTGTCTCTTGGCTAGACGCTAAAATCTCATCTTCTGATAATCTCTCCATCTCGACTTCCTTCTCCGGTTTGTTTTTTTAAGTTTTGAATCCATTTTTGGTCCCACGAGTGTGGCCGGAAAAAAGTGGTCCATCCCGGCATTGCCGCCTTACCGGGATAAGGACCTTGCCTGAACATCGGAGGGGACCGTTCGAGACCAGTTATCTCTAACCACTTACTGGCTATTCAGCTCTCGGCACGGTACCTGGACACCTTAGCTTACAAGTGGAGATAGGTTTAAATTAACTTTTATTTTTAATTTTTATTTAGGTTTAAACAAGCTTTTATTTTTAATTTTTATATAGATTTAAATAAACTTTTATTTTTATTTATCTTCGTAAACCCATCTCCATGAATTGTTAAATTATAAGTAAAATGGTATTGACAAAACATTTATTTTTATGCTTTAATTATCCAACTGTTCTGCTGAATCTTCTTAGAATTATAATCACATGATGTAAGCAAAACATAAGATAATTATTCAGAGACGTAATGATTCTCTGAGGTTTGTTAACTATGTTAATTTATATGATAATATAGATGTCAAAATAAAGTTAATGTCTCGCATTTGGTTTGATATTTCATATTAAATAATATATTAAAATTTAATATTTATACATGTATGTATTATATTATTAATAAACTGTACTAAATGTTATTTGAAATTTTTAGGTTATAACATTTGAACTTACGTTTCAAATAATTTATGCTGAATTGAAAAGTTCTTTGCTTTGAGATTATTTACAATATTTGGATTGATTACTGGATTTACTATTGTTAATTGAACTGTAAGTTTTACATATATATATACCTATTTTATATTAAGTTAGTTAATTTATTTTCAAATTTATATTAGATTATCGAATTTATTATTATTTTATATTAATTTGTTTATTATTAATTTTTTGTATTAGTTTATTATTAATTTTTTGTATTTTGTATTTGTATTTTGTAATTATTATCTATTATTTTATGGTAAGTTTGAATGGTTATCTATAATTGGTAGTAAACAAATTTTAGAAACAGCTCTTTTTATATGAAATCTATCAATAATGTTATTGTAGTACCAATAATAAAGGGCCTCCGATTAAGAAATGACCTGCAGTTAAAGCTGTAAGATCTTCTGGGTCATCGTTAAATGACATAGTGGGCGTGAATTGAGGCATGCTTCTATTTGTACTGTTGTTGTTACAAGTTCTTCAAAAGTTACTTTTAACACCCTTTTCAAATGGTATTTGGCCGACTTTACGCCTGCTTCCCATAATCCACCGAAATTGGGAGATAGTGATGGTATTAAGTGCACTTTATGTTTTCGTTTGCTGCTAACTCTGGGGTTTCTTTCATTATTTGTTTTAGGTACTTTACATAATCGTCTTCTAAAATATTTCTAGATCCAACAAAGTTTGTACCATTGCCAGAGAATAAGTCAGTACACAAACCACGTCTTCCTACAAAGCGTTTTAGAGCTGCTAAAAAGGCATGTGATGTTAATTCTGACACTACCTCTATGTGTATCGCTTTAGTAACCAGGCAGATGAAAATTGATAAAAATGATTTCATGCTTTTGGCATTTCGAATTTTTGATGTTTTTATTTCAATAGGGCCGCAATAATCTACCCCAGTATGTTGGAAAGGTCTTGCCATATTTAACCGTGGTGATGGTAGAGTGCCCATTATTTGTTGAGATTGTTGAACCTTTTGCCTAAAACATATGACACATTTATATATGTGACGTTTGACTTCATTTCTCGCGTTTTGCAACCAATATTTTCTTCTAATCATACCGATCATTAATTGAGTACCTCCATGTAATGTTATTTTGTGCATGTTATTTATTAATAATCAAGTTAAAGGATTTTTATCGGTTATGATAATCGGATGTTTTTGTTCCCATGGAATGGTTGGGTGATGCAACGGTCCTGCAACTCTAAGAATGTTATCTGCATCTATGAATGGATGAAGATTATTTAGTTTTTCACCAGCTGGTATTCCAACCCTTAAATTTTCTATTTCATGTGTAAACTTATTTTGTTGCATATAACTAATTAGAAGTTTTTCAGCTTCCTCTAATTCCGGTATAGTCAAATGATTTGAATGCAATTTGATCTTTTTTATAATATTTCTTACACGCATAATGTATGCTGTGACCCTTACCAATTTTTGTAATGTTGAATACTTATTGAGTAATTGGTCAATAATGCTTGTTTGAGAGTTGGCACTTAAGTGTACTTTGACCTTTCTTGTTTTCAATAATGTATCGTTTAACTGTGATAATTTTGGCCAATCTTGTTCATTTGGATAAAGTCCTCTAGATCCGCTGGATTACTGTTTGTTGGAACATGGCTCCACATTTCAATTTCACTCATATCTTGTATTTGTGACATGCGATTTGCTACAAAAGTTTTATGATTACCGGGATGACTTCGTAACCATGCCAATACAATTGTTGAATCTGTCCATGCATAAAATTTTTGCGTTTTTTATGGTTTGGTATAACTTGCATAATAATACAGCTCCACATAATTCAATGCGTGGTATTGATATCTGTTTCACAGGAGTGACTTTCGCTTTTGAGGTTAATAATTTAATTTTTGTATCTCCCTTTTGATTTCGCGTTTTAATGTATAATACTGCTGCATAAGCGTGTTGTGAGCCGTCGCAGCCATGAATCTCCACCGAATTGGATGTGGTTTCAATCCATCTAGGTATGTGATTTTTTCAATGATGTAAATTTCCTTTTGTATCTTGTTCCATATATCTTGAAACTCTGGAGGAAGATTCTGGTCCCACTTCACTCCATGGTGATTGCATTATGATTTTCAATTTTATGGTGAATGGTGCCAAAAATCCAAAAGGGTCAAATATTTGCGAAATTGTGCTTAAAAATTGGTGTTTCGCAAAGTTTTATTGTTAATTTGTATTTGAAATTATCTGGTTTTGGAAACCAATTTATGCCCAAAGTTTTTATGCTTTCATCTATGTCAAATTTAATCACACCACTTAGTTCTCTATCGTCGGTAGGAATACCTGCCAATAGTTCTTCATTATTTGATGTCCACTTACGAAGATTAAATCCACTTGATTTCAAAAGATCATTTAGTTGATCTCTTATTTGAACAGCTTCTTCTGTCTAAAGATCTGTTACTACTGTCAAAAGATCATTTACATAAAAATCTGTTTTTATTATATTTGTTACAAGATTATAATTATCCTTCTCATCATTTGCCATTTGATGTAATGTGCGAACCGCTAGATAAGGGGCCGACGAAGTTCCAAAAGTTACTGTCTTTAACTTATAATCTCGAAGCTGCTCATTTGGATTTCTTCTCCAAAGTATTCTTTGGTATTCCGCATTTTCAGTGTTGATCCAAATTTGCCGATACATTTTTTCGATGTCAGCCGTAAAATCAATTTTGTATTTCCGCCCTCTTAACAAAATCCATAATAAGTCATCTAGTATCTTAGGACCCTTTAACAGCATCTCGTTGAGTGATGGCCCATCAATTGTTTTATTGGAGGCATCAAGCACCACACGAAGTTTCGTTGTGGTGCTTTCTTTATAAACTGCATGATGTGGGAGATAATTAGTTTTATAGACTGTCCTTCCAATTTTGTTTTGCCACATGTTTTCGATTTCGGCTGATTTAGCTAAAACCATGTGATCCAAGTCTAAATATTCTTGCATGCATTTCTCATATTCTACGTGCATTTCAGGAAGCTTTGTAAATTGGGTCTCCAAACTTTTAAATCTGGAAAACGCTGATAACCGAGATTTTCAAAACTGTGGTTTAGCATTTGTGTCTTTGAACGGTAGTTGAAACACGTATCGTCCTGTGGGCAAACGCTGCATTTCACAATATGTTTCTTCCGATGTGAGGTGTTTTATTACAAGTGTAATTTCTTCTATCTCCCAAAACTTTTGTAATTCATTTTGAATCGTGAGATGACTATGATATGTTGAAACTTCTGGTATTGCAGTTTTATTTGCTCGCTCGTAGCTTCCTCAGATACGATCCATCCAAGTACGGTATTTTGAGCTATAGGGCTGCCAGGCTCGCCAAATTTGACACCGTTTAAAATAATTTTCCAATATGTAACCGCTCCCAACTTTATATCAATCTTACCGGGTTTGTAATACTTGGGATCAGCTAACTCCAAATCCTCGAAATGTTTCCAGGACTGATTTGGATATATTCGATTTGACGGTAGGATTCCAGTTAATTTTTTCAGTACCAGGGCATCTACACTCAAATTGGACTCATTGTGAATTGAGGAAAGTTGAAATGAAATCTTTTGTTTTGCAGTACCTGCTTCATTATTGCCTAAACCAATTATCTTTGTATAGCTGGGATAACCTTTAAAATTCAATTTCTTGACAAGCGCTTCTGTAATGAATGTTGATTGTGATCCTTGATCCATTAACGCTCGAATTAAATGTTCTTGTCCATCTGCGGATTTTATGGTTACTAAAGCTGTAACTAACAAAATCTCTTTGTTCACACATTTAGTTCCGACGTGGTGTATTTTTGTTACATGACTTAGATCCTATGAGCTACCAGGCTCTGATCATAATTTTGCTTTGTTGCGATGATTGTGTCATTATGTAGAAATGTATGATGCCGATGCTTATATTTGAAACACGACAAATGGTTTGGACATCTTGTAGCTATATGCTCTTTTGACAAACAATTTGAACACAGCGTTTTATCGATTACAGCTTTTCTTCTCTGCTCGTGGTTCAAACTAATAAATTGTGAACATTGCCTGATGGGATATGCTCCTGCACACATTTGGCAACCATAGCTTGTACTTGTGCTAGCGCTCTGAATTGTCCTTCTGAAAATGATGTTAATTCTTCGTAAGTGGGAAAATCTTTATATATAGGTGGTAATTTCTCTTTCCCAAAATTTTTTGGTTTCTAAAGGTAAACGTTCGCTTACCACATAAGTGAAGATTATGTCCCAATTCTTTGTGTTTACTGCTAAATTGTTCAAAGCTTGTCTACTCTCATTTGTAGTGTCGATTAATTTTCTATTATTAAAAGCTGTATCAGTAGAATTATATGGTTGTGAAAACAAAATTTTCAGGTGTATTTTGATAAGGACTCTTTTATTATCATACCGCTTTTTTAATGCATCCCAAGCTGGATCGTAATTATTTTCTGTTATGTTGAAATGTCTTTATACTTGGGCAGCTTCAACAATAACACTAATTTTAAGATAATGTAATTTTTGGACTTTCGAAATTGATTTCTTGTTGTGAATTAACGTTGTATATAGGTCATGAAATGAGGTGCAAAGACTATACTCTCCAGCAAATTTTGATACATTTATTTTTGGAAAATTTACTTCTTCCTTTCCAGTAGCTCTCTCTTCTTCTTGTTCATTAAGATCACTCGGTTTTTTTGAATGGATGCTGAAACAGTCTTCTTCTAAAATATATCTGAAGTCAAATACAAAATCTTCCACTTCACCAAAAACTTGTTTATTAAAATATTCTGCACAGGCTTTATCTGCATCAAGTCTCGTGATTTGACTTGAACTTCTGCCAGTTGACCTCTAACTGCTCTAATTTGTTTTTAAAATAAATTTTTGTTTTACGCGTTTTCGAATTATTTTTGTAATTAGTCTCGAACCTAATTAAAGCATTACGAATTTCTCCTTGCTGCCTAATCAAACCTTCCATTCTTTTTTTTTTTTATAAATTTTATTTTAATTAATTAAAAATACAATAACTGCTTTATTTAATAATTAGTGTTTTATTTATTATAGTTAGCGGGCAAATTTTTTATTATTTTAAAATTTATTTTATTTTTCAACTAAAGTTATATACATGCAAAACTATAGTATTATAAATTTTAATAAGTTTAAAAATGATGTATATATATTTAAATTTTCTCCTTGTTTTTTTATATATTTTAATAAAAAAACACACTATTTTTTTTTTTTTTTAACTTACAATTCAACCAACAATCTGCATTAATTCAACCAACAATCTGCATTAATTCAACGAACAATCTCCATTAATTCAACCAACAATCTCTATTCATCCTCGAAGGACCATGTTTGTTAGTACGCTTAATTATAAAGATACGCCAAAGTTGTTCTTCAAAAAAAAAATACTTAATAGTTAATAAGTACGCCAAAAAAAATTTCTAATATATTTCTATTGTAGGTTTTAGATAAAATTTCAGATGATGTTGCTGTGATGCTCCAGTTCATTTAGATAAGTATAACTTTATAAAATTCCAGATGATGTTGCTGTGATGCTCTAGTTCATTTAGATAAGTATAGCTTTATAAAATGCTTAAAAGAATAAAGTTCTTTGTGTTTTTTTTTCTTTATTTCATTTTAGGTTGATGCTTCTTGTGATTCTGGAACACAGTTGTTAAAGAAAAAAATAAAAATATGGGTCAAACAGTATCATTTGCTGACATGGTAAAAAATACAAAAAAAATTGAAATGGAATTACCATTAATTGTGAAACTTAAAAATAAGCAAAAAAATCAACAAACAAAAAGTGGCTTAAATGTCAAATAATTTCAAAATTAAAAATTAGAAAATAAAACAAATTGAGCAATTTTAATTGAAACAGAAACAGCTGAAAATTGTGAAAAAATAAAAATTGAGTTGGAAAAACAATTTAAAGATAGATACGAAATTAAAATACTAACGGACATAAAACCACAAATCGAAATTATTCATCTGAATAATAAATTTGAGGCAACAGAAATTGTTGAGAAACTTAAAAATCAAAATTGTTTCATGGAAATGAGTGAAGTCAAAGTAGTAAAAGTATAGCCGGTTAAAAAATATAGAAGAGAATTATATAATGCAGAGATTGAATTGGATAAGGAAACTTCCCCAAAAATACTAACGAACGAAAAAGTATGTATAGGATGAGAAGGATGTAGAGTGTTTGATGCCATAAATATACGACGATATATATCCTAAGACCAGTGAATGTAGTAAAGACTGTATCAATAAATGTATTAATTGCATAAAATATAATGAAAAATTAAATGGGGATATTAACCACAAGAGTTTCAGTAAGCTATGTCCTGCGTTAACAAAAACAATTATCAGAAAAATGATACTACTGGCACAAAACCTAAACAGGTTAAAATACACAAAACTGCAACAAATACAAAACCGAAAAATATATTAAGCTACAAAATATGGACTATGATAAGCTCAACATCGAAAAATCATAATAATGATAAAACTAACTATAATAATGATAATAGAAAGAACAATAAAAATAGTAACAGCAATAATAATAATTTTAGCAATAGCTGCCACAATAATCAAGTTATAATCTCTGAAAACCATAACGATTTTAACATAAAGAATAGGAATAAAAATAATGAAAATAATGATAGTAAAAATAATAAATTAAACATTAAAAATAGTAACGGCAATAATAGTAATATTAGTAATAGTAGTCATAATGGTCAAATTGAAAAAACGCAAACTAGTTAAAATGGAGAGTAAGTATATATCAGGAGAGTAAAAATATATTCATTTATCCTATGCTTCCTTCGATTGTTAGGATTACAAAAACAGCAGTTGAAAATGGTGATAGTATATATGCACTTTCAAGATTACGTCATCACAGAATATATAACAACGTGAGATTATATCTGTCATTTTTTCATGACCAAGATGATATATATTATGATGGTATAAAAAAAACAAATATTATAATACTTATCAATCAGGAAGCACTACCGACTGATCATGAATAATTACGTGAATTGTACGATAAATATCATGAAAATATAGGAATCACAGTCATAGATGTTTCAAAACATATAGAAGTCATATTCTACTTACTATGAATTTGCAGAGGGCATTTGCAAAAAATAAGAGAGTTTTGGCAGAACTATATGATTGGGTGATGATGGAACTTACAAAAGATTTAGGAAATTAACAACATAGATTTAGTCATACTGAATGAAGTCTGGATAACGACAATGAAAAGGAATACTACAACTTACCAAATAATCAAGTTATTTTCAATTGTCGAAACAAAAACAGAGGGGAAGAAACAGCTTTATATATAAAGAATGATATAAATTTTAACATAATTATGCAAGATGAATTATACAACTTTACCATTATTAAGTTACTAAATACAACACCAAAAATCAAAATAGGCACCTTCTATAAAGCACATGGAAAAACAAGTAGAGTAATTGTCCAAATTAACAATTTTTGGAGATGATAATATTAACCTGTTTGAAAATACTAATACAACTATAAAGTATGTAGACATGTTATCAAGTTCAGGATATAATATTATAAATAAAACTGAAGGTAGAAAAGAATCTTTAAATACAAATACATTGATCGATCATATAATTTCCAATTGCAATCATAAGATAGATATTTCATATACATTAAAAAACAATGACCTCTCTGATCACAAAATAACTACTGCATTCACAACAAAAGAGGTTGAAGAGGAGCTTAAGGCTTATCGTAGTCATTGCCACAGTAATTACTATAATCACCTAAATCAATCTCGTGAGAACTACAACCAGTTTTTCGTCCGAACTCCAAGTAAATATGCAAATCTCATCTCTTTATCTAACTCGTTAAATAAAATAAAAACCTCTCAAAATACTAACCAGATAAATAACATTAAAATGTTTTATCATAACTGTAGTGGAATGAGAGGAAAGCATAAAAAACTTTATATTGATGCTAAGTCATGCAATTTTAATGTACTAGCTCTAACTGAAACATGGCTTAATGAATCGTTTAGAAACGAAGAAATTCTTGATGGTAATTGGTCCATTTACAGGAGCGATCGTAATTATCAGTTTACTAATAGTTCGTGAGGTGGTGGTGTATTATTTGCCGTAGGTAATAACATACCTAGTGTACCTGTAATTACTAGTACTTTTCATTCATTTGAACACCAATTTATTAAAATTAATTTAGGTACGAGTAACTTATACCTAGGTATTGTTTATTTCCCTCTGAACTCTGACAATTCCTCTTATTCTGAATTTTATATTGTATATCATAATATCATTTTAAATATGCATGAGGAGGACTCAATTTTCGTCTTTGGCGATTTCAATCGCCCGGCTCTTTCTTTTGTTGTTGATGATTCTGACGATTTGCTATTGCCAATTAACTTCCAGGATATTTCGGTCTTATTAGTGAGTTTTATGGCAATGATTTACAGCAGATTATTAGTTATCCCAACAACAATAATAATTAGTTAGATCTTGCATTTTCAAATGCATATGATTGAGTGGTGGTAAAGCTCGCTGATGATGCAGATAATCTTTTTACTAACACTAATCATCATAACGCAATCATCTTTGAGTTCTCTACTTTCATTCCACTCTCGAGCAAAACTTACAATAATGAAATTGTATATGATTTCCGTAATGCTGACTACCAAAGCATTAATAATGCTTTATCATCTACTAACTGGGACGAACTGTTAGCACAACAGGATACCAATCCATAATCTCTATCTTTTATTTAAAAATTTTTGAAATTATACATGTTTTTGTACCTAAAATCCGTAAGAAAAACAAAACAACGGAACCATGGTTAGATAGAGAACTTAGGACTTTGCGTAACCAGCGCAATAAAATATACAAGAAAATTAAACACACAATAGCACCTAACGATAACTTATTGAATTCGTACAAACTGCTTGCAAATGAATTCAAACTGAAAGCTCATACAGCCTATGAAAACTATGTCATTAGTATAGGTAACAAATTAATTAGTGATCCCAAAAAATTTTTCGAATTTGTCAACATTAAACGAAAAATATTCGGCTGCCCTAATTCAATGTCCAAGGACAATACTTTTTCCTCTTGCCCGAAAACAATTTGTAACTTTTTTTCTGACAGTTTTCAAAAAGTTTATCGTCCAAAAGAACAATTTGATATATCTGCTATTTCTTTACCTAATAGCTCCAATTTGTTAATTACAGATCTATATCTTTCCGAAAGGGACATTTATGAAGCTATTATGAGCCTTGACACAAAGAAGGGTGCCGACCTGACCTAATCCCTCCACTCTTTTTATATAGCTGTGCTCATTATCTAATTACTCCTCTTCATTTCATTTTAAATAAATCGCTTTCGAATGGTGTTTTTCCACATGTGTGGAAATCCTCTCATTTAACTCCCATCTACAAAAAAGGTGAACGATCATCAGTAGAAAACTATAGAGGTATATTCTATCGACTATTCCAAAATTATTCGAAAAAATTGTTGTCGATAAAATTACTCCTGTAATAAATGCCAAACTTAACGAACAACAACACGGTTTCAGAAAGGATCGTTCCACTACAACGAACTTATGTTATACACATCTGAAAACCTGAATAAAATGGAGAAAGGATATCAAGTTGATGCAATTTACACTGATTTTAGCAAAGCATTCGATCGTGTAGATCATTACACTTTACTAAACAAACTTACAACTTTTGGCATATCGGGTTCTTTTCTTGCATGGCTTAACTCTTATTTATCAGAAAGGACACAAAACGTTAAATATCAAGGTATATTGTCCAATATAATCGAGGTTACTTCTAGTGTACCTCAAGGTAGCCATTTAGGGCCACTTTTATTCAATATATTTATCTCCGATCTTTCAGAATATTTGGGTGCCATACCGCATAGCCTTTGCTGACGACCTAAAAATATATCAAGTCGTAAATGACAGTTCTGATGCAGCTTTACTTCAATCAAGCTTATCATCATTACATGATTGGTGTATAACCAATAAATTAGAGCTCAATATACTGAAATACAAGGTTATCAGTTTTACCCGTAAACGTTCTTCTTTACTGTATGACTACAGAATAGATAATCTAATACTTGAAAGGATTTTTAGTATTACTGATCTTGGAATTCTACTTGATAATAAACTTACCTTTAATCTGCACTATGACCACTTAATTTCAAGAGCAAATAAAATGTTAGGTTTCATTAAGAGAAGAGCTAAAGAATTTAGTGACTTAGCTGTGACAAAAACACTATATTGTTCGCTAGTTCGTTCTATATTAGAATACGGTAGCATTATGTGGGATCCAGCTTTTCAGGTTCATTCTAACAAAATTGAATCAGTTCAAAAACAGTTTCTTCTATTTGCATTAAGAAACCAATATAACCCTACAGACTTTTTAAATCTTCCTAGCTACACAACAAGACTTAAATTCTTAAACATGCTCCCCTTGTCCTCACGTAGACAAATTTTTTCATCATGTGTTACTTTTGACATTCTAAATAATAATATTGCTATACAATCTCTTAATTACAAATTTAGACTTAATGATAGAGTTAGACAAACAAGATACACGAAATTTCTAGTGGAATATAAACTCAGTACAGAATACGGAAGAAATGAATCGATAAACAGATGTTTTATTACATTCAATAAAATCAGTTATCTCTATTCTTCAACAATTTCCAGAAATACCTTCAAAAACGCTTTACATCAACACTTTTTCAATTTACTGACCTCAGACAATTAATTCTAACCAATTCATAAATATACTTTTCATAAATTTATTCAAATGTATAATTTTTTTTTTTTTGTATTAATTTTCACAAAAAAGTTTTTGTAATTTAATTTCACAATTATGTTCGTACATTCATAATTCTACATTAAGTATTTAAAGCATATTTTGATTATGTCATCATGTTTTATTTTTATTTTTTCTTTTCTTTTTACTAGTACTGTTTATTGTTTACATACTTACATATCATTAAGAATTATAAAATTTACTTAAGAATTTAAGTTTTTATGTAGGTAATCAAATTTTGTATTGTATAACTTTTATTTTTTAAGTCTGAAATATATTTTTAATATTATACATATTAATTAGTCATTAAGAATTGCTGTATTTTCAATATCAATGTTATAGTTTCTGTTATTTTTTGTCTTTTTTTTTTTTTTATATGTGCATACCTTGTTTTGGTAATTAAAATAAAATAAAATAAAATAAAAATATATAAAATCAGTTATGCTTATCAAAAAAGCAATGACAAAGATAACTAAAGCTAAAACAGATTACAACAAAATGCTCCAAATTATAAGCTCTAAAATTCAAGAAGAAAATGAAATGAAATTTATTTATTTATTTACATTCGATAAATGCCTAAAGAGATTTCTCTCATTTTAAGGCTTCAGATATAAGTTTTATATAATTTAGCATAAAGTTTAAATCTGTTTATGATAATTATTTCGAACAAAAAAAAAAAAAATTAACACTTGCAAAAAATTGTATAAGCAGTTAAAGAAATAATTACTAAAAGATTTACCATATAAACTAGAAACAATCAATGAATGAATACAACGATACTATACAACATGAAAATCAGAAGAAAACTTTATGATGGCTATAAAAAAGACAAAAATAATTTAGACAAAAAAATTAAATACAAAACACTGTAGAGTTAATCAGAAAAGCAAAAAAGGACGACCTAGAGAGAAGCATACAGTAAAGGTAATGACTGGTAATGCTGGTAATGGCTCAAGAAACATCTGGAGGATGATCAATAATACAATAAAAAATAATAATAGTGATGGAAGAAATGTAGTTATAAGAAGTATACAAAAGGAGGTTATACTGAAAATGATAAGGAAAAGTAACAATCATAAATAAATTTTTCAACCAAATAGGGGAAAATATAATAAAGGAACAGAAAATGAACAAAACCAATACAACTACGATAACGAATATAAGGAGTAGCCAAAAATCTAGTAAAAGATTACAAAACAAATATAACACAATGTACTAGAATAAACAGTACACTAAGTGATAAACTTCCTATAAAAATTGGTGTACCACAAGGCTGACTACTCGGACGTTTTCTGTATCTACCATTTATTTTTTATATACTACACACTACACCCCATACATATTTTATTATAATCACACATTTTCAATCCAACTCAATCATACATATTTATTATAATTTCACTTGTAACCCAACATAATTTTAAATATAGGTACATTTTTTCGTTAAAAATA
Source organism: Poecilobothrus nobilitatus (assembly GCA_947095535.1). Classification (NCBI taxonomy): domain Eukaryota; kingdom Metazoa; phylum Arthropoda; class Insecta; order Diptera; family Dolichopodidae; genus Poecilobothrus; species Poecilobothrus nobilitatus. Next base: position 239,660,043 of record OX352772.1, read on the forward strand.
ATTGCTGAAATTTCATTTCTTACGTTATTTAATAAATTATTAAAGTATTATCTAATAATAAAAATTAAAACAAAAATTCCAAAAAATATCAACAACACATGGTCATAGTAAGAACAAAAATACAAACTCAACAAAATGTACTGTGGACGCTTTTAAAACGCTTGTAAAAGAAAAAATTTTGTTTTGCAATAAGATATCTGAAAACGATACCTTCAACTTACGGTTGGAAAAATTCAAGGATACCTGAAAATGTTTTAAATAAAAAGTACAATATTTTAACTAACAAATAAATTGCAATATAACAAAAAAAACTGTGAACTTTTAAAAGTATCATAAAATATTATTGTAACTTTATAAAGAATTTTAAATACTATGAACCATATATGTGTAATTAAAAAATGTAGATATTAATTATTAAAAGAAAATTGCTGATTTAAGAATTTTTTAAATTATGTAATTTATCAATAATTGTAATTATTGAATCAATACACGAAAAAAGTATAATTTTGTAATACACTTATTTATACTAAAATTTTGTATTTAAATACCACGAACATTTACAAATAAAAATATAGTTTAACTTGCAGAGTACCGGAGTGCTTTGTTGACTTTATGAAATAAGAATTATTAACTTTTGCTTTTTCGTTAATATAATTTAGTTAATATAATCCACGTATTACTATGCATTTACAGATGCTGGTAGTTAATATTTTAAGTTTAATTACATTTTATTAAATTTTTTTTAGCAAATTGAATAAACAGAGCGAAAAATTAGAGACAATTCGTTTACAAAAAATCTTTAAAGAAATCAGTAATCTATTGAGTATACTATTAGGGCGAAGTGAGTTTTCACAATATATTATTCGCTAATACCGAAACATAAAATCACATTTCAATTATAAAAGACCATAATGTAATACATTTTTTTTCGTAAGTAATGTCACTTCATGTATTTGTAAATTATTTTTAAGCACATTTTGAAAAATATGCTATTAGGATCGCTCTGTTCCTCCGTCTGTTTACTAAACTTATATACTGTTTAATAAAGAGGAATGAAATATTAACTATGCATAGGTCTCTTGAAAGAGTAATGTTGTAGAACAACTTTTTCATTACCCTCACCGTTGAAGATCCTACAGAACCGACAGCTCTTCAAATTTTGAAAAAACTTCTTTTTAAATGCGTACATCTCAGGTTCTGTTTAACATATTCTCAATATAAAAATACATGATTGTTTTTTAACTTTATAAATCAACTAGAATTTTTTTACGTTTAGTTATTCTAATTATGTTTCCAAATTGATTGGCTAAAAATATGTGTAACAATTGTATATGGATAAGAATGTAAGGTTTTCTGTTCTTTAAATATGTATTTACTCATTTTGGATTAAATGCTGTACAGAAATGTGAATATGTTTTCTAATTTAATTGATTATGTTTATAGTATTTTTAAATATACGCACATTATACGATATGTACATACTTCAAGGATATTTTATAAGAAATATGTTATACACATGCATCTTATATAAGTAGACCACATATAAGATGCATAGATATGTAATTTGGTTGCAATCGGACTGGTGGTTTTTACGTGAAAAGGGCAGAAACAAACAAACAGAATTTCTGCTTTATATATTAGATTAAAATCTTCTTCTGGAGTAACTAGAAGAAAGATTAAAGGAAAAGTTACTATTTTATTTCAAAATTGACTTAACTGAACTCTAGTAAGTAGCAAAGCTACACGGAGGAAAATAGGTTCACAAGAAGTGCTCTAAAGCACACGTGTTCCTAAAAGTGACGAAGTACTGATTAGAATTTATAAGCAAACACAGGTTCCATCTGCAGCAGTATTACCAACGAAGATATATTATGTATATTACATATATATTACACGAACTAAAGGAGCACCCTGCTCAACCAGACAAACTAAAGGAAGCCCTGCTCAACCAGACGAGCTAAATGAAGACCCTGCTCAATCAGACGAACTAAAGGAAAACACTGCCAAACCAGACGAACTGAAGGAAAATCTATACCAATCAACTTGTAAGAAGAAGAATGAAGAAAATAGCCAAAACAAAAACAACAAGAAAAAGTAAATTAAACTACAAAAAAAAAGAGAAAACAATATGGGAAATCATCTATCCAAACAAAAAGACATTATGTTTAATAATGCTCTTTCAAAATAAAATAAAAATTTATATCTAATGTCAAGATATAATGACAATACAGCATTAACAACATATATTGAAAAAATAAAATGATTGAACGTAATAATAAATAAAGGAAAATTAACAAAAAAGCTTATTATAGAAAAAAATAGTCAAGCTGATTATTTTAAAATTAAATTTTCAGAAAAATTAGAAACTGCTGAAATATCAGAAACAGATAAAGAACATATAAGAATAATATTTCAAGGGTATTATAAACAAATAAAAGATAATTTATACAAGAAAAATTCAGAACTCACTAAAATGGAATTTGACATTGACAAAACCTTAAAACTTGTACCTTTATTTGACGAGGACAAAGACTAACTTCCTAATTTTTGAGCTTGACTAAATATCTTCATAATACCACAAAAGAAGCAGACCAAGAAAAACTGATAGATTTTATATACAGTACCAGACTGACAGATAAGCCAAAGAACAAACTTGTAGGCATTAGCGTACCAAATACATTGACAGAATTCACAAAAGCTTTTAATGATGCATATTTATTCACACATCTACAAGCGATAATACAGGCAGAGCTTATATCAAGTGTACAAGCACAAACACCTTTGCAGAAATATGCCGAAAGAATAGAAAGACTAATCGCCGAATTAAACGCATTCCAAATCAACGAGGAAGCAGAAGAGAAACTATCACAGCTCTCAACGATGAATATGCTATTGGAATATTCAAAAATGGACTTGTAGTAATGAAACACTAGCACCAATTGTACACGCCGCACAACCCAAAACATTTGCTACGGCAATAAGAGTTGCTACAGAATTTGATGCTAGCAGAAATAAGGCAAACAAAGTCATGTTCTTACAAAACGGAAATCAGAACAATTTCAATAACAGAAATTTTAACTACAATAATAGAAACTTTAACAATATTAATAGAAACTTTTGCAATAATAATAGGAACTTTAACAACAATAATTTTAACAAACATTTCCGCAAAAATGAAAATTTTAACAACAATAACCATAGGAATAATAATAATAATAGAAACAATTATAATAATTATAGAAATAAAAACAATAATGGTAATTACAACAATTACAGAAACTATAACAGCAATAATAATTACAGAAACAATAATAAGAGAAACAACAACAACAGAAACAACGGAAACAAACATAAACCATCTAACAATAAATCAGGGAAACGAGATGAGCTTCGAAGTACAAAAGCGTGCCGAGGAAATGGACAACATGAGAATAAACTAAATATATTGTACATAGACATTACAAAAATAAACTATATCTTCATAACAACTAAACTTACAAACAAACCACTAAATTTTTTATTAGATACCGGGGCAGAGATCTCCATTAATAGAAAAATTCATAAATGACCCAGAATATATAAACTCAGACAATATTTGTAAAATAACTGGCGTCAATGAACACGTCGTATCGTCCTTAGGTATGTACACCGATTTAGAAAGAGAAAAATACATACTAAAACAAAAATTTCGCGTAGTAGATTCTAATTTTCTTATACCAACTGATGGAATACTAGGAACAGACTTCATACATTACTACAATAGCCAATTAGATTTTGACACTTTCAAAATTACACTTAAGATTCAAATCTTTCAAAAACCATCTACCAAATTACCATAATATAATACCAGCGAGAAACTGAATCCATTAAAAGGTGAACCAGCTGAACATTAAAATAGAAGAAGTAGATATATTGTGTTGGATATTTAGCCAACATAATAATACCTGTAAACGGTATACCTCTCATCAAATTTTTAAATACTTCCAATAATTAAATAACAATTTTAAACTTAAAATTGGAAACCAAACCACTTAAAAATTATATGATCTTAACTACAAAGCTGAATAAAAACAATAGACAACAAAATCTACTAAATGAACTAAACATAAATAATTTAGACAAAGAAGCCAAAAAATTCAATTATAGAAATGTGCAAAAACTGCTCACACCTAAAAGGTGATAAATTATGACACAATAATTTTTACAAACAACATATTACTTTAGAAGACAATACACCGTTTTATATAAAAAATTACAAACTACCATAATCACAATTAGATCAAATCCAAAATGAGGTAAAGGAACTAGTCACAAATAAGATAGAAGATAGATAGTAGAACCATCTAACAGCCCTTATAATTCACCATTGCTCATAGTACCCAAAACATTGACATATGACGCAAAGAAATGGGGACTAGTTATAGACTACCGTCAACTAAACAAAAAAATAACGGACAACAAGCTCCCATTTACACGATTGGAAGATATCCTAGACAGCTTAGGTAGAGCAAAATATTTCTCCACTTTGGATTTAAGTAACTCATTTCATCAGATTAAATTAAATGAAAAATCAAAACCATTGACAGCTTTTTCGACAAATAAAGGCCACTACCAATTTACAAGACTACCTTTTGGTCTAAAAATTTCTTCAAACACCTTCCAAAGAATGCTTTCTATAGCATTAGCAGGTAATTACAATAATGGTAATTACAACAATTACAGAAACTATAACAGCAATAATAATTACAGAAACAATAATAAGAGAAACAACAACAACAGAAACAACGGAAACAAACATAAACCATCTAACAATAAATCAGGGAAACGAGATGAGCTTCGAAGTACAAAAGCGTGCCGAGGAAATCGACAACATGAGAATAAACTAAATATATTGTACATAGACATTACAAAAATAAACTATATCTTCATAACAACTAAACTTACAAAAAAACCACTAAATTTTTTATTAGATACCGGGGCAGAGATCTCCATTAATAGAAAAATTCATAAATGACCCAGAATATATAAACTCAGACAATATTTGTAAAATAACTGGCGTCAATGAACACGTCGTATCGTCCTTAGGTATGTTCACCGATTTAAAAAGAGAAAAATACATACTAAAACAAAAATTTCGCGTAGTAGATTCTAATTTTCCTATACCAACTGATGGAATACTAGGTAATGTATGAATTACTACAATAGCCAATTAGATTTTGACACTTTCAAAATTACACTTAAGATTCAAATCTTTCAAAAACCATCTACCAAATTACCATAATATAATACCAGCGAGAAACTGAATCCATTAAAAGGTGAACCAGCTGAACATTAAAATAGAAGAAGTAGATATATTGTGTTGGATATTTAGCCAACATAATAATACCTGTAAACGGTATACCTCACATCAAATTTTTAAATACTTCCAATAATTAAATAACAATTTTAAACTTAAAATTGGAAACCAAACCACTTAAAAATTATATGATCTTAACTACAAAGCTGAATAAAAACAATAGACAACAAAATCTACTAAATGAACTAAACATAAATAATTTAGACAAAGAAGCCAAAAAATTCAATTATAGAAATGTGCAAAAACTGCTCACACCTAAAAGGTGATAAATTATGACACAATAATTTTTACAAACAACATATTACTTTAGAAGACAATACACCGTTTTATATAAAAAATTACAAACTACCATAATCACAATTAGATCAAATCCAAAATGAGGTAAAGGAACTAGTCACAAATAAGATAGAAGATAGATAGTAGAACCATCTAACAGCCCTTATAATTCACCATTGCTCATAGTACCCAAAACATTGACATATGACGCAAAGAAATGGGGACTAGTTATAGACTACCGTCAACTAAACAAAAAAATAACGGACAACAAGCTCCCATTTACACGATTGAAAGATACCCTAGACAGCTTAGGTAGAGCAAAATATTTCTCCACTTTGGATTTAAGTAACTCATTTCATCAGATTAAATTAAATGAAAAATCAAAACCATTGACAGCTTTTTCGACAAATAAAGGCCACTACCAATTTACAAGACTACCTTTTGGTCTAAAAATTTCATCAAACACCTTCCAAAGAATGCTTTCTATAGCATTAGCAGGACTAGAATCAGAAGCCTTTATTTATGTAGATGATATAATCATTTATGGCTGTAATTTAAAATATCATAATAATAATTTATTAAGAGTTTTTGAAAGCTTAAGAAAAACAAACTTGAAAAAAACTTTCTGTAAAACCAGAGTATTTAATATAGGAGATTTAGTACTAATAAAAAATGAAAAAATAAGAAAATTAGATAGCCCATATAACGGACCATATGAAATAGTAGAAACTAATAATACCAACTACATGATAAAAATTAAAAACAAAAACAAACTAATATACAATAATAATATTAATCTATTTAAGAAATTTCAATAAAAAAAAAAAAAATTATAATTTCATATATCTAAGTACATAATATAGTTTAACATTTTCTTCTTTTATAAAGTATAAGATATAAGCAAATATAAAACTAAGATAATATATATATATATTTTTTTTAAGTACCTAAATAAATTAAAATAATTATAGAATTTAAGTAAAAAAAAAACGATAAGGGTGTAGTGAACACACTACATACCATATATATATATTTTATTATAATTATACATTTCAATCCAACTCAATCATACATATTATAATTTCACTTGTAACCCAACATAATTTTAAACATAGGTGCATTTTTATACCCGTACGATAGGATCGGGTATAAAAAAATTACTCCTCCGTTTGTAACACCTCGAAATAAGCGAGCTAGATATACCTTCAAAGGTATGGATCGGATCAGAAAAAAATTCTAAGACGTTTGAGCCACGTCCGTCCGTCCGTCCGTCAGCACGCTAACTAAAAAAACTAAGAAACCTAGAATCTTGAAATTTACACAAAATATTCTGGGAGTAATTTGTAGGTTCCCTATTTTTTTTGGTTGAGTTTGGACCAAAACTTAGGGTAGCTCTCGAACACCTAACTTTTAGATCCCCACATTTTTTTTGAAATAGAACTATGAAATTTTAACTACTGATAGATCTCACAAGAATATTAATTTAATTTTTATAACTTTTTTTTGTAGTCCCACCCGTTACGGAGCTACAGCTCCCCAAAGGTTCAAAAAACCTCTATATTTAAATTGTTATAGCACAAGTTGTATAAGGTATATCTTCATTCTGAAAACGCCAAACAATTACTACTGTCATTAGCTTTAAAAGTATATATACAATAAATATATATTTGTGGCATACGGTATCTTTATTTACCGTTATGCGAAACTCAAATTTTGCAAAATCCCTTAACCCTTCTATCTTCTAAACGGTTTAAGTTGGAAACTTGAAATTTTGACAGAAGTTAGAACTTTGAGAATTAGTATGAGACATTTCAGAAATTTTTTTTGTATCATCCCCCGTTTAGGAGCTATAAGGGGTCAAAAACTGAAAATTTCCTATTTTTAAACACTTGTAACTTGAACACCTGTTAAAATTTTTTTGAAATAATACACAAAAATTAAAGCTTCAACATTATACTCTTATTTCTGTTAACAACTTTTTTTTAATAATATAGGGTTACTTTATAATTGACGAAAGTGTTACTTGATTTTTTCAAATTTTCTAACAAATTTCTTCAACAAATTTTTTGCATTTGTTTTACTCGATAATTTGAAATTGTTGAGGATATAATGCGTAGTACAAAAAAATGTAAATAAATAAACAACATAACGGTTGCTTGAAGAATTTTTATTTATATGATATTGATATATATACATACTTATATAATATCATGTTTATTTACATATCGTATATGTCACTGATGAATGAATGATAAGTGATATATATTATATAGCGCCGTATTTACATACATATATGTATTTTATTGTATTTATAAGAAATTATTCTGTCAATGGAATATTTAAATATAATATAATATAATATTTAAAATTATATTTATTATTTTGTACTAAGTAAATTTAATATACATTTACGGCTTAGTATTAAATGGTACTATAGAATATTTGAAAAAGTTTTGGATTGATAATCGTTATGTGGAAGATTAGAATCTGCTTTTGAAGAATGTACATATAAACATATAGTTTGAATATATGTACAACCAATAGTTCTAGAAATTATAAAATTCACCCAAATTATTTTAAAATACTAAAATATTAAAAAAATAATATTGTAAGCAGAGTGACAGGCTGTGTACATACTATCGGTTCGTACGGGTATCTAAGAGTTGACAAAGGCAACTGTATTCTTCCTCGTTTCGTTAAAAAATAAATGCTTAAATTTCATTTCTTATGTTATTTAATAAATTATTAAAGTATTATCTAATAATAAAAATTAAAACAAAATCACTAATAATATAAATAAATTATTATTAAATATTAACTAACAAATAAATTGTAATATAACAAAAAAAAACTGTAACTGAACTTTTAAGAATGTCATAAAATATAATTGTAACTTTATAAAAAATTTTAAATACTATGTACCCGAAGGAAAATAGGTTCACAAGAAGTGCTCTAAAGCACACGTGCTCCTAAAAGTGACAAAATACTGATTAGAATTTATAAGCAAACACAGGTTCCATCTGCAGCAGTATTAGCAATGAAGTTATATTATGTATATTATATATATTACATGTATTTTACACTATACATCATGAACATCTCAAATTGTAACATCTCGTCAAAATATAATATATATGCTGATGACACTACTATTGTTGCTCAAGCAAACACACTAAGTGAATTAGAAACTGTATTAAATAATGACTTAAAGGCTTATAGTAATTGGTTGAATGTTAATGAACTTATTATGAACACAAAAAAAACTAATTATATGATATTCAAATCTAGACTAAAAAGCTGTGAGCAAATTAACTTAAAAGTTAACAACATTCCTCTTAGCAGAACACAAAATATAAATTATGTGGGAGTCACAATTGACGAAACCCTTAAATGGGACAATCATGTTAAAAAATAAAAAACAGTATACTCCCAATAATAATGGCAATAAGAAGATCAGGTGGGGCAACTAAAAGAGTGGATAAACTTATCTATAATGGCTATATTTTATCAAACATAAGATACAACATTACAAGTTGAAGTCATTGTTCAAGTTTTCATCTAAAGCAAATAGGTACAATAATGAATAAAGCACTAATTTGTAAAAATATCAAAATCAATAGCAAAAATATTTATCAGCTAATAAATATTAATATTAAAATCTCCCAAATAAATAATCGATATCACAAATAAAAATAAAATTCTTTCAATAATACGGTCATAGAGATATTAATGAAGTGTTTAATTATAGACAAAAGAAAAATATTATTAATATATTATCCAATATTCTCGTCGAAATTACTAATATTATTAATAATTGTGAAATATGCAGTTTAGCGAAACATAGCTTATCACCTCCAAAAATTCCGTTTAATATAACAGAAAATGGTAAGTTCTTAAATGACATTGTTGATATAGATATATAGTCGCCCAAACGGAACAAACCATATTTAACAATCATAGATAAATACACTAACTATGGCTCTATCCACAAAGCAAATGACCGAACGTGGAGCCCAATTTTAGAGGCAATTAGAGAAAGAATCCGTTATATAGGAAAAATGAAAAAACTTGTATCAGACGGGGATAGCTGAAGAAAATAGCATAATTTTTCACCAACTATTGTTTCCAATAAGAGCGGGAACAATGATGTTGAAAGGTTGCACGGCACCTTAAAAGAACATATGAGTTATTCTTCATACTGAAAGAGATATTAAAGAACTTGATCTTGCATTATTTTATTTCATCTATACAAAAACTATATACAAATTTTAGGAAAAAAATTTAAAAACAAAAAGCTACAAAAAATAATTTATATATAGAATTATATAATTAAATTTTAGGAAAAAAATTTAAAAACAAAAAGCTACAAAAAATAATTTGTATATAGAATTAATTCTATAGTCTCAAATAGGAATAAAAATATTAAAATTTCTGAAAATTGATTGTTACAAATAGAAATATAGTCAAGCAGTCAACAGTCCTAAACAACAAAACAAAAATTTATTCAAAAACTAAAGATTACATTGTAGATAGAAAAGTAAATCAAGTAAAAAGAAAATTTTGAAATATTGATGTAAATTCACGGATATTTTACCACACATTCGTAACCAAAAAAAATTTTTTTGTTTTTTAAATTTGTTTTTTTACAATGAACTTAGAAGATGCCAATGAAATCTATAATTGTTTGAGCAACCTAGACAATAATGCCCAACAAATGACGCGTGAATCTAACAAACACATTAGGATTAACTAACAAAAGATCGAGTCAATTAACAAAGTTAAGAATCATATAAATGAACAATAAGAAAAGCTCAATATATTTATTCGTCAAATAATAAATTTAAATAGGGGAAGAAAAAAACGAAAAACACCCCTTTGTTTTAGAAATTTTTTCAAGCATTCTAATAATTGACAAACAACTAGAAGTAGTTAAAGATAACATTCTTCTAAGTAGACTTACCATACTTGTTCACGATATTCTTACTTCTGAAGAAATAATCGTTTACAAAAAAACAGTAGAAGGAGTAATATAACCCAATATAAAAATAATATATAAGATAATATACCCCAACTTAAAGAAAATATTATAATTTTTCGCATTTTGATCCCATCATTTTCAGAAACAGAAACAACAAAGCACTAATATTACAATTTTCAAACGAAAGAAAGAAGAATTACATATTAATAATGTAATCAAATTCTCAAAGAATAATATTTTTGGTCTTTTTTTCCTTTATTAAATTAGTTTTTATAGATTTATAAATTAAAAAATAAGTCCTTAACCTAAGCTGTTTGGCCTTATAAGTTAGTTATTCTTATTTTACAAATTATGTTTCAAAAACTTAATTTACAATTTTTTAAGAACTATACAGTAAATGTAATAAATAAGGATGAAATTCTGTTTATTTGTTTGTTTGTTTAAGCCGGATTCACGTAAAAACCACCAGTCCGATTGCAACCAAATTTTGCAGGAACATTTCTACGAGGAAGGAGTTATAGGCTATATCAAGTTTCGGTTCATTAACACATTTCGGCCCGAGAGCCTTTTAAAGTTTTTTGGTTTAATTGATTTGAAAACTTCCAAAACTGTTGCTCTATAGCAGAAAAGCTCACTATTTTTATTTGGTCACGATCCATTTGGTCATATCCAGCCAATGGTGTAGTAGTTAAGAGCACCACCTCTCATTCGTAATGGAGTGAGGGGTCTCGGGTTCGATCCCCGGCTGGGTAAATAAAAAATATATATAATACTATACTCTTATAGCATATTATCTTATAATTTATAATCTAATATTTCATACCTAAAAAATAGAAAATAATAATTAATAACAAAAAATAATATAAATAAATACCTATAATCATGTTCCAGAAATAATCTATATCTAATAAATAATACTTAATACAAAAATACCTATTCCATCATGTGCACTTGTCAAACTGACATCAATGACATGACTAGCATAACCCAACAAACATCTGTACGTCAAGAGATAGGGATATGTAATCGCACCAAGACATCTTACAGAAATATTTGGCGTCGTGAAATATTTGGCGGAAACAGAGCCTCGGATATTACAAAATGAAAATGCGGTAACGACCATTGGCACGAAAACAAGGACAAGAATTGGAAATTGGAATGTACGCACTCTGAAAGAAACATCAAGGTTAGCCCAAGTAGAAAGAGAAAGACAGAAAAACAAAGTTAAAATTCCGGGCTTGAGTGAGATAAGATGGCCTGGCACAGGAGAGGTAACTACATCTGAAGGAAGTAAGATGATATACAGTGGAACGGAGAGCGGAAGTGAAAGTGGTGTAGGAATAATAATAGATAAAACATTGAAAAATAGCCTAATAAGCTGGACCCCGGCTTCCGACAGAATTATACAAGCAAGATTCCATTCTGCAATAAGAAAAATTTCTATAATTCAATGTTATGCTCCGAGAGAAGCAGTATCCGAAGAGATGAAATACGCGTTCTACTCCCAGCTCTCCGCAATCTTAGAAATAATTCCCAGAACCGACATCATACTAATAATGGGAGACTTCAATGCAAAAGCTGGTTCAAACACGGATAGCGATTATCATGGAGACATCATGGAATTGGTAGTATAAACAACAACGGTAAACGACTAGTAGGAGTCTGTCTGGAACACAATCTGGCAATCGATGGAACACTCTTCCCATACAAAAACATTCACAAATATACATGGGAATCTCCAGATGGAGATTCGGGCTAAAAACCAGATAGATCATATATGCATTAGCACAAAATGGAAATCATCCCTACTAGATGTAAGAACGTGGAGAGGAGTAGATGTTCGTACTGATCATACGCTGCTAACACGAGATATAAGAATAACACTCAAAGCCACTCAGAATAACACAATCAAAAGAAAGCACCAAATCAATACTGTAAAACTGAAATGCAATAATACAAAAAGAAAATTTGTAACAAAGCTGCAGAATCAGCAAATTAATACAGTCAATCTTACTTCAAGTTGGTGAAGAAGTCTTAGGTAAAACAATACCTAATAAGAAAGAGTGGATATCCGATGAAACCTGGACCCTAATTCAGCAAGAAGGAAACTTAGAGAAAAACTATTACTAACCCAATTGGATGAAGTGAAAAACCAATATAACCTGAAAGCGAATGAAGTAAAGAAAAGTGCCAAAAGAGACAAAAGGAAATTCTTCAACAATATTGCAGCTGATGCACAAAGAGCAGCAAACCAAAATAATATGCGATCCCTCTACAACAAAGTAAGAATTCTCACAAAACAGAACTTAATGAAAAATCGTCCAATTAGAAATAAGAATGCACAAATGCTCACTTCAACCCAAGAGCAAATCCAGAGATGGAAAGAACATTTCGAAGAAACAAACAACGAAGATAGTGGAGATAGTAATGAAAGCGATGAAGAAGAAAATTCCCCTACTGCAGACACAAGAAGCCGAATTACTGTAAATGCCCCATCAAACAGAGAAATTATAGCTGCACTTTCAAGGCTGAAAAGCAACAAAGCGCCGGGTATAGATGGAATACCTTCAGAACTTCTCCAAGCAAACACAGGATATATAGCAGAAGTTCTTCAGCCTATCTTGGCAGAAATTTGGAACAATGAAGCCATACCGGAAAGCTGGAAAACAGGAATCATAATAAAACTTCCAAAAAAGGGAAATCTCCATGAATGCAAAAATTGGCCTGGTATTACAGTCCTAAATACACTAAATAAATTACTGGCTCTCATAATACACTCCAGAATTGAAGCACGAATAGAGGACACCCTTCGTGAGCAACAAGCAAGTTTTAGAATGCAGCGCAGCTGTACAGATCACTGAAATACTCTGCGTCTGATAATCGACCAATCAGCAGAATGAAAATCATCACTCTAAATAACATTCGTGGACTTTGAAAGAGGATTCGATAAAATAAAACACAGGGCCATCTGGAAGGCTCTCAGAAGAAGGAATATACCACCTAAAATCAGAAATATCATCCAAAATATGTACACCAACGCCGAGTCCAGGGTTCTCCACAATGGAAACCTTAGCGATCCGATAAGCCTCAAGGCTGGAGTCAAACAAGGATGTCCATTTTCCCCAATCCTGTTCAACATCGTTCTCGACGACGTATTGGAAGAATCACTAATACACCAAACAGGAATCAATTGGACCCTTACATCTCGCCTAGAGAACCTCGAATATGCTGATGACATTGCTCTACGTGCACATACACACAGGAATATGCAACAAAAACTAGATTCCCTAAACACAAAAGCACATAAAGTAGGACTCAATATAAATATTGCAAAAACAAAGTCCCTAAGATTGAATGCAAACAATTCCAATCCACTAGCAATAAACAACACATACATAGAGGATGTGACAAGTTTCAACTACCTTGGCAGTATTCTTACCGCGAACGGAGGAGCAGAAGAGACATTGAGAATCGAATAAAATTAGCAAAGATGGCATTCGGGAGACTTTGGCCAATCTGGAGATCACCACAGATAACCAAAGTCACGAAAATAAGGATATATGAAGTCTGTGTGAAATCGATTCTACTCTACGGCAGTGAAACCTGGCTAATCAAAAACTCTTCAACAAATAAATTACAAGTATTTGAAAATAAATGCCTCCGAACAATTCAAAATATAAGATGGCCTAGAAGAATATAAAATGAGGACCTACTAACTATCTCTAAACAAGAAACCATACTCTGCCAAATCAAGAAAAAGAAATGGAGATGGATGAGTCACACACTTCGGAAAGCGCCAGAGAACATTGCACGCCAGGCGCTCGACTGGAATCCACAGGGAAAAAAAAGTGTGGGTAGACCTAAAATAACATGGAGAAGATCTGTGGCTAAGGAAATTGATAATAGCGGTAAAACATGGGCAGAAATCAAACATTTGGCCCACAATCGAGTGCAATGTAGAAGGTTTGTGGAAGCCCGATGCTCCCCCAGGGGGTAAAACAGGATAAAAAAAAAAAAAAAACTATCCATTAACCCGTTTCGGCACCACGGCTCAATGAAGTTTCTTAATTTCTTTGTTGTCGCGCTTAAACGGTTTAATCAATCGAGTTGCAAACTTATAAAACTCTGGGTCTTTACCACAGAAGCTCACTACGTTGATTTGATTACGATACATCAACCCATTTCAGCATCAGACCTCAATGAAGTTTTTCATTTTTTTTTGTCGTACTTAAACGGTTTGACGATTAATCCATTTCGTAAATGTCTAATTTGGCAGGATGAATTAATAGTTCTAAATAAAGCATGTGACAAATTTTTATGAACGTTCGTTAACGCATTTACACACGAGTACCTATTAAAAATATTCTGCCCAATTTTTTGTATTCTTATTATTATTAAAAAGATATTTCCAACACTCTTTACTTTTGTCTATATTGTTTTTGATATTCCATAAAATGCTTTCAATGCAAATTTCTAATTTATAATAGTAATTGAAATAACCTAATTAAGTATCTTAAGAATACTTTCTTTAAGTTTCAACAACAACATAACATTTTCGGCCGTTATTAAAAGACAGAAATAAATCATCATTCAGAAATGCATTACTAACATATTGTGGTGTACCTATATAAGATGTATGTGTCTATATTTTTCAATAAATTTCATTGAAATATATACATACTATATGTATAATGTACGTATGTTTAAAAATAGTATAAACACAATCAATTAAATTAGCAACCATATTCAAATTTCATTACAGTATCATAAAGTAACTATATACAAGAGAACTCACGTAGAAGAAAAAATCGTAGTCAATTCCATTGATTTGAAATCACTTCATACTTCAATCAGTTCATAATTCATTTTCTTTGAACTGATTTTTTCTCTAAAAATTGATTTTATATTGTTTCATACATACATACATATATATTTAACTATTTATCTATGCCTATGCATCACTACAAACAAATGTTCTTATAATTTTAAAATGTAATTTTATAGATCTCATAAAGAATAACACAACACAACACATAGATATATTTGAAGGCCAACAGAATTTTATTATTGCAAGTGTGATGTAAATTGTAACGGAGATCTATTTGTTTTTATTTTTTTCTTTTTTGTTTAGAAGAATATTTTTTCTAAAAATTAAAAAATATTTTTGGATAGAATATTGAAATTTTCTAAAATATTGGTTTAATAAGTTAAGATCAAATTTACTGAATTTATAATTACATATATTAAGGCTGGTTTTTATTAGACCGATATATCCACGAAAATGTTAGAGCATAGGCAGAACATACAAAAATGATATGTGTTTGAATGAGACTAAGCTAAAAAAATATCCATGAAACATTTGCAAATATCCAAGAAAGTAACCATAAATATCCGCGAATTCGATATGTATGCAAAAATTGTATATCTTACAAAAAAAATTTCACTACCAAGGCATTTAAATTTTGAAGTATCAAAAAAATTAACAAATGTTCACATTTTATTTTTTAGTAAGAAACTATATTAAAACGAGGAAGAATACAGTTGCCTTTGTCAACTCTTAGATACCCGTACGAACCGTTAGTATGTACACAGCCTGTCACTCTGCTTACAATATTATTTTTTTAATATTTTAGTATTTTAAAATAATTTGGGTGAATTTTATAATTTCTAGAACTATGGGTTGTACATATATTCAAACTATATGTTTATATATACATTCTTCAAAAGCAGATTCTAACCTTCCACATAACGATTATCAATCCAAAACTTTTTCAAATATTCTATAGTACCATTTAATACTAAGCGGTAAATGTATATTAAATTTACTTAGTACAAAATAGTAAATATAATTTTAAATATTATATTATATTAATGCGTACATAGTATATTTATATTGTTATAAGTATATCGCCATACATTGCAATATTTCTTTAAAAATATTTCCATTCATAGAATAATTTTTTATAAGTACAATAAAATACATATATGTATGTATGTAAATACGGCGCTATATAATATACATCTATACTCTTATCATTCATTCACTATTGACATATACGATGTGTAAATAAACATGATATTATATAAGTATGTATGTATATCAATATCATATAAATAAAAATTCTTCAAGCAACCGTTATGTTGTTTATTTACTTACAATTTTTTGTACTACGCATTATATCTTCAGCAATTTCAAATTATCGAGTAAAACAAAATGCAAAAAATTCGTTAAAGAAATTTGAAAAAATCAAGTAACACTTTCGTCAATTATAAAGTAACCCTATATTATTAAAAAAAGTTGTTAACAGAAATAAGAGTTTAATCAAAGATCATCCTATACATAGATTGTTCACCTAGAACAAACATTGTAAATAAATTTCTTATATTTTTTTCTGATCTGTACGACGCCGTATAATAGTATACAAATTTCTACTACAAAAAAAGAAGACATTTGTATACTTTTTACTAATTATTATCAAAGACATTAAATATATTTATTGTCTCTGCTGTTATACTCAATATTCTTCCTATACTATATATATTTCTGTTCGAATTTTGCTTAGGTGTATATAAAACAAGTAAATATAACAGTAAGTCGATGCAACCGACTTATTAATACCCTACACCTAAAAAATTCTAATTAAAATAAAAATCAATAAGTTTTTTTGGCAGCTGCTTGAACTTCTTCCCTTTTCTGTCTTATTCAACTCGAATTTCAGGAACGTAAAAGAGGCATCCTCTTGGGATATGCTTGACACCCTTGTAAAAAATTTTAAGTTTCTATCTTTTTTAATTTCGAAGATTGTTAGTTCTTGGGAGGTGTGTGTCAGCTATCCGAATTGCCACTCCAATTCATCGAATCCATCTCAGGAACATAAAGAAAACATGCCAGAACACCATTGTACTAAATTTAAAGTTTCTACTTTTGTTGGTTTTGGAGATATGCTCGTTGCTCTTGTGCTCGTCCGGAAGTTTCCAAAATACGAACCCATGGTTCAAATTCTTTCAAATGTCAGTTTCCAATTTTACAGAAAAGGAAACATAACAGAACACCTTTCTACTAAAAATAAAAGTTCTATCTTTGTTGGTTGTGAAGATATAGTCGTTTGCTCTGGGGCTCGTTTGGAAGCTTCCAAGATTGGAACCCATTGACCAAATCCTCACAAATTTCAGAAACATAAATCAAACATGAAGGAACACCGTTCTGCCTAATTTAAAGGTTATATCTTTGTTGCTTTTGGAGATAATAGCATTTGCTCTGAGGCTCGTTCGGAAGCTTCCAAAATCCGAACCCAAGGACCAAATCCTCTCAAATTTCAGAGACCTAAATCAAATATGAAAGAACATTATTCTGACATATTTAAAGGTTATGTCTTTGTTGTTTTTGGAGATAATGTCATTTGCTCTGGGGCTCGTTCGGAAGCTTCCAAAATTCAAACCCATGGACCATATCCTCTTAAATTTCAGAGACATAAATCAAACGGGAAGAAACCTCATTGTAAAAAATTTAAAGGTTCTATCTTTGTTGGTTTTGAAGATAATCTCGTTTGCTCTGGGGCTCGTTCGCAGGCTTCCAATATACGAATACATGGTTCACATTCTTTCAAATGTCAGTTTCCAATTTTATAGAAAAGAAAACATGACAACACACTCTCGTACTAAAAATAAAGGTTCTATCTTTGTTGGTTGTGGAGATATACTCGTTTGTTCTGGGGCTCGTTCGGAAACTTCCAAGATAAGAACCCATGAACCAAATCCTATCAAATTTCAGAGACTTAAATAAAATATGAAAGAACACCACTCTGCCAAATTTAAAGGTTATATCTTAGTTGGTTTTGGAAATAATCTCATTTGCTCTGGTGCTCGTTCGGAAGCTTCCAAAATCCAAACCAATGGACCAAATCCTCTTAAATTTCAGAGACATAAATCGAACGGGAAGGAACATCATTGTACAAAATTTAAAGGTTCTATCCTTGTTGATTTTGGAGATAATCTCGTTTGCTCTGGGGCTCGTTCGGAAGCTTCCAATATACGAATCCATGGTTCAAACTCTTTCAAATGTCAGTTTCCAATTTTATAGAAAAGGAAACATAACAGAACACTGTTGTACTAAAAATAAAGGTTCTATCTTTGTTGGTTGTGGAGATATACTCGTTTGCTCTGGGGCTCGTCCGGAAGCTTCCAAGATCCGAACCCATGAACAAAATCCTCTCAAACTTCAGAGACTTAAATAAAACATGAAAGAACACCACTCTGTCAAATTTGAAGGTTATATTTTTATTGGTTTTGGAGATAATCTCATTTGCTCTGGTGCTCGTTCGGAAGCTTCCAAAATCCAAACCCATGGACCAAATCCTCTTAAATTTCAGAGACATAAATCGCACGGGAAGGAACATCATTGTAGAAAATTTTAAGGTTCTATCTTTGTTGGTTTTGGAGATAATCTCGTTTGCTCCGGAATCATTCGGAAGCTTCCAGAATCCGAACCCATGGACCGATTTTGTCCAGATTCGAACTTAGCCTTCCTATTGTAATTAGTAACCCCCTATGTAAATTTCATCAAAATAGCTTCACTAGTTTTTCAGTTATCGTGCGAACGGACGGACGGACGGACATCGTTGAATCGACTCGGGAGGTGATCCTGATTCAGAATATATACGTATACATGTCCATATCTAACTGGCTTCCTTTTGGTGGTTACAAACACCATACCAAAGTTAATATCCGCTATACTTTAGTTGTAGGGTATAAAAATAATACATTTATACCATCCATTTAAATCTATATGCTTTCATACGAAAATAAAAAAAACTAGGTATTTTTTTTTTCATTCTTTTTTATGTAAGTATATGCGTTATTCATACATACACTTGCATACTTTATAAAATAGAAACGATTTATAAATGATCATATTTTGTGATTATACATATGTATTTTATTATTTAATTCCTTAATGTAGAATAGCGAATGATCAATGAATATTATAATATTGATGATAATTGCTTATGCAGGCTCTTTATACCCGTACGATAGGATCGGGTATAATAAAATTACTCCTCTGTTTGTAACACCTCGAAATAAGCGAGCTAGATATACCTTCAAAGGTATGGATCTTTGACTTTTGAGCCATGTCAGTCCGTCCGTCCGTCCGTCCGTCAGCACGCTAACTCAAAAACTAAGAAACCTAGAATCTTGAAATTTACACAAAATATTCTAGGAGTAATTTGTAGGTTCCCTATTTTTTTTGGTTGAGTTTGAACCAAAACTTAGGGTAGCTCTCGAACACCTAACTTTTAGATCCCCACATTTTTTTTGAAATAGAGCTATGAAATTTTAACTGCTAATAGATCTTACAAAAATATTAATTTTAATTTTTATAACTTTTTTTTGTAGCCCCACCCGTTACGGAGCTACAGCTCCCCAAAGGTTCAAAAAAGCTCTATATTTAAATTGTTATAGCACAAGTTGTATAAGGTATATTTTCATTTTGAAAACGCCAAACGATTACTGCTTTTATTAGCTTTAAAAGTATATATACAATAAATATATAGTTGTGGCACACGATGTCTTAATTTACTGTTATGCGAAACTAAAATTTTGCAAAATCCTTTAACCCTTCTATCTTCTAAACGGTTTAAGTTGGAAACTTGAAATTTTGACAGAAGTTAGATCTTTTAAAATAAGTATGAGGCATTTCAGAAATTTTTTTTGTATCACTCCCCGTTTAGGAGCTGTAAGGAGTCAAAAACTGAAAATTTCCTATTTTTAAACACCTGTAACTTGAACACCTGTTAAAATTTTTTTGAAGTAATACACAAAAATTAAAACTTCAACATTATACTCTTATTTCTGTTAACAACTTTTTTTTAATAATATAGGGTTACTTTATAATTGACGAAAGTGTTACTTGATTTTTTCAAATTTTCTAACAAATTTCTTCAACAAATTTTTTGCATTTGTTTTATTCGATAATTTGAAATTATTGAGGATATAATGCGTAGTACAAAAAAATGTAAATAAATAAACAACATAACGGTTGCTTGAAGAATTTTTATTTATATGATATTGATATACATACTTATATAATATCATGTTTATTTACATATCGTATATGTCACTAGTGAGTGAATGATAAGAGTATATATGTATATTATATAGTGCCGTATTTACATACATATATGTATTTTATTGTACTTATAAGAAATTATTCTGTCAATGGAATATTTAAATATAATATAATATAATATTTAAAATTATATTTACTGTTTTGTACTTAGTAAATTTAATATACATTTACCGCTTGGTATTAAATGATACTATAGAATATTTGAAAAAGTTTTGGATTGATAATCGTTATGTGAAAGGTTAGAATCTGCTTTTGAAGAATGTACATATAAACATATAGTTTGAATATATGTACAACCCATAGTACTAGAAATTATAAAATTCAACCAAATTATTTTAAAATACTAAAATATTAAAAAAATAATATTGTAAGCAGAGTGACAGGCTGTGAACATACTAACGGTTCGTACGGGTATCTAAGAGTTGACAAAGTCAACTGTATTCTTCCTCGTTTTTGTTATTGTTTTGATGAAACATATTTTGTTTTTTTTAAGTTTTTAAGAACCCGCGCTTTTTCATTTCTTGAATAATAAAAAATTAAGAAGAACGTGAAATAAATTGTACGATTTTTTGTTTAATTTAAAACAAATATAAATAAAAATCTTATAAAAAAATTAACGAAAAACGGTTACATTTAAAATGTAAGTTAAATAATTGTTTTTTTTCATTGTAATATCAATTTATAAGTAAGTTAGTTTTCGTTGGTTCAAAAAAAAGTTTTTCTTTAAATTAATTTTCATTTTCATTTTTAATTTGTTGTAAATAAGTAAGTGAAATACATTTTAAAATAAAATGGGAATTCACGATTAGATGTAAAACTAGATGTACTACTAGATGTGAACTAGATTCAGTGTATTCTTACGTACCTATATTCAAAATGTAATAATACACTGAATACACTACATCTAGTTTAACATCTAATCGTGAATCACTATAATAAAGGTATTCATCATTAGATGTAAAACTATCCCCATTGTAAGGGGATTCTTAATATTAATTGAATAAAAAATGATTAATTAATTAAATTAGCAATAATTATTAATTAAATTTTTTCACAAGTATCTATGTACATTACATACATACATATATTATTCATTTAATTTTCTTTTTTATGTACTTTTCTATTATTCTTTTATAACATTTCATTTTCATATTATTTTTTTCTCTTTAACTTCTATGCATGCATCTATGTAAATCTATTAATTATGTAGAATGTTTAAGGATATAAATTCCGATCAACGAAAATCAGGAATAAAGTGCATTGTTTGCTCAAATAGTCGAAGATCTTTTAAAGAAAGATTTTACAACTTTCCTAAAGATGAAAGTCTATTTGATGTTTGGCTATCAAAGTGCAAGCTAAGTATTGATAAGGAAGGTAAGTTTTTGCTGGTTTGTGAAAACCATTTTGAAAAAAAATTTTTAGGAAGAAGGCTTAAGAAAGGTGCAATTCCTACTTTATTTTTACTGAAAAACGTATCGAAGAAATGCGTCAAACGCAAGACTTAAATGTTTTTGAATTTGTGGAAGATAGTAGTAGTTTGCAACCTTTTTTAAATAAAAAAACAAAAAATTTTGAAGTTTTGAAAACTTACGAAAGAAATGATAATCCAACTTATTTATCCCCAACCATTAAAAAAAGCCCAGCACAAGCATCTACAGAATCTAATGACAGTTTTTGTAAGAACTGTATTAAATTTCAACAAAAAGAGGCTTATTACTAGAAGAAAAATTTTATTTCCAGCAGAACAATAAATATGATCGAAAGGAAACATATAAATTTAAAAAAAAAAATTACATATTTAAAATATCAAAACAAAATATTAAAGAAAAAATTATACAAAAAAAGAAATGATTCTTTATTAAATTTAATTGATGGCAAATTTAATTTACCAAGTAGTGCAAAAACTTTTCTAAAAATGAATTGTAAAACTACCACAACTTGGACAGAGAATGAAAAAAATATTGCCCTGAATATGAATTTTAATTCTCCTAAGGGATATAAGTTTTTGAGAAATTCAATAAAACTTAATTTGCCACATTTTAGCTGAATAAATAGATGGATTCCTATCAAGTATTTAAATATAGGTGTACATGAAAAAAATTTTAATGAAATGAACAAAATTTTTTCTGAAATGAATGAGCTATCAAAAGAAGCCATAATAATTTTTGATGAAATTGTTATAAGAAAAAATTTAAGTTACAATAGGGCACTAGATGAAATTACTGGATTTTTAGATTATGGGTTTAAAAGAACACAAGATGTCGCAAAATATATATGTGTTTTTTTGGTAAGAGGCTTTATAAGCAATTGGAAATATGTGCTTAGTTATTTCACAACTTATAAACCAATTAATGGTACAGATCTTCAAACTCTATTACTTGGTAATTTACACTCAGTGTTTAAGTTAAATCTTAATGTGCGTGCTGTAATATGTGACCAAGGTACTACAAACAGAAATTGCTTTACAAAATTAGGAGCTACAAGAGATAGTCCTTTTTTTTTATATAATTTTGAAGAAAAAGAAAAAAAAATTTTGCACTGTTTGATCCAATACATCTAATTAAGTCTCTTCGGAACACACTATTAAAATATGACCTTAATACCAAAGATGGGGAAGTGTCATTTAAAATTATTTAAAATTATATTCTATAAACATTTATAGAATAAAGGTAATGATACCTAGGCTAAATTGATAAAAGAAAATTTCTAATTTTTTTTAAATGTCCCAATTACTAACATGGAATTCCCCATATACATATGTAGGTACATACATACATGTAATTATTATTCAATATGAAATCTCTTTTTTCAAATGTTTCATATGAGTTAATCATATAATTAATTTTTTGTGGGGCTTTTAAGATCGGAAAATATAGTCTTTACATGGTTTTAATAATATTATATTCTTAACCATAATTATAACCACACATATGTATGTATATAATTACATTAAGCACATACAAACAATTGAAACATAAAATAATTAGTATGCATTGCTGATTGCATATTTAATATTGCATATTATAAAATTATTTTTAATTTTACAAAAGAATCAAGTTTTTATTATAACACTTATCTGTTGCACGCATATTTAACAAAATATATCATAATAAATTAAGTGACTATTCTAATTCCATACTTATTTTTATTTTTATAGCCAAGAATGAAAATTAATATATTTCTTCATAAGTAATAGGTATGTATGTATGTATGTATAAAAAAAACAATGAAAAAAATAGTTTTTTACTTTCCTATGCAAGCATAAATGGATGTTATAAATGTATTATTTTTTTATATACACTTAAGCAAAATTCGAACAGAAATATATATAGTATAGGAAGAATATTGAGTATAACAGCAGAGCCAATAAATATATTTAATGTCTTTGATAATAATTAGTAAAAAGTATACAAATGTCTTCTTTTTTTGTAGTACAAATTTGTGTACTATTATACGGGGTCGTACAGATCAGAAAAAAATATAAATAACTTATTTACAATTTTTGTTCTAGGTGAACAATCTACGTCTAGGATGATCTTTGGTATAATGTTGAAGGTTTAATTTTTGTGTATTACTTCAAAAAAATACCAGGTGTTTAAGTTACAGGTATTTAAAAATAGAAAATTTTCAGTTTTTGACCCCTTACAGCTCCTAAACGGGGGGTGATACAAAAAAAATTTCTGAAATGACTCATACTTATTTTCAAAGATCAAACTTCTGTCATTTCAAGTTTCCAACTATCAGAAGTTAAGATCTATCAGAAGTTAAAATTTCATAGCTCTATTTCAAAAAAAATGTGGGGATCTAAAAGTTAGGTGTTCGAGAGCTACCCTAAGTTTTGGTCCAAACTCAACCAAAAAATAGGGAACCTACAAATTACTCCCAGAATATTTTGTGTAAATTTCAAGATTCTAGCTTTCTTAGTTTTTGAGTTAGCGTGCTGACGGACGGACGGACGGACGGACGGACATGGCTCAATCGTCTTAGAATTTTTTTCTGATCCGATCCATACCTTTGAAGGTATATCTAGCTCGCTTATTTCAAGGTGTTACAAATGGAGGAGTAATTTTATTATACCCGATCCTATCGTACGGGGATAATGACTATATTATCGGTATAAAAATATTAATAAACTATGTATATTATTTTTAACAACTTTATAAATAAAAAATGTTATATCTTTAACTAAAGTGTTGCTGTAATATTTTTTAATAATATAGTTTTTTTTCTCCCTCTTTCCCACTGGTAGTGCACTATATTTTTCTATATCTAAAGTTGCGATAATATCCATGAAATTTCTCATTAAAATCAGCCTTTATGACTATAAATAGAAATGTAATTCTTTCTAGATAGCAGAATTCCTGAACTTATTTTTTGATATTGAGTAAGGTAGCTACATATAGTTAGTCTTATTAAAAAACAGAATTTAAAAATTAAAAAAGTTAAGAACGTATTTTTTAAAAGAACAAACATTCGGCAGAAAGGGGTTAAACAACTTACCATATCTTTACAAAAAAAAATTTAATTAAGAAGAAACAACTACATGAACAACAAAAAAGTTTATTTTAATACACGATATTTATAACAACGCTTTTACAATTACAAGCCGGAACATTCAACGAAAACTTTGGAAAAAAAAGGCTATTTGAGTACAATATATATTGAGTGTTCCGATCCGGCTTGTAAGATATGTAGGCGTTGTTTATAAAATATTTTAAAATTTCTGATGAATATTTTTTTTTTTAACTTTTTTTTTTAATTGATGTATGGATATACATACATATCTATACAGATATTTCCTCTCGTAGCACTTTTAAATTTTATTTTTAGAATATAAAATATAGAATACAGATATTCGTCTTGTAACACTTTTAGAAATTATTTAAAAAATTTGAGAAGTTTGTTCGATATTAGTATTATAATACGGGCAATTACTTGTGACCAAGCTTTAGCCAAAGTTTTTTCGTTGCTAGAAATAACACCTGATAAACCATTTTGTAATTATAATAATAAAACTTTTTTGGTTATTCGATTTTCTCTATCTAAATAAATCTCTTATAGAAATACATTAATGCTCTCCGATTTACAAACCTCAGATGGTATTAAAAGCTTTAAAGTTCTCATAGAATTATGGAAGTTTAAATAAATTGAAAAACTAAGATGTGTACCAAATTAACTAGATAACATATTAATCCGCTTTTAAAAAAATTAGAGTTAAATTGGCAAAACAAATATTTTTAGTAGAACAGTGAGTGCCGCTATTAGAACAATAATTGAAACGTCTGGTTTTAAAAGTATTACTAAAGTAGTTGCAAAAATTTTGTACATATTAGTGTTTAATAAACTTTTTGATTGCTTCAACAGTGGATCATTATATTCTTCTGATAATAAATATCGATCTGATATTAAAATAAATAGCTGTAGTTTGAATTTTTAAAATATTGTAAGATTGACTAAAAAGATAAAATATATTTTTAGAGGGCATGAAAATAACTTTAAATTTATATTAATATACACACATTTTTCCATATTTTATACTTTTATAATAATAATTCTTGTAGCTATGGTTGGGTTATGGAAACAACTAAAATTGTTCGATAAAAAATCGAGGTAGAATCGAGGTTTTTTGTTTTTTTAAGAAGTCGAAAAAGTTATATGAAGAAATATATACATGTACATGTATATAAATGTACATATATTAATTGTCATACAAACAAAAAAAAAGAAAAACTAAAATAAAAATAAACTAAAATACGATCAAGTTGATTTTACGAAATTAAAAAAATTTTTTCTTCCATGTGAATACTCTATGTATATAGTTACTTTATGACAGTATTTAATCAAAATGAGTACATACATATTTAAAGAACAGAAAACCTTATATTCTTATCCATATACTGTTCTTACACATATTTTAGCCTTATTCAATATCAATTTAAAAACTTACGTATTAAAAAACGTTAACGTAAAAAAAATCTGATTGATTTATAAAGGTGATCAATCCTGTCTTTTTTAAATTAAAAATAGCTTAAACCGAACCTGAGATGTATGCATTTATAAAGAAGCTTTTACAAAATTTGTAGAGCAGTAGGTGTTGTAGGAGCTGCAACAGTGAGGCTACATAAAAAAGTTGTTCTACAACATTGCTCTTTATTAGATGGACATTGTATAATTATTAATGAAATAAATATTCAACCTATTGTTATTGTTTTAAGACACTTTTTTTTTAATTATAAGCAATTTGGCAATGTGTTTTAATTTAATGTGCGATTTAAAACGATTTTTAAACTTTAATGAAAATACGAGTAGAAGAATTTGTTTAATGTTTTATTGTTTTGGTTCGGTTTTTAAAGTTTTTAATCAAATGTTTAATCAAATGGATTAAAAAAAAAACGTCCGGTAAACTACACCGTTATTCATTTTTAAATTTTCATCCTTTCTGCAGCTACATTTGACTGAACGACTTTTTCACTCATCCATTTGCAATTTCTTTTAATAAAATATTATTGAAAAGAAATCTAAAATTTCTACTTTGTGTTGATACCAGTCGTCATTGAAATTAAACCAGTAAGGAGGCCGATCGTTGGTTTATTAAATTATTTTATTTTCAATAATACGCTTTTAAATTTTTTTTGGAGAAATTAATTTTAAATAATATTTTGAAAGATTTAAATTGATATTCGCATATATTAAAAAAATCTTTGCTTTCATTACAAGAAAGATATGTTTTAAATTTTATAAAAATATCTGAGAGAAATTCGACTCCTCAGAAAAATCAATGAAGGATTTCGTTTATACTATATGTAACACGACGTATACGAGTATATAATTGTATAATAAGGTACAAAGTTAGGTTTATTATACCCGTACGATAGGATCGGGTATAATAAAATTACTCTTCCGTTTGTAACACCTCGAAATAAGCGAGCTAGATATACCTTCAAAGGTATGGATCGGATCAGAAAAAAATTCTAAGACTTTTGAGCCATGTCCGTCCGTCCGTCCGTCGTCCGTATCTCGATGAAATTTATATAGTAGGTTACTAATTACGAAAGGAAGGCTAAGTTCAAATCTGGACAAAATCGGTTAATGGGTTCGGATTCAGGAAGCTTCCGAATGATTCCGGAGCAAACGAGATTATCTCCAAAACCAACAAAGATAAAACCTTTAAATTTCGTACAATGATGTTCCTTCCCGTTCGATTTATGCCTCTCAAATTTAAGAGGATTTGGTCCATGGGTTTGGATTTTGGAAGCTTCCGAACAAGCACCAGAGCAAATGAGATTATCTCCAAAATCAATAAAGATATAACCTTCAAATTTAATAGAGTGGTATTCTTTCATGTTTTATTTAAGTCTCTAAAATTCGAGCCCCTTCTTGGAAGTTTCCGAACGAGCCCCAGAGCAAACGAGTATATCTCCAATACCAACAAAGATAAGAACCTTTAAATTTTTTACAATGATGTTCCTCCCCGTTTGATTTATGTCTCTGAAATTTAAGAGGATATGGTCCATGGGTTTGGATTTTGGAAGCTTCCGAACGAGCCCCAGAGCAAATGAACGAGCCCCAAAGCAAATGAGATTATCTCCAAAAACAACAAAGATATAACCTTTAAATTTGGCAGAATGGCGTTCTTTCATATTTGATTTAGGTCTCTGAAATTTGAGAGGATTTGGTCTTTAAGTTCGGATTTTGGAAGCTACCGAACAAGCCTCAAAGCAAATGATATTATCTCCAAAATCAACAAAGATAGAATCTTTAAATTGTGTACAATGATGTTCCTTCCCGTTCGATTTATGTCTCTGAAATTTAAGAGAATTTGGTCCATGGGTTCAAATCTTAGAAGCTTCCGTACGAACCCCAGAGCAAACGAGTATATCTCCACAACCAACAAAGATAGAACTTTTATTTTTAGTACAAAGGTGTTTCTTTTCTTTAAAATAGGAAACTGACATTTTAAAGAATTTGAACCATGGGTTCGTATTTTGGAAACTTCTGGACGAACACAAGAGCAACGAGCATATCTTCAAAATCAACAAAAGTAGAACCTTTAAATTTAGTACAACGATGTTCTGGCATGTTTTCTTTATGTTCCTGAGATGGATTCGATGAATTGGAGTGGCAATTCGGGTACCTGACACACACCTCCCAAGGACTAACAATCTTCGAAATTAATAAAGATTTAAAATTTTTTACAAAGGTTTCAAGCATATCCCAAGAGGATGCCTCTTTTACGTTCCTGAAATTCGAGTTGAAGGAGACAGAAAAGGGAAGAAGTTCAAGCAGCTGCCAAAAAAACTTATGGATTTTTAATTTAATTGAATTATTCAGGTGTAGAATATTAATAAGTCGGTTGCATCGACTTACTGTTACATTTACTTGTTTTTATTAAATTAGGACAATTATTTTATGGACATTTTTTTAATTAGTACATAGTTTTTTTTACTATTTTAGTTTGTTATGTGAATTTAATAATTTAAAATATTGGTTTTTCCATTTATTACTATTCTAGTATAGTATTGCGGTTTTTTCGTATAGATAAATGATTTGTATTTTCTGTAATATAACTTTTGCAATATTGGTTTGATGTTTGTGCTGAAATTTTGTTATTATTGTCAAGGCTTTCTACTAAATTGGGACTTTGCAATATTTCACTTATTTTTTTTTAGTTTTTTCGGGGGTTTTTAGAATAATTTCGTCGTTTTCAATTTCTTTTAAAGATTTAATGGAATAATTTGCAGTTCCACTTTTATTAACTACAAAAGAACAATTTTCCTTTTGAAAATCATATTGAAAATTATCGTCACAGAGAAGAGTATTTATAGCTATATTGCATAATTTTTTATTTAAAATATTGCCCTATTTAAAATGTTTTTCAATAACATGTAATCTGTTTTTCAAATCTAAGTCAAGTTCAAGACCGAACGCTTGAAACCATTTCTCTTTCATTTCCATGTTTCCTGAACAGTTATACAATATTTTTATATTATTACCTATTCATATATTTAAATTGTTATAGCTCTATATTTAAATTGTTATAGCACAAGTTTTATAAGGTATATCTTCATTTTGAAAACGCCAAACGATTACTGCTTTTATTAGCTTTAAAAGTATATATACAATAAGTATATAGATGTGGAATACGGTGTCTTAATTTACCGTTATGCGAAACTCAAATTTTGCAAAATCCTTTAACCCTTCTATCTTCTAAATGGTTTAAGTTGAAAACTTGAAATTTTGACAGAAGTTAGGTCTTTGAAAATAAGTATGAGTCATTTCAGAAATTTTTTTTGTGTCACCCCCCGTAAGGGGTCAAAAACTGAAAATTTCCTATTTTTAAACACTTGTAACTTGAACACCTGTTAAAATTTTTTTGAAGTAATACATAAAAATTAAAGCTTCAACATTATACTCTTATTTCTGTTAACAACTATTTTTAATAATATAGCGTTACTTTATAATTGACGAAAGTGTTACTTGATTTTTTCAAATTTTCTAACAAATTTTTTTAACGACGTGCTTCCTCAGAGTAGTGTTGAAGTTTAACCAACCAAAACCACCCCCCTTTTAAAACCAAACTTTAGGATGGAACCTTTAATACAAATGCACAGTTTGGTTTGGGGATAGGGATGTGGGAAGGATAATTGGGAAATTGGAATTGGGAAATTTGGATTTTGGGGGATAGGTAGGAAAATTTAGAGGGACATTTTGAAGAAAGATGTTAATGTTCTTCTTAAACTTAAGTAAATCGTACACATATGAATTACCAACTTTAGGGAACACATGTGATGGTATATGGTTCCACAAAAGGGACGTGCGCATGACAAACGAATTTCCATAGGCTGTATTTCGCCATCTTGATAACTCAACATGGTAGGGATGAGCATCTGTTGCCCTCCTTGTTTCTTGTTGGAAAACTTGGAGTGGAGGCATTAATTGTTTTATTTCTTTGGAACAAGTGTTAATCCCTACGAGATACCTATAAAACAAGGTTAGTGACCCAACGGTGCGACGGTGGTTGAGTGGAATGAGAATTGAAGTTACACTGGGGTCGTTGATCAAACGAATAGCTCTGTTTTGTACATTATCTAAATAAGCTAGTGCTGCTTGAGGCCCTGCAGCCCAAATGTGTGCATTATACTCCATTTTCGGCCTAATGTACGTTTTATAGATATTGAGAAGATCAGATGCGGAAAAGAAAGTTTTGCAGCGATACAAAAAACCCAAACATTTAGCTGCATCCTTACCTATACCAAAAATGTGATTTGACCAAGTCAATTTCTGGTTTAACCTGATGCCCAGCATGTTTAAATCCGTTGAATGCTGCAAGACTTCTCCCTGAAAGAGTAGGTTAGGAACAGTAGTGGCAATTTTCCGCGATATCAGACAGCATTGTGTTTTTTTGGTATTGAACTCAACTTTGTTGACTTCACCCCATTTTTGAATTTTTACTAAATCGTTATTTAGCTCACTAATAGCGAAATTTTTCGCTGTTGTATTAATTTGGTGATTAATGTTACAGCGGCTATGAAACTCATAAGAAGCTACAAGGGTGCTGTCGTCTGCGAAACTATGGATCGGATTGGAGGTTAATGAGAGTAGGTCTATGATAAATATTAAGAAGAGAGTTGGGGATAAAACTGATCCCTGGGGGACACCAGCATTTATTTTGAATTTGTCAGATAAATATCCATCGACCAGTACAGTTCGTGTGATTCGAAAGGAAATCTCCAATCCATTTTAAAAAGACTCTACCTAGACCTAATGCTTTGCATTTTGCCAATAGAGCATCGTGCCAAACTCGATCGAAAGCCTTAGAAATATCAAGAGCCACAACATCAGACTCACCAGAATGATGAAGGTTGATGCTTAGCTTCTCACAAAGGTAAGTCATGAGTTCACCGGTTGAACGACGGGCTCTGAATCCGTATTGACGATCATGAAGCAAACCTTTGTCGTCCAGGTATTTCAGAAGGTTTTGGTTCACTATTTTCTCCATTACCTTGGAGAGGACCGAAATTATAGCAATAGGGCGGTAGTTGGAGAGATCGCTTTTATTACCTTTTTTAGGAATTGGGAAAACATGTGCAACCGTCTATTGGGTAGGATGAATACCCAAAGTGAGGGAGAGATAGAAAAGGTTCCGCAGAGGTTTTAAAATAGTGGAGTAGGTATTTTCAAGCACCATGGTGGTTATACCATCTGGACCGGCTGACTATTTGTATCCGGACCGGCCGGCTATTTGTATCAAGATTTTTTTAAATTTTCATCACCGCGCACGTTCAAAAGTTAATTTTAGCGAAGGAGCAGTGGCACCTGAGCTGACTGTGACAGTTTTGAATTGAAAGCGAACTGCTTGCCAAACAAGTTCGCCTTCTCTTTAGAATCTGATACGGTTCTGTTATTATTATCAATAAGTGGTGGAAAGGAAGACCCTCTAACGTCTTCCTTTAGACTTTTGTCAAATGACCAAAAAGATTTGCTATTCTTTGGCATGTGGATGATTTTACGTTTTAACTTTTGGTTGAACAAGAATTTTTGCTTATTGATAACTCTCTTGCATCTGTTTCTCACCACTATATAGTTGGCCCTGCGATCCTCCGACCTATTGTTTTGGTGCTATTTAAAAGCTTCCTCTTTTCTAGAAATGGCTTCTTTGCAAATACGATTAAACCAAGATTTGGAACTCCTCTTAACAGATTTTATGAAATGAGGGATGAATAACCTAATTCCAAATAAAATAGTTTCACTAATCGCATTTGCAGCAAAGTTGACATTTCTGTTGCGGAAGCAGAATGACCAATTAAAGGCTCAAAAAAAGTTGTTAAGGCCCTCCCAGTCAGCATGGCTGTAACGCCAAACTAATTTTTTGGGAGGGGACCTCTGGTTGGAAATTGGGCTTACCCGGAAACTTGTGTTAACCAAACAATGGTCGAAATTACCCAGAGGGCAACCAACTGAAACCACATATTTTTCAGGGTGTGTGGTGAGAAACAGATCCAAGAGGTGACCTTCATGATGAGCACGGTCCGGGATCCTAGTGGGATTTTGGGCAAGTTGAGAAAGGTGGAACAGTGTGGAGAATAATTCAACTTGTTTCCCAATAGATTTTTAACTCGGGGTGATGTTGCTAGAAAAATGAAGCCAGTCCCTGTTATGAATGTTGAAATCTCCCGCCAGAACAATTTCAATTTCTGGAGTTGTGTCCAAAATTTCATTGATCTGGTTCGATAGATTTTCAATTTCCATATCAGTTTCTTGTTCATTTGAGTCGGGAGATCTGTATAGGGAACAGAAATGTATGACATGGTTTTTAACAAGAAGTTTGACCCAAAAGTAATGAAAGGTTGGGCTAGAACATTTATATTTTGGAAGTGTGTTGAAAGCGATGTCATTTTATATATAGACAGCGATACCTCTTTTGGGTACGAAGTGTGAAATAAGTGAGTAGCCGGTAACATTAAAGTTATCATTGTGGTTACTGACTTGTGTTTCACATAGGGCTAAGATTGCTGGTTTAATGGAACTAAGATGGCAATCGACGGCATGAAAATTCGTTTGCAATCCGCGTATGTTACAAAAATTAAAATTAAAATTGGTAATTTTGATGGAAAAAATTGACATAAAAGAAAAGTTAAGATAATGAATAATAATATTAAAATTGAAATGTAGTTTAAAATTAAATTCAAAAGCAAAATTAAAATGAAATCAGAGTTGAAATTATAATCAAAATCAAAATTAGACTTAAAATTTTAAAATTAACCAAGATCAAAATCTGACTAAAGATAAATTAAAGTATGTAAATTAAGATTAAAGTAAAAATTAAAATTAACAATAATTAAAATTTATTCAAAATTAAAATCAAAAGTAAAAGTGCACGATTTAAATAACCCGAACTTGACAACACTCTAAAATAAATTACTATCAATGTCAATATTAATACTTTATATCAACATTAATACTTTTCAATATTTTGCCTTGAGTGAGCAAATGGTTTATAACAACGTTCAACAGTTTTTAACATACACTTTTAAGTGACCTTATTGAACACAGGTACAACCACAGACTCACCAAAAGCAAAACTTACCACCAGAAATTAATCAATTAGATTACGGTAATTACTATGGTGATATTAAAAAAAATTGAGCGAATTGAGAGTCGAAGAAGAACACCAGCATACATCATACATGTGGGAGGGAGATGAATATATAATTGTTTTGTTTACGACAAGTTGATATTAAGATGAAACAAGTAATAGTAACAGTAACTCGATGCAACCGACTTATTTATACCCTACACCAAAAAAATTCAAATGAAATTAAAAGTCCCTAAGTTATTTTAGTTAGGTATTTAATATAACTAAGCTAAAAAAATAAACGCTTTTACAACCTTTGTACAAAATTCCAGATTTCTATCTTTATTAAATTCGAAAATATGCTTGTTAGGTCTTGGGAAGTGTGTGAAGGCACGCGGACCACCACCCCAATTCATCTCAAATTTTGGAGACATCAACAGGGTAGAACATTCTTATGTCAAATTTCAAGTTTATATATTTATTAATTTCGAAGATATGCTTCTTTGGTCTTAGGAGTCTTAGGTGTTAGGTCTTAGGAAATCAGGAATTCAGGAAACAACACCCTAGTACCAAATTTGAAGTCTTTATTAATTTCGAAAATATGCGTATTAGGTTTTGGGAGTTGTATGGGAGGTACTCGAACGCATGGTCCGATTTCGCCCATTTACAATCCCCGCCTTACCTTAGTCATTGTTAACCTACAGTATAAATTTCATCAAGATAGCCTCATTATTTTTTGAGTTATCGTGCGTACGGACGGACGAACGGACGGACGGACGGACATTGCTAAATCGACTCAGGCGGTGATCCTGATTCAGATTATATATACATGTCTATACCTAACTCGCTTTCTTTTGGTGGTTACAAACACCATACCAAAGTTAATATACCCTATACTTAATGTGTAGAGTATAATAAATAAAAAAGAAAAGTAAATTAATGTAAACAAAACCAACCGAGCGCGTTTAATTATAAATTATAATTTGAATCCGAAAAAATTAAAAATTATGTAAATTTACAGTTCGAAAAATAGAAAAAATAAATCAAAAATTAAATTAAACCAAAAAAAAAAAAAAAGTTAATAGATAAATTTATAAGTGTAAAAAAATAAAAAATAAAATTTGTATGTTGTTAAATAAATTAAGAATACTTATTTTGCAGCCATTGGAGTGCAGCCATACAATTTAAAATTTAGTTCAATATATTACACTTTTAAAAATATTTTTTTTAGTGAAAGAAAAAAAAAAAAATTAAAAAATGAATTAAAAATTAATTTAATTTAATTTTAATAATTTAAAAAAAAAGGTATAAGTAAAGGAAAAAAAAAAGTTCATATAATAAAAAAGTTTTTAACTAATTAAAAAAAGTGTTGTCACTTTAAAGGTTAAAAGAGAACTTTTACATTACCGCTCAGTATTAAATGGTACTATAGAATATTTAAAAAAGTTTTGGATTGATAATCGTTATGTCGAAGGTTGGAATCTGCTTTTGAAGAATGTATAAACATATAGTTTGAATATATGTACAACCCATAGTTCTAGAAATTATAAAATTCACCCAAATTATTTTAAAATACTAAAATATTAAAAAAATAATATTGTAAGCAAAGTGACAGGCTGTGAACATACTAACGGTTCGTACGGGTATCTAAGAGTTGTCAAAGGCAACTGTATTCTTTCTCGTTTTATTTTATTTTTATTTTATTTATTAATTTCTCAAAAAGAGCTAATTCAGCTCATACAGAGTATATTATATGCATATTTTAAAAATTATTTCATTTAATCATTTCCAAAAAAACATAAAAAGAAAGTCAAATAAAACTAATTTTTATATACATAAATGCAAAAAAAGAAAAAATATGTACATGATGATATTTCAAGGGAACAAACCAAAAAAACAAAAAACTGGTGTTATTTTTTAAACAGATAATAAATGTAAATAATCAAAATATGATTCGAAAAAATATAATACAAACAAACTAATTATAATACAAATATAATACAAACAAACAAACAAACTAATTATACAGCAATTCAATAATTTGAAATAAACTTTTGTTTACAATTCCTCTTAAATAAGTTTTTGTTTAACAATTTAATATTTATAGAGAGACTATTATACAGTTTTATGGACGAATTCAAAATTTTGTCGAAACCAAATAAATTTACTGCAGCAGAATATCGTAGGTGTTGTGCGCTTCTTGTTTCATATTCGTGTACTTGTGAACCTATTATTATTTCGGTATTTGTTTTAATCTGATTTTTCGTAATGTTATGTATGTGCGTCATCTGTGCCAAAACTTTAACTTTAGTATTTTCAAACTTTTGTGTATCTCGTTTGTCGGAGTTCATCTTTCGATCCAAAGAGATTTTTGATTGCTTTACTTTGAATCCTTTATAAGGTGCTATTATTTGTTTCAAATGTGTTTAACCATATTCCAATTCCGTATGTTAAAGTACTATGAAAAAGACTATAAAAGCTTTAAAGTTTCACTTTCTTTGACATTTTTTAACTTAAATCTATTACAAGTTCTCATTTTTGGGTAGTAAAATTATTGATTAATTTTGCTAGCCATTGTACTTCCAACGTTGCAGTAAAAATTATTGAATTGATAAATTTCATCATATTTATTTATCTCTTTTCTGCATTCATTAAATAATTTATTTGGTTTGTCATTACTCACACTATCAGTAATAATTTCTTTAACAACATTCCAGATTTTTTGCTGGTTATTCATACATTTGTTACATTTACGACTATCATAATCTCTTTGCTTTTTTCATTTTGTATCCGTTAGTATGTTTAACCAATAGTGATATTTGGATTTATTAGACTCATTACTCTATGTCAATAAATGTTTCTTATGCCTGTAATTCTTTATGTTAATTAATTTAAAACATTCTTTGTCTATCCATGGTTTACTGTATTTATTATTATTTTTTTTAGACCTTATTGTATGTATATTTTTGTTTTAAATCATTAAGCTTTTACTATATTTGTATACACCACAACGGCAGCATTTGATGAAACATCAATTTTGTGTGTATCTGTCACAAGCTGTTTTTTTATTTCATCAATATTTGTTGTAATTATATGAATGTCATCATTTAGTTGTTGTTTTATTATAGTATAATTATCAATTTCTATAAGGAAAAATTGTGGTCGGAGATATTTCTTTCAAGCATATTAATATTAATTTTTTTTGTCAAATCGTTGGTGCGTACATGGTCTATGGACGAACATGAAGCTGGTCTAGTTTGTAGGGAATGGCAGAAATTATATCCATTGTAGGCAACAATATTACAATATTCATTAGCCAAATGATCATAC
Source organism: Poecilobothrus nobilitatus (assembly GCA_947095535.1). Taxonomy (NCBI): domain Eukaryota; kingdom Metazoa; phylum Arthropoda; class Insecta; order Diptera; family Dolichopodidae; genus Poecilobothrus; species Poecilobothrus nobilitatus. The sequence goes on from OX352772.1 coordinate 239,697,184, forward strand.
AAGTTAAGTATATTGAAATTAAGATCACCAATTAAAATTGAATTATTCCTATTTATGCTTTCTAGGTACTTATCGAAAACAGAAAAAAATTGAACTACATTGTCTTTATCATTACTTGGAGGTCTATATATTGCAGTTATGTGAATTTTTTGTGTTGTATTATTGATTGATATGGTTATAAAATTGTTTGTGTTATCATTATACGTGTTGAGAATTGTGAAATCAATATTTTTATGAATAAATATTCCAACTCCACCACGACGACGTTTTTTCTCTGCAACCGAAAACTTCATTGTAGTGTATAATATTTATTAGGTCAATTTCGCCTCCCAAAATCCAAGTCTTAGTAAAAATAATTATGAGTTTAATTGAATTTATATTGTCAAGAAGAAACTTTATATCGTCCATTTTATTTTTAATACTCCTAGCATTCAAATACAAAACTTTCAATGTATCTGGCTTTTCAAATTTTAAATTATCTATACAATCAATTTGTTTAACTTGGTTTATCTAAATTATTAATATTTTTATTCATTTATGAAATTAAGATCTTTTTCATCATATCATATATTATATGCGTACTTAATTCAGTGAAATGTGGGAATATTTTCTCATATTTAGTTGTTTTCGATTTTGTTGCTTTTATTATTTGAGCTTTCATCTCAGAGCTATTAAGTTTAAGAAGAAGTTTAAACGACTCACCCGAGTTTTTTGATTGATGTTTTACAAATTTTGCTTCTCGTATGTTTGCACCTTCCAGTTTCACACCTAGTTCTTCTGAAACTTTTATTGCGATAGATGTTGGATCAATATCAACAGCTTCCGGAAAACCAGATAATTTCAAGATTTTTTCATGCTTATTTTGCTTTATTTTTTGAATTTCTACATGGTTTTTTTCTACTTGTACCCTTAGCACTTCATTTTTACTCTTCAGCTGGATATTTTCGTCGATTAGAGAATCTATAGTTGTGTTAAAAATCTGTATATCCTTCTGTATGTCAGCTAATCTACTATCATGAGATGTGTGTTTTGCTATGATCTGATCCAATTTTTTCGTGGTATCATCATAATTTAGGACCTTTGGTTTATAAGGGTCATTGAATGATACATTTGCACTAGCAGGTTGACCCATTGATTTTCACTTTTGCCGTTTATCCTTGCAGTGAGGGACCACAAATTATTATTGTTTTCTTGTATTTGATTGAATACTCAATAGTCATGCTGCCGCAAGTATAGTGATATCACTAGTGATATTAAATTATACCGCTTACTTACCAGGAATTTGAAAAAATCTTAACATATCATTTTTTCTTGTGGACTCGCAGTACTTTGTAACACACTTTTTTTCGCAATTTTTAATTTTTTTAATTTACATAAACTTTCCACTTTCCACTTACTTACTTGAAATGATCAAACTACAAATAATATTTATAAATTAAGAAGTTCAATTAGTACTTTTGTAGCAGACGGTTGTAGAATAAATCTTAAAAATCTTAATCTTAAATCTTAAAAATAGGAGAAATAAAAAAAAATAAAAACACTGAAAAAGAAAAAAAAAATTATACAGTTTTTTTTACCGACCGCATACAATTATGTATAAGATAGGTATTGTTTTCATACTAAAAATTTGTACCCGAGATTTTGGCAAAAATGCACTGCTCCGGTGCTGTAAGAGAAGGCTGTACATTTTTTTTAGCGTGATATCTGTCTGTGTGTGTGTGAGTTTGTTGGCACTTAGGGTTTGCATATTTGTAGGCATTTTAAGTAACTTGAACGAGTAATGCAAATTTATTTAGTAGTACTCAAATATACTAAATAATACAGCACCGTATTGAATGAGTAAAAATATTGTATATTTTGTTAATATAAATTTAAAATAATAATTAATATCAGATAACTGATAACTAATTAATAGTCATGTAAAAAAGCAAAAAAAGACAAAAAAACATATAATCAAAATTTTCTAAAAAAAAAAACAAACAAAGACCAAAAAATAAAGAATGCTTAAATCTAACTCTTTATTTGTTTGCTGTTTTTCCCTCGTTTTTACCAACAAAAATCAAAATCAAGTATCACAAGTATCAATATCAATAGCTAGTCTAATTATTATTATTAAAAATTATTATTCTCCGCTAATGGATGTAAACGATTACATTTGAGGACAACACTGATTCGGATGATGCTTTGGAAATTAATATCCAAGAGTTATTTAAAAAATAAAAGAGAAAAAAAGTATAGCTCAACAAAAAATAGTTACGGAAAAAATGATCCATGATGATTACAAAAAATGATCCATTCACCATGTAACAATACATCAGGATACTCTCAAAAATAGCAGTCAGCCAAACAAGAAAAAGTGCCAACCATCAACTTTAGTAAGACAGATGTTTAGCAAAAGATGAGAAACAAATTTCTTTGGTACTAAAAGGCTTAAGCGGCACAAATTCATGCGAAGAAGTACTGCAAGTCCTAAAACAAAATGACACAATTAAATTTGATAAAGTGACAAGACTCACCACCAAGTTTGATACCAGGAAAAATATAATTCTACCACATTTTATAGTGCAAGCATCACTAAAATCAAATCTCTCAAAGTTAGATCTCAAATTATCCATTGAGAAAGAATCCATAAACATAATATTTTACAATGTACACCCTGCCAACCTTTTGGGCACTCATCGGCTAATTTCAATAGATTATAGGTGCGTAAAATGTGGTAAGAATCACTTACCTGGTGAATGCTCAATCAAACCGGAAGACCCAAAAGAAAAATTATTTTGCACACTTTGCAAAAAATACGGCCATCTAGCATCTTACAATAACTGTATAATCAGATTACTGTTCATAAACAAAACAAAATAAATAAACAAATAACAAATAAACAAAACTTTGGAGTCCGAGCTTGTCTGATAGACATGGTCTTTAATACGGTTGCCCATAGAAAAGCCTTTAATACGGTTTGGTTAGATGGTCTAATCTTTAAACTTTTAAAATTAAAAGTTCCTAACAACTTAATATCTTTAATAATGAATATGATTTAATAAGTTTAAAAATAAGTTTTATATTCAAAATAAAAATAAAAACATGAAAAAATGCTCCTATACTTTTTTCAATTTATTTAGCCGATTCCCTACATTTGTTAGGTCGAGTTAAAGGTAGTAATTACGCATTAGCTTTTGCTGCTGACATTATTATATACTACGCCGATAAAACTGTAGATTCTATTAAGGACTAAGTGCAACATTTATTTAACATCGTCAGAGATCATTGTCAAGTTTGGCTTATGAAAATAAATTATAACAAGTGTGAAACTATTTTGTTTTGAAATACAGTTGATAAAACAAATGCAAACTTAAGGAAATAATGGAAAGAATTTGAGATAAAATATCCAGATAACATTGCTTTGATCAATAAAAAAGTAGTTAAATACCTAGGAGTATTTAAGTATTTTAGACCAACGCCTATAGTGCACCATTGCCATTGCCTATAGACCATTGCCTATAGTGCACCAATATGGTACAACATTAGCGCAAACTTAATGAAAACAATACGAAAATTTGAAAGAAAGAGTATAAGAGTTTGCACTAACATAAACAGAAAGCCCGAGTCCGACTACAAGTATTTTTAATGTAATAAATACTTGTACAAGAAAGCAAAAATCATAAGAACAGACAATTTTATAATAAAATTGATTAGAAATCATTATGATAGAGCACAAAATACTCCGGAAAATGGTTTAATATCTCATATATTCAACCACAATACATACATACATCAGCAAGACCTTGCTCACAAGCTTTATAACCCCTGAGAATTTACCTTTTTGGACAAAAATGGCTATATTCAAGACCATAATCATGTCCCTCTATTATATCACTACAATAGATGGGCTACATGCAAAGGCATAACGCGGGTGATATTAACGGAGAGAATCTGAAATACGATATGTTTATTCCAAACAAAGATAAGTTATTAAAACGAGATTATTGGTGGTTGGAAAACTCTTAAGACTAGCTTAAATAAAAAAAAAACAAAAAAAAGCCTTAAGTATTGTATACAAATTGTTTTTAATTAGGTTAGGTTAGGCTATTTCAGTTTGACTAAATTAAGCTAAGTTTTTATAAAAAAAATATAAAGGATTATTATTGGTTTTAATGATCTTAAACTTTTCCAATATTGATAAGAATAGTATTAAGTTTATAATTTAAACCAATGCTAAAAATAAAATATTAACTCAAATTAACATAAAAATTAAAATACAAGTTTAAATGTTAGTTGTAAAATAAAGAAAACCATTTTTGTTAAATTTTTCTAGGTTAAGATATTTTTAAGACGTATAAAGGGGTAAATAAATTTTAAATATTAAAAAAAAAAATTTATAAATTAAAATTTTTTGATATCTCGCGTGCCTCAATGCGAAGTTATAAATATTTGTTTTCATACGTAAATGTACAAAATATATACAAACACACATAGAAAAGATCATACAAAGTGTATGATTGAAAAAGTCGTTCATCCAAATGTATGAAAATTGAAATCCAATAATTATTATATTATGTACTTATTATTTAGTATAATCTATAATTATAATTTAGTAGTTTTCAGCCACACACTAAGTATTATGACATTCCGCGAAGTTTTGAATACAAGTACATATTTGGATACGATTTTCTATTACAAAATCTACATTAACATATTATAACATAATACATATAGAATCATAATTTTTCTGTTTTCTTTTGGAATCAAAATTTTTTTGTAATTGATAGATGTCACGATAAAATATACACTTGCACACCAGCTACAGGGCCCCTAGTTTTTTATATAATTTATAAAAATTTGAGAAATTATTACCTAGTATAATTTGAGAAATTATTTCCAGTAGGTTTTCTTCTATAATTAAAAATATACAATATGTAAGAATTACAATTTCTTTTACATAATTTGGATATATTGGAAGTTAATGTATTGAAATATTTTAGAGTCTACATGGCCTTTTAATTATCTTCCAAATGAGCCAAATATAAAGAGGTGCTGTCAGTCCTAGTCAGTCAAAAAATCAGTCCTAGTCTTAAAAACTTCTCTCAGATATTTTTATAAAATTTAAAACATATTTTTCTTGTAATGAAAAATTAAAAGCCAAGCAAAGTTCATATCCGATCAGGATCTTATATATCTGGCTTATAATATACCTACTGTTTTTAATAGTGAAGTTATTATCTATCGCGATTATTAAAATTGCAATATTCATGAGCTTGCCGAACATGCCTCCGGTCTACTCTGGGGCAGAATATATTTCCTCCAGCACTTGGACGACAAGGTTGAATATTTCAATGATCTAGTTCTGAAACTTTTTAATCTTTATGTGCGCCCTTTTCGCCCTCGAGCAGATTATTTACCATATTTTAACGTACAGGTTAAAAATCTAAGCCTTGTCAGAGACTTGGCATTTGAGGAGTGGAAATCTAATAGAACCGCTACGAACTATGCTACATTCAAAAAACTACATAACAAGGTTACTCTTTTGATTCGCCAGACCCGCAAGCAATTCAATGCAACTCTGCTTAACCCCAACCTGCTATCAAAAAAGTTTTGGCAAAATGCAACTATACTCGGCTTAATTGATTCTTTACGTAGTAGGACAAAAACCGAGTTTACGTAGTAGGACAGAAACCGAGCAAACTGAAATCTTAAAACTCCTTCTGCCTGTTGTTTTGCCGTTTATCACCTACATCTTTAACACTATATTCACTTCATCTGAATATCCTTCGCCGTGGTAGTTGTCCAAAATCATTTCCGTGCCCAAGAAAGCTAGTCCGTTTAAACGATTTTAGATCCATTAGTATTCTTCCAGGGCTATTTAAAGCTTTTGAATTCTTAGTGCAAACGAGGATATGACTAAGTTTCTCGATAACAATATTCTGCTTTTCCCTTTTCAGTCCGGTTTAAGGAAGAGGACAGTACCAGCACTACTCTTCTGGAAATAAATAATTTTATTTCTTCTGAAGTGGATATGAAACACACAACTATTTTGCTACTCCTAGATTTTTCCAAAGCATTTGACTCAGTCAACCATAATCTTTTATGTAAAAAGCTGAGTAGAGACTTCAAATTTCACAGAACAGTCGTAAATCTCTTGCAGAATTATCTAGTGAATAGATTTCAGTGTGTTAGACTGGATAGTTTCTCGTCCGATTGCTTGGCAAACAAATGTGGGGTTCTTCACGGATGTATTTTGGGTCCTCTGCTATTCTCCATCTTTATTAATGATCTACCCAAATGCCTGAGTCTAGCCCAATGCAGAATGTTGCTGACGATGCTCAGCTTTTTCTAAGCTCATCTTTATCTCATATTTCCAACTGTATCGGTACTTTGAATGATGAACTGGATGCATTTTCCTTTTAGGCTATATCGAATCATCTTAAACTCAACCCTGTGACTTCACAGGCCATAATTATATATTCTAAACCGATAGAAAGTGTGAACCTACCCCAACTGATGCTCAACGCAAATGTTATCCCCTTTGTTGAAAAGGTTAACAACTTTGGCGTTGTATTTTGTAATAATCTTAAATGGGCGGAGCATATCAAGAGAGGTGCTAGTAAAGCCTACCCGGTGCTTCGTAGGCTCTGGAAGACCGCTCCTGGCATTTCATTCAATACTAAGTGTCGACCAATTAAAGTTCTCGTCCTACCTCATATTCTTTATTGCAACGTGGTTTATTCTTCGATGAGCACTAGGGAGAGTGACAGTTTGAATTAAATATTTAACGCTTGCACAAGATTTGTTGCAAACCGCCGTATGTTCGATAGGATATTTGATGTCTCTAAAAGTTTATTAGGGTGTACCCTCAATAAATATTTGAATTATAAATACCTCTATTTCTTTCACAGGCTTATCACAACCGTTATGTGAAAACGAAATTTTGCATGATTTTTCTACCTTCCTAACTTCGGCACCCGTTTTGGTAGGGACTTGAAATTTTGAGGCAAGAAAGAACTTTTAGTATAAGTTTGCTCAGAAAACTATTTGTACCACCCCCTGCTTTTGAGCTATTAGGGCTCAAAAATTGAAAATTTGCTATTTTTAGACACCTGTACCAATTTTTCTTCGGCAACACATGAAAATTAAAGATTCAATAATATATTATTACGTGTCTAAACAATTTTTCTAAGTTATATAGGGCTCTGGACTTACAGCCCCTCAAAATTCCAGAAGAGTCCTATTTTCACGTTTTTTCTTATTACATGAAATTTTCAAATTTTTGTGCAAGTCACAATCCTAAACAATTTGTATTGTCTTTTGGAAATGTGTGTTTTTAAAAACCGTTGGTTTACATTCTGCCTTGTTTTAATATATGCGAATATCAATTTAAATGTTTCAAAACATTATTTAAAAATAATTTCTCCAAAAAAAATTTAAAAGTATATATTGAAAATAAAATAATTTAACAAACCAACGATCAGCATCCTTACTGGTTTGATTTCAATGACGACTGTTATCAGCACAAAGTAGAAATTTTAGATTTCTTTTTAATAATATTTTAATTAGAAGAAATTGCAAATGGATCAATCGTTAATTCAAATGAAGCTGCAGGAAGGATGAAAATAAAAAAATAGTTTTTTTGGAAGTTTTAGAAAGTTTTTTTTTCAATACATCCCTCATTTGATTAAAAACTTGCAAAACCGAACCAAAACATTAAATTCTTATGTATACATACATATGATACACATTATGATATGAGATTCATATCATCATATTATTTAAGAGATTCATAAATAATATAGATCAACAATAAAAAATTAAACAAATTCTACTACTCGTATTGTGATTAAAGTTTAAAAACCGTCTTTATTACGCATATTTAATTAAAACTCATTGCTTATTATTAAAAACGAGAAAGAGTGCAGTAGAATAAACTGTGTCAACTCTGGGATACCGATATGAACGTAATATATCCTGTTTCTATAAAACTTGATCATCTTTTAAAAACTTTGAGAAGTTTTTGTATCGACGTTAACTACAGAGATATATTTATGTAAATTGTGGAGTTGTGGAGTACCCGAAGCTATTGCAAAAGGACAACCAAATATTACAGAAGTTGTGGGCATAAAATTATATCAACATTTGTAAGATGTCAGGTGCCTAGCTCCATTAAATTTCAAGAGGTGCAAGATGCCTGAATCGGCTGCTCTAGGCCAACCACATTTTACGAAAATGGTTGGCATGTAACTCGACACCTCTTTACTAAATTTCAGGTTCCTTGCTTTAGTAGATACTGAGTTATATTCATTTAAAAAGCAAAGTTGTATGACAGCTACTCGAAAATGCTGGATGTAAATAACAAAACTAACAATTTTGCAAAAGTGACATAAAAAACATTTCATCCTTCTAGCTCCTTTATTTTGTGTGAACGGACGTACGTACGTGGCTTAATCAATTCAATTCTAGGCCGATCCATACCTTTGGCACTATACCTAGCTCGACTCCTTTAAGGTGTCACAAACGTAATGGCAAATTTATTATACCCTTGAACATAGTTCATACGGCTATAAAAAAGTCTCTTAAAACAACAACAACAGGTTGAGTATTTATTTCATTGATAAAAAATTATAAAAAATATTCCTATAGAAAATGATGCTCTTTTTACAATAACAAATTCTGTACATACAAATGTACACATCAATATCACATACCAAAAAAGAGTAAAATCGCACACTGTACAAACTCATACTATAATAAATGATCAATAGTATTCATAGAAGAGCGAACCGAATAAACCCATTTTCGCACGCGTACCTATTAAAAATATTTTGTCCAATTTTTTGTATTCTTATTATTATTAAAATGATATTTCCAACGCTTTTACTTTTGTCTAAAATATTTTTGATATTCCATAAAGCTTTCAATGCAAATTTCTAATATATATAATAGTAATGATAACCTAATTAAGTATCTTAAGAATACTTGTGTTTAAGTTTTAACAAGATAACATTTTCGGCCCTTATTAAAAAACAGAAATAATCTCCTCCATACGACAATCATCATGTCATCATTCAAAAATGAATCACTAATATATGGTATAATATATAAGGTAAGATAAGATGTGTATGTATAATAGATTTCTCAAAAAATATCATTGAAATAGGTACATATTATATGTAACTTAACGTTAGATTTTACTAACCCAATCATAATAAAAAGCTATTCTAAACTAATTATCATATTATAACTATTCCATAAACCCAACTTAAGTTTGAATTTTTAAGTAACTTAATCTTGATATTATTTAACAATTTTTAGCTCTTTTATAATTAAAATAAAATTCAATGAATAAAATTCTATACTAATTACTATGTTATATTAAAATATTTTGATTACCTTTAGTGAAATTGTAGAAAGAAAAACAAAAACAGCTAAAATGCTGAAATTTTACTTTACAAAATTTTGTATAAAAAGATGATGAAAAGAGATCTAAAAAGAAGACTAAAAATTTGGAATTAAATCTAAGAGGTTATCATCTAAATAACAAGGAAATTCCGCATTTTTATTTTAATTATTAACGCCCGAGCAGGGATCCGTAAGTGTTTGTTATATTACAAAAAGCTTTTAACAGAGGTTTTATAAACATTTTAGTAAGTTAACTAAATTTACGTCAATAAGTACCCACATATGTAAAGCGAAAAACTGGTTAATTTACTTATAGTAATGGTAATACATTCTAGGTTTCGTTAAAGTAATCAATTTAAAGGCCAAAAGAATTATAGAAATAAAATTTAAAATATTGAAAATAGCGCAATGAAAAATTAAATTACTGGTGAACATATGAAAATTCTGTAGTGAACCCTCAAGAAGTACCGACATATGTATCGCGAAAAGGGAAATCTAGAAAAATTAAAAAAAAAACCAAAAAGAGTAATAAACTATTATAAATTTTAAACAATTATTTAAAAAGTTTTTATACCCTGGAAAAATATATAAAAGTTCGTAGTAGTAGACTGGATCCATAGTAGTAGTATTATTTTATAGTTATCGTAGCCTTACCTAATTAACCTTAAAAATAAATTTTAAAAAAAATTGAATATTTACATTCAAATAAATAATCTGGTAACATTTAATAATCTCTAATTTTGAATCAAAATCTCAAACATTTTTTTAACCATATAATTTTATAGAATTCTTTTTAAAATACATACATATATTTAAAAAAAAAAAAACTACTAAATAATTGTATAGAATTTCATTAAAATAAATTTTTACTTACTGAAAACTTCAATTTAATCAAATAATTTTTTTTATACTAAACTTTCTAGTATTTTTTCACAAAAATGAAGAAAAGAATAATACTTTTATAAATTTATAAAACAAGCAAGTAGTTATTTAATAAATATAAGTTTTTGTGTTTCGGTTATCAAAAGAATTGGCAGCAGTTTAATTTTTGTTTGACAACTTTTTTTTCCTCTTTCCATTTTACTTTCTTGTCCACTTTACTTTTGTATCTAAGAAACATAGTACTTAGTGTCGTTCAATAAATTTGTTTTTACTTAAGTCAAAAACAAAATTCTCTATTGCACCAACTTTACCTTTTACTAGACAGGAGATGGTTTCCTCCTCACCTGAACATTCTAAATCATTATGAATAATAATAATAAATGCTTATAGTCATTTAAGGCACACCTCCAAATATTACGGGATCCTTATAGAGATATGTAATAAAATTACCGCGAAGGTCACAAAGCATTAACAACTTTGTTATATACACACCATTATACTGGGAAAAATAACTGATTGTTTAGACCTCCACTATGCCGACAAAAAAGATATGGCACATCACCTTGGTACATCAATTATCCACAATGAAATAAGAAAACGAGGAAGAATACAGTTGCCTTTGTCAACTCTTAAATACTCGTACGAACCGTTAGTATGTTCACAGCCTGTCACTCTGCTTACAATATTATTTTTTTAATATTTTAGTATTTTAAAATAATTTGGGTGAATTTTATAATTTCTAGAACTATGGGTTGTACATATATTCAAACTATATGTTTATATGTACATTCTTCAAAAGCAGATTCTAACCTTCCACATAACGATTATCAATTTAAAACTTTTTCAAATATTCTATAGTACCATTTAATACTAAGAGGTAAATGTATATTAAATTTACTAAGTACAAAATAGTAAATATAATTTTAAATATTATATTATATTAATGGAGTACTGTTAAAACTGTTAATCAGTAGAGACGTGCTTTTAATTATCGGTGAAAATTACTTTAAACCAACACAACACAAGTTTAAAATAAATCAGAAAAATAATAAAAATAACTTTTGTAATGTATCATGTTATGTATACAACATAAAAACAATTAAATAAAAAAAAAAAAATATTCTAAGTGCTAAATATTTTGTATGTTGCAAAACATATAAAACAAAAAGAAAAAAAAAAAAAAACAATAAAATAAAATAAACTTTTTAGAATGGTGTCTTGCAATAAATGCAAAGCTAAAATAAAAGGTGAAACGGGAATTCAATGTTCGGGAGTGTGTAAAAAAGTTTATCATGAAGCTTGGAAATGTTCAGGATTGGATCAATCGACGATTAATAATGTGTATGCAAACAATAATGTAAGATTCATCTGTGACGATTGCATCTTATACATACAAAATGTGGATTTGGTTCTACAAAATATGGATGCCGCGGTAACAAAAAATAATGAACATCTAAAGGAGTATAAAAATGAATTTGAAGCTGCTATTAAAAGAAATGAAAGTGAAGTCATAAATTTACTGAGAGCCATAGAATCGGGTTTTACGAAAAGATTGGAAGAAATTAAGAGTGAACAACAAATGGAGCTACGTAAGATGGAAAAAATTACTGAAGTCTTCAGAATACAAAGTGATAAGGTGAATGAATCGTTTATTAATGTAATAAAAAAAAATGATGAGGTCTGCAAAAAAATGAATAATGTGATTAACGATAATAATATAAATATGGGTCAAACTGTATCATTTGCTGATATGGTAAAAAATACGAAAAATATTGGAATGAAAATGAAAAAAGAATTACCGTTGATTGTTAAGCCAAAAAACAAACAAAAAAGGAAAAAACGAAAAGCGATTTAAATACAAAGGTTGATCCAAAAGATCTTAAAATAAAAAATATTGAAAATAGAACAAATGGAACAATTTTAATTGAAACTGATACTGTAGAAGAACGTGATAAAATAAAATTGGAGTTGGAAAAAAAAATGAATGATAACTATGTAATTAAAATACCAACGGATATAAAACCAAAATTTGAGATTGTTAATATGAATTATAAATTCAGTGACGAGGAAATCGTTCAAAAATTGAAAAAAGAAAATCCTTTTATGGAAATCCTTTTTTTTCTTCATTCTAACTTCATACAGTTCAGACGTTATCGTTCTTCAAAAATTAATTTTAAGAAATTTAAATAAAAATTGCTTTTTATTTTATTTTATTTTGTTAACTTGACCGATAATCATAATTTTTTAAATTTTTAAACTAGTGACCTACTTTTCAATATACTTTATTTTTTGTGTACTTCAAAACTGAATTTTAAATAACAATTTTAAAGTAATTAATAATTCAAAAAAAAAACTTATAAGAACAAAAACAATAATAAAAAACAATATTTAAAGTGAATTATCAAAGTGAATTAAATTTTTTTTTCTTGTAATTTCATATAATTTATATTGCTTATTATTACAATGGAATTTAAATGCAGTGCAAAAAATTGTTTAGTTACTGAAATAAAAGCAGATTCAGTAACTTGTAACGGGTTCTGCAACCGTAAATTTCATGGAGTTTGTTTAAACGCTCCTAGAAATTGGTATAACAACTTCTTGACGCAGCATTTTGTTTGTGAAGCTTGTTTAGATCAACAAACTTACCTGAGACAATTTTCTCATGAAATCTCATTAAACATTAATACCGTTAGAGAAAATTTTCAAGGTACAGTGGTGAAATTATTGGAAGTTGTAAAGAGCAATACAGCCAGCTTTACGGAAATGGAAAGAAATTTCGAACTACTTAATAACACTGTTAGTAATCTCAAAAATGATCAAAAAAGAAGTGTTAGCGAGCTAATCAAAGTAGAAACTAATAATTTAAAAACGGAAATTTCAACGTTTAAAAACATTATTGAAAAATCATTAGCACAAGATCCAATTAATAATAAGCTTTTGAATGCGTTGGACAATATAAAGCAGCTTTTAATCTCTAATTTAGAAAATATAAATAAAACTGATATTACAATGAGCTTTCGGGATGTAGTATTGGCCGATTTAGATATCCTTAAGGCCAAAATAGAGACAATCAATGATGGTGTTAAAATTTGTAGTATTTCGCATCAGAATGATCTACATTCAAACGATTCAGCTAAATCACTATTTGATGAAATAAATGATGTAGATAAGGCTAAGACGGTTAATATTCAAGCAACTAAGGAAAAAAATGACGATATTTCATTCGAAATAGAAGCAGTTGATCCACCAGAGGTTATTAATAAACCTAAATTTAACCTAAGGATTTCCAACCTTAGCACTAATACAACAGAGGAGAAACTAGTCAGATACATAAAAAAGAGGTCGAATTGTGAAGAGGTTCATTGTAAATTAATCACACCAAAGTGGCTGAAATATAAACCGCAGTATCATACTTTCAAAGTTAGTGTACCGGAAACGAAAGTTCAGGAAATAAATAATATTAAATTGTGGAATAAAGGGACAAAAATATCCATCTTTAAACATTTAGGTAAACAATCAAATAATAGTAAATTAGATTTAATAAAAAATAAAAATAAAACAAAACCTAATATTAATATTAATAACGCTAAAAGTAAAACAATCACACAAAAAAAAAAGAACAGAAATACACGCAATAACACTAAATCCACAAATAAAAACAATATTATAAGCAAAAACAAAACACAACCTATTTTACACAAACAAAACATAAATTTAACTCAATCACCAATTAAATTTCAGACTATTTTGCCTTCTTCTCACATTATTTCTAATACTACTTCCACCATAGAGGTGCCGAATAGCATTTCAAATAAAATTACTAATGTAGAGTACAGTTCAATAAATTCTACTAATTCAGTAATTAGTTCAGTTCCAAAAGTGTCAATAACGTCTAAACAATATTCTCCAAATGATATAATGAATATTTCACTACCAAATGCTAGCAAATATCCTAACTTCATACAGGGACAAACCTTTAATGCTGGCATTCCGTGTACTCAGAGCTTAAACGTTAACTGCAACACGACATCAATTAACGATAAGCCAATTGCATCTGTTTCATCCAAACCTAATGCAAGTTTTGTTAATCCTATACTACCTCCTATAGTCAGATTAACGAAAAATGCTGTAGCTAATGACGATCATACGTATGTCTTATCACGTTTTAGAGATCAAAAAATATATGAAAATGTAAGACTCTATTTAGCTTATTTGCATAAGGAAGATAACGACCTTTGTGTAGATGGTAAAACCAAACTCAATATTAAAATTTTTATTGATCAAGAAGGTTTGCCTTCTAACCCAAAGGAATTAATGAAATTATATGTAAAATATCATGAAGGTTTCGGAGCTTCATCCAAATCGGTTGAAAAAGATTTACAAGCTTATTGTAGTCACCTTAAAAGTAAGAGAATCGAGTATTTGCAAAAAATAAGAAAAAGTAGTAATGATTTTTTTCGTTCCCTTAGCGGCAGAAAATAACATTAACACTAATCTTATTTTAATAAATACAACAACTAGTTTTAAGGAGTTAAAATCAACATATAATAAAAGCAATTTTAGTGAAAATCTCAAAATCTTCTACCACAACTGTAGTGGTATGAGAGGTAAGCTAAAGAAATTATATGTTGATGCCAAGTCTTGTGACTTCAGTGTGCTTGCTATTACCGAAACATGGCTAAACGATTCCTTCATAAATGAAGAAATACTTGACAATAATTGGACGATTTATAGAAAGGATAGGGACTTTTTCTCTATGAACTGTTCCCGTGGAGGCGGTGTCTTACTTGCAGTAAATAATAACCTTTCTAGTGTTCCACTAATCACTAGGACGTCCCACACTTTTGATCACCAATTTATTAGAGTAAACTTAGGTAATAATTTTATTTACCTAGGAATTGTTTACTTTCCACCTAATTCTGACAATTCCTCATATTCTGAATTTTTCGATATTTATCACTATATTATATCTAAAATGAATGAGGATGATTCAATTTTTATTTTTGGCGATTTCAATCGTCCTTCATTATCTTTTATAGAAGATGATTCAGATAATTTGTTATTACCAATTAACTTTCATGATGAAATAGATTTTGACATTATTACGGAGTTCTATGGTAATGATTTACAACAAATTATTAATTACCCAAATAAAAACAATAAGTGGTTAGATCTTGCATTTTCAAATGCATATGACAGAGTGGTGGTTAAACTCGCTGATGATGCAGTCAACCTGTTCACTAACACTCCTCATCATAACGCAGTCATCTTCGAATTTTCTACTTCTTTGCCAATCTTCGCGAAATCTTACAATAATAATATTGTATATGACTTTTTCAACGCTGATTATCAAAGCATTAATAATGCTTTATCAATTTTAAATTGGGACGATCTGTTAATACAACAGGATATTAACTCTTCAATTTCTATCTTTTACTCTAAAATTTTCGACATAATTAACTCCTTTGTGCCAAAAATTCGTAAAAAAGATAAAACAACAGAACCTTGGCTTAATAGAGAAATTAGGACATTGCGTAATCAACGCAACAAACTTTACAAAAAAATTAAAGTTACAAAGGATCCTGATGTTAATTTACTGAACATGTACAAGGATCTTGCTTTTGAATTTAAACAGAAATCAAATCTAGCATACGATAATTATGTCAATGAAATTGGAAATAAATTAATTATAGATCCAAAAAAGTTTTTTGACTTCATTAATACAAAACGGAAAACCTATGGATATCCAAGTTCAATGTCTAAAGATAATGTTTTTTCTTCTTGTCCTAATGTAATCTGCAATTTCTTTGCAGATTGTTTTCAAAAAGTTTATAGGCCATTAGATTCGCCTACCAATTTTACATTTTCTAACTCCCATAATAGATCTAATTCAATTATTACAGATCTATATCTTTCGGAAAACGAAATATTTGAAGCAATTACCAACCTTGATACAAAAAAAGGTGTAGGACCCGACTTGATCCCACCTTCTTTTTTATATAACTGTGCCAATTATTTAACGCAACCGCTTCATTTTATTTTTAATCAATCGCTTTCGACAGGCATTTTTCCGAATGCGTGGAAATCTTCTTTTTTAACCCCCATTCATAAAAAGGGTGACAAAGCTTCCGTCGAAAATTACCGTGGTATAGCTATCCTATCAACTATTCCAAAATTGTTCGAAAAAATTGTAGTCAGTAAAATAACACCCGTCATAAATTCAAAATTAAACGAACAACAACATGGATTTAGAAAAGGTCGTTCTACTACAACCAATCTTACGGTTTACACATCAGAAATACTAACTGAAATGGAAAATGGTTATCAAGTTGATGCTATTTACACGGATTTTAGCAAAGCTTTCGATCGTGTTGATCACAATATTTTGTTTAAAAAACTTGAAACTTTAGGCATTTCAAGTTCTTTCCTTACTTGGCTTTGCTCTTATCTTACTGAAAGAACTCAAAATATTAAATTCCAAGGTTATTTATCGAACACAATTAATGTCACCTCGGGAGTGCCACAAGGAAGCCATTTAGGCCCACTTCTATTTAATATTTTTATTTCAATCTTTCTAATAAACTAGAAGGTGTACCACATATTGCATTTGCTGACGATCTTAAAATTTACCACGTTATCAAAAATAGTTCCAATTTTGAATTACTTCAATCAAATTTACATTCTTTACAAGAATGGTGCTTCTACAACAAATTAGAACTTAACATAGCGAAATGCAAGGTCATAAGTTTTACACGAAAAAGATCTACAATGCTTTTCGACTATACAATAGATAACATAGTTCTTGAAAGGGTGTCCTGTATGACCGATCTTGGCATTCTTCTGGACGATAAACTTAACTTCCATCTTCACTATGATCATATGATTTCCAAAGCAAATAAAATGTTAGGTTTTATTAAGAGAAGGGCTAAGGAATTTAATAACCCAGCAGTGACAAAAGCTCTTTACTGCTCGTTAGTTCGATCTATTCTAGAATACGGTAATATCGTATGGGATCCAGTGTTTCAATTACATTCCAATAGGATAGAATCCGTTCAGAAACAATTCCTTTTGTTTGCCTTGAGAAACCAATATAATCCTATAGACTATTCTACTCTTCCAAGCTACTCTACAAGACTTAAATCATTGAATATGTTAACCTTATCTTCACGCAGGCAAATGCTTTCATCCTGCTTTACTTTTGACATCATAAAAAAAAATATTGACGTTCAATTCTTAGTAAATAAGGTTAGATTAAACAATGTAGTCAGAAATACAAGAAACACTAAATTTTTACTAGAAAATACACACAGAACAGAATATGGAAGAAATGAGCCAATAAACAGATGTTGCACTACATTCAACAAACACAGTCATCTTTTTTCACCAGACATATCAAGAAATTCTTTTAAACATAAATTAACACAGAAATTCATAAATGACTTAATTACTTAAATTACCTAATTACTTTGTAAACATTTAAAAAAAAAAAAAAAAAAAATAATAATAATAATAATATATTTAATTCAAGTTCAAGTTCATATTATACATAATTAATTTTACAGTCATACTGTGTTTTTGTTCTGTAAGCATTTTTTTTTTTTTTGTTTTCAAATTTAATATATAGTGCAAATTATAAAATTTTCATTGTAAATTTTTAGCTTAGTAATCAAAAATGTTTATTTTGTTAGCTTTAATTTTTTTAGCTGTAAGATTTTTTATGTAAAAACCTTGCTTTGGTTTAATAAATAAAATAAAAAAAAAAAAAAAATGTCGGACCTTATGGTTATAAAGGTACACACTGTGAACAAATTTAACAAGGAAATGTACAACGCAGTGATTCAAGTCGATAAGGAGAGCTTTCCTAAGATATTACAAAATGAAAAAGTTTGTATTGGATGGGAAAGATGCAAAGTATTCGATGCTGTAAATGTTATGAGGTGCTATAAATGTAAGGGATTTAACCATAAATCGGCAGATTGCACGAATAGGGAAACACGCCTAAAATGTCACCAACACCATAAGACCAGCGACTGCAAAAATGATGAGATTATTAAATGCATAAATTGTGTAAAATACAATGAAAAATTGAGATTAAATGTGGATGTTAATCATAAAACATTCAGTAAGCTTTGTCCAGCTTATCAACAGAAATTATGTCAAAGAAAAAAAACGATTGGTTACTAGCAACCACAGAAAGTTGTTAAGGTAGTTAATTTCATTAGTACCAAATATGTACAAAATGAAAATTCCATTATTAATATAAATAACAAAAAAGAAAAAGAATCTGTTATGGATAAACCTGTAAAAAATTCAATAGATCATGTTACTCGTAACAGTGAAATTAGAAGTAAAGAAAAAGCTATAAAAGTCAAAAGTAAAGAAAAAGCAATAAAAATATTTAGTTACATTCCTAAATTTTGGACAAGAACAAATTCAAAAATTAATAAACAAAAAAGCAAAAGTTCTTCTTGTGATAACTTTAAATATGGCGCAAATATTAGCTCAAGTTATAACAACAATACGAATAATATTACCGATAGTAGTACGAAAATTAATAGCAAACATGAAAATTCGTCTACTAAAAATATAAAAAGTATTACTATTGAGAATAAAGTTAGCAATAAAAACGCTGAAATAAAGAGAGATACTAACCAAGGCAACTGTATTAAAAGAGAAACATTAAATCCACTAAGTAAAAACATAGAAGAAACAAAGAAAAATCCATCTCAAGAAAACAAAAAAAGCATTTTCATTGATCCAATGATTCCTCCAATAGTTAGAATGACCAAAAATGGGATTGAGAAAGGAGATAGTATATACGCTCTTTCACGTTTTCGTGAACACAGAATATATAATAACGTGAGATTATACTTGTCTTATTTTTATGACCAGAATGATATTTGTTATAATGGGATAACTCAAACAAACATCAAAGTACTTATCAACCAGGAAGGTCTACCGACTGACTATCAAGAATTAAGTAAATTATATAAACAGTATCATGAAAGTATAGGTATTTCTAATGAAGAGGTTGCTAAAGATTTAACTTCATACAGGCGGCACATTGATAATAAGTACAGGGAACATCTGCAAAAAATCTGAGAATCTTGGAGAAATTATATGATAACTAATCCATAATGATTAATAATACAAGTTTTATGAATACAGAATCAAACAAAATAAATATAGGAAACTTAAATATTTTATACTTAAACATTTGTAGCATAAGACATAAAAAATTACTGGAACTTGAAGCATTAATTCATAGTTATAAAGATATTGATATCGTCGTTCTTACAGAAGTGTGGATTTTTGAAAATGAGGTTAATACATATAACATACAAAACTTTAATGCAATATTTAACTGTAGAAATGAAAGAAGAAGAGGTGGAACTGCAATCTTTGTCAATAATAAGTTTAAATATAATGAAGTTGAAAAAGATGAAAGCTATAACTTCACTGTTATTGAAATGTTAAATATGCAACCTAAACTAAAAATAGGTACTTTCTATAAAGCTCCTAATGAAAATAGCACTTTATTTATTGAATATTTACAAAAAAAGGTAGATCGATTCTCACACTGTATCTTTTTTGCTGATGTAAATCTAAATTTATTTGAAAAAACAACCACTGTTATTAAATATGTAGACATGTTAAACATTTCCGGCTATAAAATCATAAATAAAACATATAGTACAAGACAAACAGCTACAACTAATACGCTAATTGATCATATTATATCAAATATGGAGGATCAACATAAAATTTCATATAAAATTGAAGATAATGAAATATCTGATCATAAGAGTGCCCTAGTGTGTATTCAAATGATAAAAACTTCATTAAAACCTTATTTAAAGCTTTCACATAGCAGAACAGACTATCATAAGTTCTGTAATAGAGTTGCTAATAAATTAACTGAGAAACAAATTACTGAAGTTGATGAACTTGTTGGAATCATACAAGAAGCAAAACAATGCAGTACAGTAACATATGAAATAAGATCAAGAAATAATAATTGGATTACACCAGTTATTCTTGACAAATTAAAAATTAGACGTTCGTTATATAAAGCGCACAAAAAAGATCCAAGTAACATGGTTAAAAAAGAAAAATACTTAAAATATAAGAAAAAGATGAAAAATGTCATTCTGGAAGCCAAGAATAGCCACATTAACAATTGCATTGAAAAAGCAGGAAATGATAATAGAAAACTATGGAAAGTTGTAAATTACACAATAAAAAATAAAGAGGATGAAAAGAACGACTATATTGGTAATCTGATTAAAGAAAATGGAGAAATTACCACAAGCGATATTGAAACTGCTAATACACTAAACAAATATTTTAATGAAATAGGAGAAAACATCATAAAAAAGAATAGAACTAGCAGAGTGCTAAATACAATGCGCAATTCCATAAATCTAAGATCAGTATATTTAACGCCCGTGACAGAACATGAAATTGTTACAATTGTTATGAATCTTCATAGAAATTCAGCTCCAGGGGCTGATAAAATTACTGTAAAAGATCTACAAGAGCTGATACATATATCAAGAATATTTTATGTAAAATGATAAATTCATGCCTTGCAGATGGAATTTACCCAGAGTGCTTAAAACAAGCCGTCATTGTGCCAATTCACAAAGGTGGACAAAAAACAGATTGTGGAAATTATAGGCCCATATCGTTATTAAATTCAATCAGTAAAATATATGAAAGAGTTATCGATACAAGAATAAGATCATTTATTAAGCAAACTATTGGCTTCGATTCGAATCAATATGGATTTATAGAAGGAAGTGGTACAGATTCTGCTGTGTCGGTTACAATAGACCAAATTCATGACGCATTAGATGAAGGGTACTATGTTGCGGCAATGTTTATTGATCTAAGTAAAGCATTTGATGTTGTCAATCATGGCAAACTACTAGATTTTCTTGAAGACTTGGGAATTAGAGGTATAGCAAATAGGTTATTTAGGAGTTATTTGTCAAATAGAACTCATTGTGTGCGAATTGAAAATACTGTAACCTCTGAACTAGTGATTAATACTGGAATCCCACAAGGATCGATATTGGGCCCACTTCTTTATTTATTATATGTAACAAATCTCTCAAAGTGTAACTTTGAATCAAAGTATACAATTTATGCAGATGGCACAAATTTTATATGTAAGGCTAAAACTTTAATCCAACTAGAAAATAACCTAAATAAAGATATGGAAATATACGGTAATTGGCTGGACGGTAATGGTCTCTGTATGAATCCCAAAAAGACATATTATATTGTATTCAAAACACTTAGGAAAAAATATCATGAAATTACAATAAAAGCAAGAGGTGTCACGGTAGAACGAGTTCAACATAAGAAATATCTCGGAATGACTATAGATGAAAATCTTAAATGGGATAAACATATTAAACAATTAAAGAAAAGCATAATACCGATCATAATGGCAATCAAAAGAGCAGGTGGTGTTCCAATCAAAGCCGCCAAATTAATTTACAACGGATGCATCTTGTCAAAAATTCGTTACAATATATGCAGTTGGAGTAACAGTACAAAATTCCATGTCAATCAAATGGATATGATTATGAAAAAATCGTTAAAAACATTATACAAATTGAACCCTAGATTGAGTACAAATGAATTGTATATAACCACAAATGAACTTGACATAAACCAGTTAATATACTTCGAAAAATGTAAATATGTGTATAAAATAATAAACAAGAAAATGAAATCTTCATTAACAATTATAACAAGAGATAACGTTCACAACTACAACACTAGATATAGAGGACATCTTGTAATACCTAAAGCAACTACAACTAAGAAGCTACAAGGATTAAAATGTAGTGCAATAAAGATGTTTAACGCTCCACCTATCCAACTAAAACGCAGCCAAAACTTACATGAATTTAAACATAGACTTAAGAAATATTTAAAAAACTAGAACTAGAAAAAAAAGAAATTAGCTATTGTTCAAGTAAAAAAAAAAAAAAAAATTGTAATGTGATTTATAAACTTTTAGTTTTTAGAATTAGTTTAGATTTAGTTTAGAATTTAATTTCTTATACACAATTTTTTATATAAACTGTCTGAAATTAATAATAAAAAATAAAAAAAAAAAAAAATGAGTACATAGTATATTTATATTGTTATAAGTATATCGCCACACATTGCAATATTTCTTTAAAAATATTTCCAATCATAGAATAATTTCTTATAAGTACAATAAAATTCAAATATGTATGTATGTAAATACGGCGCTATATAATAATCTATACTCTTATCATTCATTCAACAGTGACATATACGATATGTAAATAAACATGATATTATATAAGTATGTATGTATATCAATATCATATAAATAAAAATTCTTCAAGCAACCGTTAGGTTGTTTATTTATTTACATTTTTAAATACTACGCTTTATATCCTCAACAATTTCAAATTATCGAGTAAAATAAAATGCAAAAAAATTCGTTAAAGAAATTTGTTAGAAAATTCGAAAAACTCAAGTAACACTTGCGTCAATTATAAAGCAACCCTATATTATTAAAAAAAGTTGTTAACAGAAATAAGAGTATAATGTTGAAACTTTAATTTTTGTGTATTACTTCAAAAAAATTTTAACAGGTGTTTAAAAATAGGAAATTTTCAGTTTTTGACCCCTTACAGCTCCTAAACGGGGGTTGATACAAAAAAAAATTTCTGAAATGACTCATACTTATTTTCAACTTAAACCGTTTAGAAGATAAAAGGGTTAAAGGATTTTGCAAAATTTTAGTTTCGCATAACAGTAAATTAAGACATCGTGTGCCACAACTATATATTTATTGTATATATACTTTTAAAGCTAATAAAAGCAGTAATCGTTTGGCGATTACTGCAAAATGAAAATATACCTTATACAACTTGTGCTATAACAATTTAAATATAAAGCTTTTTTGAACCTTTGGGAAGCTGTAGCTCCGTAACGGGTGGGGCTACAAAAAAAGTTATTAAAAATAAAGTTAATATTTTTGTGAGATCTATCAGCAGTTAAAATTTCATAGCTCTATTTAAAAAAAAATTTGGGGATCTAAAAGTTAGGTGTTCGAGAGCTACCCGAAGTTTTGGTCGGAAGTCAACAAAAAAAATAGGGAACCTACAAATTGCTTCTAGAATATTTTGTGTAAATTTCAAGATTCTAGCTTTCCTAGTTTTTTAGTGAGCGTGCTGAAAGACGGACGGACATGGCTTCGACTCAGAATATGATTCTGATCCGATCCATACCTTTGAAAGTATACCTAGCTCATTTATTTCGAGGTGTTACAAACGGAGGAGTAATTTTATTACACCCGATACTTATCGTACGGGTATAAATATACTCTTATTTCTGTTAACAACTTTTTTTAATAATATAGGGTTACTTTTTTTTTTTTCTTTATTTAAATCACAAAAATTAAAAATTTTTTTACAAAAAAAATAATTTTTTTTTAAATTTTACAATTACATTATTAGAGACCCTAGCCTTAGCTGTTTGGTCACATTGTTTTATGAAAAGAAAATAAATTATTTTCATTAATAATTAGATGTCAGTTTTAAATTTAATAATACAAAAAAAATAAATTAAACAAATTTACATTATTCATGATAAAACATAATAATAAAAAAAAGTTAATTTTACAAAATTCAATTAATTACTTACTTAAAAAAAAAAATGTTAATTTTACAAAACTCAATCAATTACTTACGTTTGTAACTATTATAAGTTCACTTATTTTTCTCTTAACTACAAGAAGATTACTAATTAATTTATATTCATCTGGTAATTCGATATATAACTTTATGCAATTGTAGAGACAATTATTTTTTTGCCTGTCCGTTCTGAATAGTGTGAGATAAAAGTTTGATTTATTACGGGTGTTATGATTATGTATATCAATATTTCTATTTAAAATGAAATTATGCTTAATATATAATTATTAATAATTTTGAATGCAATAATATATAATTCACGCCTGCATATATTTTCAAAACTTAAAAGCTGGTTTGAATATAACATTCTTGATGGAAAACCATTAGGATAAAAGTTAATTAATTTAATAGCTTTCTTATGCATTATATTTATTTTGTTTAGTGCCAAATTTGGAGCACCACACCTTATACGATTTAAATATGGGATATTCGATGAGATATATGAGGAAAAAACTTTTTTGTTTTCTTAATATTTAGTAACAGCCTATTATTATTGAGCCATTTTTCTATTATGGCAAGATCATGACTAATTGAGTATTTCAAATCAGCTTCGCAATTTTAATAATATTTTAAAACTGTATCATCTGCATACATTTGTATCGATCCCTTCAAATTTAAAAAAGCAAGATCATTAATGTATATTTTAAAAAGATCTGGTCCTATAATTGATCCTTGCGGAACACCCTTTTTAATATTTGAAGATGTGCTAAACAAACCATTAATTTTAACTTTTTGTTTTCTATTAAGCAAGTATGTTTTGAAGAAATTAATTTGATTGTCACTGAAATTTAGTTTGGTGAGCTTATAAAGTAAAATATTGTGATCCACTCAATCAAATGCTTTTTGTAAATCTAAAAAAATACATGCAACATATTTTTCACTGTCCATGCTTTTAGTAACAAAATGCATTAGATTAAGGCATGTAGCGGTGGTATTGGAGTTTTTTTCAAAACCATATTGATCAATATATAAAATATTATTACTTCTAAGAAAAACTTCTACTCTACTTTTAATAATAATTTCAAAAATTTTGGAAAAAGTGCTCAATATTGAGACATGGCGGTAATTTGTTCTTGCGGTTATGCAGAACACTTGAACACTTTTATATATGGGAGTTACTATTGCCGTTTTTAAGCTTTCTGGAAATGTTGAAGTTTGGAATGACATATTAATGAATTTAACTAATAAAGGGGCTAAGCGTTCTGAATATTTCTTGATAAATCTAGCAGAGATATTGTCATAACCTATGGCTATATTTTGCTTTAACAAAATAATAGTGGTAATAACTTCAGCAATATTCGTTAGACTCAAATCAAAGGCTGAGTAAATGTTTCTTGAGAATTGATTCATGATCCACTGGAAGTGTAGAAACTTGAAGCTCGTCAGTAACATTTACGAAAAAATTATTCATGAATTCAGCTATCACTTGTTCGTTAGAAATAATTTGATTGTCATGTTCTAATACCTTAATACTACTAGAACAAATTAACGAATCTTTATTAAAATAACTTTCTTATATATGTCCCACAACTTTTTGCTATTCCCGGGATCCCTACTAAATTCATCGGAGTAAAAAATTTTTTTAGTTACAGCGATTAGATTTTTCACTTCCCCTTTAATATCTTTATATAGCTTTTTAACATGGATATCATTTGGATATTTTTTTGAGTATTTATAGAATGATTCTCGGATTTTAATTTTGCTTATAATTTCATTTGTTATCCATGCTTTTTTTTTCCTTGAATGAAAGTTACTAACTTGTGTATTGTTTTCTATTAAAATACTGATATCAGATACGAAGTCATCGAAATTAGTATAGGATTCTAAATTAGACCAAATTTTATCTCTATCAATTTATAGTTTAGAATTTTTTTAAATTTTCGTTCCTGTTCTTTGACAGGTTTTTGATCAATACTTATAAAAAAACGCTGATGATCAGAGAGAGACGAATAAAATTATTTTAAATATAAAATATAAAAGAAGTATTTCAATTTAACCATATCTGTTATAAAATGATCAATTATGGTTTTAGATGTTGTGCCAATTCTTGTTGCGTATTTTTCATGTATATTATTATATTACAAAACCATTACTAAGTAAGACACTAATATAATCCCTTATGTCACTATTGTTTAAGTTTAATAAGTTCATATTAATGTCTCCTAGAAATATAGAGTTAGAATACTTGCTTGTTATTTCAACCAGTTTAAGGAGAAAATCTGAAACAATAGTATTGTGAGATCTATATATACCGAAAATATTTATATTATTATACCCTACACCTAAAGTATAGGGTATATTAACTTTGGTATGGTGTTTGTAACCACCAAAAGGAAGCGAGTTAGATATGGACATATATATATATTCTGAATCAGGATCACCTCCTGAGTCGATTTAACGATATCCGTCCGTCCGTACGCACGATAACACAAAAAATAATGATGCTATCTTGATGAAATTTATATAGTAGGTTACTAATTACGAAAGGAAGGCTAAGTTGGAATCTGGCCAAATCGGTCCATGGGTTCGGATTCTGGAAGCTTCCGAATGATTCCGGAGCAAACGAGATTATCTCCAAAACCAACAAAGATAAAACCTTTAACTTTTTACAATGATGCTCCTTCCCGTTTGATTTATGTTTCTGAAATTTAAGAGGATATGGTCCATGGGCTTGGATTTTGGAAGCTTCCTAACGAGCCCGAGAGCAAATGAGATTATCTCCAAAAACAAGAAAGATATAACCTTTAAATTTGGCAGAATGGTGTTCTCTCATGTTTGATTTAGGTCTCTAAAATTTGAGAGGATTTGGTCCATGGGTTCGGATTTTGGAAGCTTCCGAACGAGCACCAGAGCAAATGAGATTATCTCCAAAAACAAGAAAGATATAACCTTTAAATTTGGCAGAATGGTGTTCTCTCATGTTTGATTTAGGTCTCTAAAATTTGAGAGGATTTGGTTCATGGGTTTGGATTTTGGAAGCTTCCGAACGAGCTTCAGAGCAAATGAGATTATCTCCAAAAACAACAAAGATAGAACCTTTAAATTTTTTACAATGATGTTCCTTCCCGTTTGATTTATGTCTCTGAAATTTAAGAGGATATGGTCCATGGGTTTGGATTTTGGAAGCTACCGAACCAGCCCCAGAGCAAATGAGATTATCTGCAAAAACAACAAAAATATTTAAATTTGGCAGAATGGTGTTCTTTCATGTTTGATTTAGGTCTCTGAAATTTGAGAGGATTTGGTCCGTGGGTTTGGATTTTGGAAGCTTCCGAACGAGCCTCAGAGCAAATGATATTATCTCCAAAAGCAACAAAGATATAACCTTTAAATTAGGCAGAATGGTGTTCCTTCATGTTTGATTTATAATTCTGAAATTTGTGAGGATTTGGTCCATGGTTCAAATCTTGGAAGCTTCCGAACGAGCCCCAGAGGAAACGAGTATATCTCCACAACCAAGAAAGATAGAACTTTTATTTTTAGTGCAAAGGTGTTCTGTTATGTTTCCTTTTCTGTAAAATTGGAAACTGACATTTGAAAGAATTTGAACCATGGGTTCGTATTTTGGAAACTTCCGGACGAGCACAAGAGCAACGAGCATATCTCCAAAACCAACAAAGGTAGAACCTTTAAATTTAGTACAATGGTGTTCTGGCATGTTTTCTTTATGTTCCTGAGATGGATTCGATGAATTGGAGTGGCAATTCGGGTACCTGACACACACCTCCCAACGACTAACAATCTTCGAAATTATTAAATATAGAAACTTAAAATTTTTTACAAAGGTGTCAAGCATATCACAAGAGGATGCCTCTTTTACGTTCCTGAAATTCGAGTTGAATAAAACAGAAAAGCAGCTGCCAAAAAGACTTATGGATTTTTAATTTAATTCGAATTATTCAGGTGTAGAGTATTAATAAGTCGGTTGCATCGACTTACTGTTACATTTACTTGTTTTTTAATAAGTTGACACCTATTATATTTGATTCTAGAAATTCTTCCTCTACAATTAAAGTACTATACAATTTTTCACTCACATAAATTGCAACACCTCCATATGAATTTTTTCTATTAGAAAAATATACGTTGTAACTTGGTAGGTTAAAAAATTGATTTTCCAATTGACGTAATCAAATTTCTGACAAAAGTAAGACATGGATATCATATTTATATGAACTTATGAGTAATTCTAAATCATTTAATTTATTACGAAGGCTCTGCATATTCAGATATAATATATTAAAATTGTTTTGAAATTCATTATTTGTTAAATGGTTCCCTATCTTTGTATAAAAATCAACTAATAAGTCATTATTAATGTTTAATTCATCAGCTGATTCCATTTATTCCTACCAATTCTATATTTGAGCAATTGTATGAAATTTTATGTTTGTGAGTGTGTATGTTTTCATACATTTCATTTTTGTTGACAACAACATAATATGTAGCATCAATATCAATGGAAATAAAATTAAATAAACTTAAGCAAGAAATCAAAGAAATAAAATTATAATTATAAAAAAAATAAATAAAATTGGAATACTACTAGCTATATTATAATGAGTTAGTTTAAAAAAGTAAAAATAAAAAAATAAAAATATTGTAATATTATAAATCTTTGTATTAAATAATGTGACATGTAATATACTCGTATATAAGTAATTGCAGAAAAATACGAAATTGACGAAGCATATTATTGACCTATTTAAAATTAATTTGAAATTTAAGATTATGTAACAAAAAAATGAAAATAAAAGAAATTTATACATTTTAGTTTTCTTGAGAACATCATATGTAATATCGTTATCATTATCAATACTTATCTTAAACCGATGGAAATTGTAACAGGTAAATATTTAATGTAAAATATTTAATGTGATAATGTGTAATAATAATTATTGTGAATAAGCACGTGCGAAGAGCCAAAGTTAAAATCATATAAAAAAATAAAATTTGCATAATAATAGTTACATAACGAATTAGTATCAAAATAATAAAAAATAAAGATGTTATAATATTATAGTGAAGTTTACTATTAAATAATGTAAAATGTAATATATATAAGTGATACCAAAAAAAAAAGAAATAAACGAAGCATATTGATGAATTATGTAAAATTAAATTGTAATTTAAGGTTATGTAAAAAAAAAATAAAAATAAAAAAGATTTGGCAATATTCAAATAAAAATGTGATTGTTGTTTTGTTAGTATATATAAAAAAATTAATTTTAAAAAAGTGAACATTAATTTGCTTGGAATTAATCTAATAAATAAATTAAACCAGAATTTCAAATACCTTGCTAATATGTTTGATATCATTATAAGAAGATATAAGGTAAACTTTGCTCGTCGCAGTTTGACGTAAAAAGATTTTGTTGTTTTTAACCCAAAGAAACTGAAATTTGAGTGCTTCTTTAATCCTTTTAGCTTCATAATAAAGTTTGGACAGCAATGGGGTAAGGTGATAACGAAAAAAAATTTCATTATTATTTTGACCTTCAATATCAATTTCTGTTGTAAATATGTGTTTATGCTTCCGTTTTTTCAACATAACTTTATCTTTTACTGCTTCAGATGTTACTTCAACCAGATATATTGGATTTGTATTGATATTTTCTTTATCCATATGTGGTTTTTATTTATTTCTGAGACTCTTGAAATAATTTTTTTTGCTATATCCGCATTTATTCTTTTTGCTATTTTAAGAATTACATCTGCTGAATTTGATAAGTTTTTGTTGTTTTTCAGTTGTTGTGCCTCATCTACTTTCGCTTCTATTTTGTTTATTCTTTCTTCCATTTCTGAATTATTTTTTTTGGAATTTTTTAATTGTTCTTGTAATAGATAATTTTCATTAAGAATTTCCTTGTTATGTTTACTTAGGTCGTTCATTTGAACTTTCATTTGTGCCATTTGAGAATTAGAAACGGTTAGTGATTTTTGTATGTCAATCACAACGTTCCCTAAATTTTTCAGATATTGCGCCATTTTATTCATTGAGGAATCTGTTAAATCGAAGTTAGATAATTGAACTGCAGCATTTATCCCAGCTATAGGATTATCTTCTGTATCATTACCTTCTTCTTCACCAGTGATTGCCATAGATTCATTACCATTGCAAGGACAATCACTACACTTCCAAGTTGCAATACCTACTTTAAAAGCTTCAAATAGTTCCTTTGTAACAGAAGCGCATTTGATGTGAAAAAGTCTATGACACACTCCACAGCATTGAACTCCTTTTGAATTACCACTAATGTTTCCTGCACAAGTGGCGCATTTCTTCGCCATTTTAACCAAGATAAAATTATTTTTTCTTTATAGTATAAGAACAGCAATATACACTTATTTTTATTTTTTTTTTTTTTAGTGTTTATTTATTTTTTTCTTTTTTTTTTTTTGATTTTTTGTATATATTTAAAATAAAAATTTAAAAAGAAAAGAAAAAAAAAATTTAATTTTTTAAAAAGAGTTTTAGAACAGAAAAAAAAACCGCGTCCACCCTCTTTGACATTTGACATCTACATATTATAATTGACGAAAGTGTTACTTTATTTTTTCAAATTTTCTAACAAATTTCTTTAACGAATTTTTTGCATTTTGTTTTACTCGATAATTTGAAATTGTTGAGGATATAATGCGTAGTACAAAAAATGTAAATAGATAAATAACATAATGGTTGCTTGAAGAATTTTTATTTATATGATATTGATATACATACATACTTATATAATATCATGTTTATTTACATATCGTATATGTAACTGATGAATGAATGATAAGAGTATAGTTGTATATTATATAGCGCCGTATTTACATATGTACATACATATATGTATTTTATTGTACTTATAAGAAATTATTCTATGACTGGAAATATTTTTAAAGAAATATTGCAATGTATGGCGATATACTTATAACAATATAAATATACTATGTGCGCATTAATATAATATAATATTTAAAATTATATTTACTATTTTGTACTAAGTAAATTTAATATACATTTACCGCTTAGTATTAAATGGTACTATAAAATATTTGGAAAAGTTTTGGATTGATAATCGTTATGTGGAAGGTTAGAATCTGCTTTTGAAGAATGTATAAACATAAAGTTTGAATATATGTACAACCCATAGTTCTAGAAATTATAAAATTCACCCAAATTATTTTAAAATACTAAAATATTAAAAAAACAAGTAAATGTAAAAGTAAGTCGATGCAACCGACTTATTAATATTCTACACCTGAATAATTCAATTAAATTAAAAATCCATAAGTTTTTTGGCAGCTGCTTTTCTGTCTTATTCAACTCGAATTTCAGGAACGTAAAAGAGGCATCCTCTTGTGATATGCTTGACACCTTTGTAAAAAAATTTAAGTTTCTATCTTTAATAATTTCGAAGATTGTTAGTCCTTGGGAGGTGTGTGTCAGGTACCCGAATTGCCACTCCAATTCATCGAATCCATCTCAGGAACATAAAGAAAACATGCCAGAACACCATTGTACTAAATTTAAAGGTTCTACTTTTGTTGGTTTTGGAGATATGCTCGTTGCTCTTGTGCTCGTCCGGAAGTTTCCAAAATACGAACCCATGGTTCAAATTCTTTCAAATGTCAGTTTCCAATTTTACAGAAAAGAAAACATAACAGAACACCTTTGTACTAAAAATAAAAGTTCTATCTTTGTTGGTTGTGGAGATATACTCGTTTGCTCTGGGGCTCGTCCGGAAGCTTCCAAGATTTGAACCCATGGACCAAATCCTCACAAATTTCAGAAACATAAATCAAACATAAAGGAACACTTTTCTGTCAAATTTAAAGGTTGTATCTTTGTTGTTTTTGGAGATAATCTCAATTTGCTCTGGGGCTGGTTTGGAAGTTTCCAAAATCCAAACCCATGGACCATATCCTCTTAAATCTCAGAGACATAAATCAAATGGGAAGGAACATCATTGTAAAAAATTTAAAGGTTCTATATTTGTTGGTTTTGGAGATAATCTCCTTTACTCTGGGGCTCGTTCGGAAGCTTCCAAAATTCAAAGCCATGAACCAAATTCTCTCAAATTTCAAAGAAAACATGAAAACATTAAATAAAACATGAAAGAACACCACTCTGCCAAATTTAAAGGTTATATCTTAGTTGGTTTTGGAGATAATCTCATTTGCTCTTGTGCTCGTTCGGAAACTTCCAAAACCCAAACCCATGGACCAAATTCTCTTAAATTTTAGAGACATAAATAAAACTTGAAAGAACACCACTCTGTCAAATTTTAAGGTTATATCTTTATTGGTTTTGGAGATAATCTCATTTGCTCTGGTGCTCGTTCGGATGTTTCCAAAAGCCAAACCCATGGACCAAATCTTCTCAAATTTCAGAGACTTAAATTAAACATGAAAGAACACCACTCTGTCAAATTTGAATGTTATATCCTTATTTGTTTTGGAGATAGTCTCATTTGCTCTGGTGCTCGTTCGGATGTTTCCAAAATCCAAACCCATGGACCAAATCCTCTCAAATTTTAGAGACTTAAATTAAACATGAAAGAACACCACTCTGTCAAATTTTAAGGTTATATCTTTATTGATTTTGGAGATAATCTCATTTGCTCTGGTGCTCGTTCGGATGTTTCCAAAATCCAAACCCATGGACCAAAACCTCTTAAATTTCAGAAACATAAATCGAATGGGAAGGAAGATCATTGTACCAAATTTAAAGATTCTATCTTTGTTGGTTTTGGAGATAATCTCGTTTGCTCCGGGATCATTCGGAAGCTTCCAGAATCCGAACCCATTGACCGATTTTGTCCAGATTCGCACTTAGCCTTCCTTTCGTAATTAGTAACCTACTGTATAAATTTCACCAAGATAGCTTTATTAGTTTTTGAGTTCTCGAACGGACGGACGAACTGACGGACATCGTTAAATCGACTCAGGAGGTGATCCTGATTCAGAATATATATACATGTCCATATCGAACTCCCTTCCTTTTGGTGGTTACAAACACCATACCAAAGTTAATATACCCTATACTTTAGGTGTAGGGTATAATAATATTGTAAGCAGAGTGACAGGCTGTGAACATACAACGGTTCGTGCGGGTGTCTAAGAGTTGACAAAGGCAACTGCATTTTTTCTAGTTTTTACTCGTACTACTCAATTCATTTTTCAAAATCGGAATTTTTAAATTTTAGTAGAAGGTTGAATGGAAATCTACCACAATTTTTATTAATTATTTGTTTATTCATTTCTCAAGTAGAGCTCTGTGATGCTCGTACAGAGTGTATACATTTTTTTAAAAAATAGACTTAAATCTAGATATTATAGTTTAATCTTGTAATTAACAAAAAACAAAAGCCAAAAAAACAAAACAGAAAATAAAATAAAAAAAGAAAGAACGAGATTATTTTAAGTTACATACATAATAAATTTATTTAGTACTTTAAGTTCAAAGTTTAAAAAAAAATAAAAAAATAGGTAAACAGAACAAGCTAATTTGTTAATAGTTTGAAATATATAACTGTTTACATTGTTTTTAAATTGATTTCTGGATAAGTTTTGTATATTTAATGGTATGTTGTTAAATAGTCTGATACCTAAATTTAAGATAGGTTCAATCCCATTCATATTTGTACCCGTCTCATATCTCAGTTGATTGTTTCCCCTTATAATGTGTACTTCACTGTTTGGAACTATTTTATTTTTTATTTTTATTTTATTTTATTTATTAAACCAAAGCAAGGTTTTTACATAAAAACAGCCAAAAAAAATTAAAGCTAACAAAATACACAAACAATAGCAAATAAAAAACATTTTTGATTACTAAGCTAAAAATTTACAATGAAAATTTTATAATTTGTACTATATATTAAATTTGAAAACAATAAAAAAAAAATGCTTACAGAACAAAAACACAGTATGAGCGTATAATTAAGTGGAATGTATAATATGAACTTGAACTTGAATTAAATATATTATTATTATTATTTTTTTTTTTTTTTTAAATGTTTACAAAGTAATTAGGTAATTTAAGTAATTAAGTCATTTATGAATTTCTGTGTTAATTTATGTTTAAAAGAATTTCTTGATATGTCTGGTGAAAAAAGATGACTGTGTTTGTTGAATGTAGTGCAACATCTGTTTATTGGCTCATTTCTTCCATATTCTGTTCTGTGTGTATTTTCTAGTAAAAATTTAGTGTTTCTTGTATTTCTGACTACATTGTTTAACCTAACCTTATTTACTAATAATTGAACGTCAATATTTTTTTTTATGATGTCAAAAGTAAAGCTAGATGAAAGCATTTGTCTGCGTGAAGATAAGGTTAACATATTCAATGATTTAAGTCTTGTAGAGTAGCTTGGAAGAGTAGAATAGTCTATAGGATTATATTGGTTTCTCAAGGCAAACAAAAGGAATTGTTTCTGAACGGATTCTATCCTATTGGAATGTAATTGAAACACTGGATCCCATACGATATTACCGTATTCTAGAATAGATCGAACTAAAGAGCAGTAAAGAACTTTTGTCACTGCTGGGTTATTAAATTCCTTAGCCCTTCTCTTAATAAAACCTAACATTTTATTTGCTTTGGAAATCATATGATCATAGTGAAGATGGAAGTTAAGTTTATCGTCCAGAAGAATGCCAAGATCGGTCATACAGGACACCCTTTCAAGAACTATGTTATCTATTGTATAGTCGAAAAGCATTGTAGATCTTTTTCGTGTGAAACTTATGACCTTGCATTTCGCTATGTTAAGTTCTAATTTGTTGAAGAAGCACCATTCTTGTAAAGAATGTAAATTTGATTGAAGTAATTCAAAATTGGAACTATTTTTGATAACGTGGTAAATTTTAAGATCGTCAGCAAATGCAATATGTGGTACACCTTCTATTTTTTTAGAAAGATCTGAAATAAAAATATTAAATAGAAGTGGGCCTAAATGGCTTCCTTGTAGCACTCCCGTGCATTCAGGTGACATTAATTGTGTTCGATAAATAACCTTGGAATTTAATATTTTGAGTTCTTTCAGTAAGATAAGAGCAAAGCCAAGTAAGGAGAGAACCTGAAATGCCTAAAGTTTCAAGTTTTTTAAACAAAATATTGTGATCAACACGATCGAAAGCTTTGCTAAAATCCGTGTAAGTAGCATCAACTTGATAACCATTTTCCATTTCAGTTAGTATTTCCGATGTGTAAACCGTAAGATTGGTTGTAGTAGAACGACCTTTTCTAAATCCATGTTGTTGTTCGTTTAATTTTGAATTTATGACGGGTGTTATTTTACTGACTACAATTTTTTCGAACAATTTTGGAATAGTTGATAGGATAGCTATACCACGGTAATTTTCGACGGAAGCTTTGTCACCCTTTTTATGAATGGGGGTTAAAAAAGAAGATTTCCACGCATTCGGAAAAATGCCTGTCGAAAGCGATTGATTAAAAATAAAATGAAGCGGTTGCGTTAAATAATTGGCACAGTTATATAAAAAAGAAGGTGGGATCAAGTCGGGTCCTACACCTTTTTTTGTATCAAGGTTGGTAATTGCTTCAAATATTTCGTTTTCCGAAAGATATAGATCTGTAATAATTGAATTAGATCTATTATGGGAGTTAGAAAATGTAAAATTGGTAAGCGAATCTAATGGCCTATAAACTTTTTGAAAACAATCTGCAAAGAAATTGCAGATTACATTAAGACAAGAAGAAAAAACATTATCTTTAGACATTGAACTTGGATATCCATAGGTTTTCCGCTTTGTATTAATGAAGTCAAAAAACTTTTTTGGATCTATAATTAATTTATTTCCAATTTCATTGACATAATTATCGTATGCTAGATTTGATTTCTGTTTAAATTCAAAAGCAAGATCCTTGTACATGTTCAGTAAATTAACATCAGGGTCCTTTGTAACTTTAATTTTTTTGTAAAGTTTGTTGCGTTGACTACGCAATGTCCTAATTTCTTTTTTACGAATTTTTGGCACAAAGGAGTTAATTATGTCGAAAATTTTAGAGTAAAAGATAGAAATTGAAGAGTTAATATCCTGTTGTGTTAACAGATCGTCCCAATTTAAAATTGATGAAGCATTATTAATGCTTTGATAATCAGCGTTGAAAAAGTCATATACAATATTATTATTGTAAGATTTCGCGAAGAGTGGCAAAGAAGTAGAAAATTCGAAGATGACTGCGTTATGATGAGGAGTGTTAGTGAACAGGTTGACTGCATCATCAGCGAGTTTAACCACCACTCTGTCATATGCATTTGAAAATGCAAGATCTAACCACTTATTGTTTTTATTTGGGTAATTAATAATTTGTTGTAAATCATTACCATAGAACTCCGTAATAATGTCAAAATCTATTTCATCATGAAAGTTATTTGGTAATAACAAATTATCTGAATCATCTTCTATAAAAGATAATGAAGGACGATTGAAATCGCCAAAAATAAAAATTGAATCATCCTCATTCATTTTAGATATAATATAGTGATAAATATCGAAAAATTCAGAATATGAGGAATTGTCAGAATTAGGTGGAAAGTAAACAATAAATAATTCCTAGGTAAATAAAATTATTACCTAAGTTTACTCTAATAAATTGGTGATCGAAAGTGTGGGACGTCCTAGTGATTAGTGGAACACTAGAAAGGTTATTATTTACTGCAAGTAAGACACCGCCTCCACGGTAACAGTTCAAAGAGAAAAAGTCCCTATCCTTTCTATAAATCGACCAATTATTGTCAAGTATTTCTTCATTTATGAAGGAATCGTTTAGTCATGTTTCGGTAATAGCAAGCACACTGAAGTCACAAGACTTGGCATCAACATATAATTTCTTTAGCTTACCTCTCATACCACTACAGTTGTGGTAGAAGATTTTGAGATTTTCACTAAAATTGCTTTTATTATCTGTTGATTTTAACTCCTTGAAACTAGATGTTGTATTTATTAAAATAAGATTAGTGTTAATGTTATTTTCTGCCGCTAAGGGAACGAAAAAATCATTACTACTTTTTCTTATTTTTTGCAAATACTCGATTCTCTTACTTTTAAAGTGACTACAATAAGCTTGTAAATCTTTTTCAACCGATTTAGATAAAGCTCCGAAACCTTCATGATATTTTACATATAATTTCATTAATTCCTTTGGGTTAGAAGGCAAACCTTCTTGATCAATATAAATTTTAATATTGAGTTTGGTTTTACCATCTACATAAAGGTCGTCATCTTCCTTATGTAAATAAGCTAAATGGAGTATAATGCACATATTTGGGCTGGAGCGCCCCAAACAGCGCTGGGTTTTCTCGACAAAGTGCAAAACAGAGCTATTCGCCTTATTGGCGACCCCAGTGTTACATCAACGCTCACTCCACTTTGCCATCGCCGTACTGTTGGGTCATTGACCCTCTTTTATAGATACGTTGTAGGGGTGAACACCTGTTCTAAAGAAATAAAACAATTGATGCCTCCACTCAAAGTTTTCCAACGTGAAACGAGGAGTGCAACAGATGCCCACCCATACACTGTCGAACTGTCAAGATGGCGCAATACAGCATTCGGGAATTCGTTTGTCATGCGCACGCCGCGTTTATGGAACCTTATGCCCGCACATGCTTTCCCAAAAGTTGGTAATTCATTTGTGTACGATATATCGAAATTCAAGAAGAACACTAACATCTTTCTTCAAAATAACTATCCAAATTTTTCCCTTCATCCTCCATAATCCCAATTTTCCTACATTCAAACACCCAAGTATTCCTTCCCCCATCCTTTTCCCCAAAACCAAGCTGTACATTATATTATTATGTATTAAAGGACCAATCCTATAGTTTGGTTTTAAAGGGGGTGGTTTTGGTTGGTTAAAGTCCAACACTACTCAGAGGAACCTCGTGCAGTTCCTTTGGGTGACTTTTGATGTTTTCCACCGTCCCTCGTAAAAAAAAAAAAAAAAAAAAAAAAAAATAGAGTCTTACATTTTCATATATTTTTTGATCTCTAAAACGTGATAAGACATACGTATGATCGTCATTAGCTACAGCATTTTTCGTTAATCTAACTATAGGAGGTAGTATAGGATTAACAAAACTTGCATTAGGTTTGGATGAAACAGATGCAATTGGCTTATCGTTAATTGATGTCGTGTTGCAGTTAACGTTTAAGCTCTGAGTACACGGAATGCCAGCATTAAAAGTTTGTCCCTGTATGAAGTTAGGTATTTTGGTATTTGTTTTGATATTCTGGTTTATGATATTGTGAATGTGCATAATTTGGCTTAGTTCTTTAAAATCTTTTACTTTTAATATATTGTAGCTTTTATGGATATAGTTGGAGGATGTTCTAGTTTCCAGTTCAAAAAGATTTTTAATTGCTTTATTTTGTATTATTTGTAGACTATTGATATTTTTAATGAACGTGTTACCCCATATACCTATTCCATACGTCAACGTGCTATGAAACATACTATAGTATATTGACATTTTAATTTTCTGCGGTAGTCTTTTTCCTAGTTTTCTGAAGAGCCCAGCTATTCTTCTTGTTTTACGAATAAGTTCATTTACGTGGTGATTCGAGTTTAGCTCAGAATCTACTAAAATTCCCAAATACTTATATTTTTGCACCTTTTCGATTTGAGCTTTATTGTAATAAATAGGTATGTTAACATCTTTACATTTAACTAACATGTATTTGGTCTTATTTACATTAACTGTTAGTTTGTGCATCGACATCCAGTTATGTATTATTTGCATGTCCTTGTTTATTTTCCAATCCAGTTCATAATGGTTGTTTTCTGCATAAACTACAACAATTGTTTTATAGAGGTAAGAAAATTTCCAGTCTTCTCGTGTTTTCAGATTGTAAAACTAATACGGATGGCCTGAGATATATACATCTGAAAATATGGCTTTTTTGTTATATTTGAGGGCTATAACTCTGGAACTCTCTACAATTAAAAGAAACCATTAGCACACGACGTAAAATATATTTCTGGAGCTTTAATTGTTTTGTCTTTCCGAAGAAAATTGTGTACATGTGCCTAAGTTACATATACTTTAAAATAGCAAATTTTCAATTTTTGAGCCCTAATAGGTCTTAAACACGGGGTGTATTTCCAAAAAAATTTTTTTGAGGTAACTTATACTAATTCTAAAAGTTCTTTCTTGCATCAAAATTGCAAGCCGCTATCTAAAAGCAAGCCCCTAAGAAAAATTAAGTTAGAAAAATCATGTAAAATTTGGTTTCACATTACGGTAAATTAAAAAAAATATATGTAGATATGAATGTATATAATTTTGATATTTTGATATTAATATATAATTTTGATAAAAAATATATAATTTTGATAAATATATAATATTGGAACATGAAATATACGTATTTAAAAATAGAGCTTTTAGAAAGTTTGAGGGGCTGTAGTTCTCTGATGGATGGGGCTACATAAAAAAGTTTTTTCACAAAAAATTTTTTTATTAGGCGTACCCATGGTTAAAACTAAAACTTTAACAGTGTAGAAGTTTTGGAAACAGACGGATAGAGTGAAACTAATAGGCACATTTTTCAAAATTTTCTTGTAAATGTGCTAAAAAGCAATATTACAAAAATAAAACAAAATAAAATAGTTAACTGAAAAAATTAATTACGAATTAAATAATAAATAAAAAAATAACAATTAAATAGTACAAAAAAAATCATCATATCTCCACCACAGGACCGACCGCTATTATACAAAAAATATAAGGCCAAAATTCAAAGATTTTTTACATAATAATTTGTATCAAAGCAAAATAACTTCTAATAATTTAACAAAATTTTTTTTTGTTTAATAACAATAATAAGCGATGAAATCGTAAAAAAATATGTACATTCATTCATACTTCCATTTACATATATGTATGTATGTACAGGTTGTTTTTTTCATTCTAACATATTAGAAGTAAAATATAATAAAAACTGTATGGAAAACAAATACAAAACAAAAATAACAATATTATTGATTCTGCTAGCAAAAATTTTACAGTTTCAATTTTGCGTCATCAACAAGATAATAATATAATACAAGAATATAATATATAATCTATAAATATAATTTAGTAATTTTCAACCACACACTACGTATTATAAATTTCTTTTCAAGCTTTGAACATCAGTAACTACATATTTTTTACGATGTTTCTATTATATCTATTCTATTATAAAACATATAATAGTAGTACATAGCAGTACATAATAGTAGTACAAAACTTATAAAATAGAATAACAAAAAAAAAACACAAAAATTTTAAAGAGACATTCTCACTTACTCTCTTTAAAATTGTGTATTTTTTTTTCTTTTTTCTCCTCTCGAGTCTCGAGTCTTGACCTCGACTATTCTTTGGCTATAAATGTATTGTACGTATTTTAACGTATGCATGTATAAAGGAAAAAAATTTAAAAATTGATATAAATCATCATTTATCACAATATGGATTGAAATTTGAAAATAATGATAAATGATATTGATCTGATATTAATAATCAATATGCATCTAAGTATGTACTTATGTAACTATGGCCAGTGGGTAGTTTTTTCTTTAAAATTCAAAATGTAATTGTTTTGATTTTGTACTTTTCTATTAAATTGTTGTATATATGTATGAATGTTTGTATATTATTTAACGCGATTAGAAAACTTTTCTAATTGTGTTCTTTTTTGTATTCAATTTCTTCTCATATATGTACTTAAATTTGAGTATAGAGCAGTTCTTACGACCAAAATGAAATTTGAATAATTTTTTATTTTTATTTTGTATGTCAATTTTATGCAGAATTATCATTCGGAAAATCGTTATAATATTTGTACGGTTTTCTCACCCTCTGCACAGTGTACCATCTTGATCAAGGGATTGTACGCTAAATATACGGTCTTTTTTAGATTTTAAATTTTTTACTTACTTTACTTTACCTTGTCTTATTGACAAGGTAAAACGAACAACGGCAATATTGTTACCGACAACGTGGCCTATAAAGAAATAGGTAAAGAAATATATAGAGAAATTTTCAACTGAATTTTGCTCCTAACTTTGTTGGTGCTTATTACGAATGTTTTATGGATACCTATTCCGTTTTCTCCACGTATTTTTAAAACACTTATTTCGAACTCGATAGATAAATAGACATAATAGTCCTCACACACAATACCAAATAACCTAAATATATGTACACCAACTACAGGCTATCTTTATATAATGTAATTCTGTTTTGGCGCTATTTTAAAAGTAATGTCGGATTTTTTGCGGATTGTACTTTTTCATAAATTCTATTTTTCTTAACTGCAACTGTCGATTATATGAATTGGGATTTAACGTAATATTTGGCTGCACATTAATATTACATAATTGTTCTTTTCTAGAATAATCATGTAGTAAAATAAATAAATAAAAGTAAATAATAACGCATCGGACATCGCGTGTAAAATGTAATGCGAAATTTTCATTATTGTAATAGATTTGGTAATACATTTACTAATTCTCTGTAATCAGTTCTTTAACTAGTGTGGAAAAGGTTCGATTTTCTACTGGGATATTATAAAATGTAATATAAATGTATTGTATACATATGAAACTGAACAAATGCAATAATAAATCATATCACTTATGCAAATGTGGTACCTACTAATGTGTTATAAAAAATAAATAAATAAATACTTTTTGCTGCAAAAAAGATGACATAGGTACAACAATGATTTACTAAAACACTTTTTTCATGTTTTTGTATGAAAATTTTTTGTATGTAACAAAATTTTTTCATATACAACAAAAAGCAAACTGATATTGATAAAAAACTGATACATACGACAAAAGTCATACCAGATATCTTTAAAACGGTAAAAGATAGCGATAAACGGACAACACCATTAGAAAGAGAACAAAAAAAGGCGACGATATCTTAAAAAATATTCAATTAGGGTTAGGATTCAATAACCAATCCGCTTTTAAAATACAATACAAATTAAAACTAATTAAAGAAGAGGTTGTTAACCTAAAATATGCAATTCACTGAGCCAAAGTAGACGTAGTGAATTCCATATTATTGTCAAAATCCGAAATTGAAATTTTAGCCAAAACTTTAAATAATGAAAATTTTCCCTATTTAAACGCATTAAATTTCGCTAAAATTAAAGTAATTACTAAATAAACTTATTTGCTTTATATTTTAGGAATACCACTAACAAGTAAAGATATTTTTGAATATTTATTAATAAAACCATTAAAAATAAATATACATTGTTATTTGCAAAAATAGATCACAATCAAATTTTAACAAATAATAAAAAGGTTTATGGAATGGTAACAACTTGTAAAAATATAAATTCAGTAACCATTTGTAATAAAAAAGAAATAATAGATTTATTTAGCTCTACCTGTATTTTAAACATACTGAAAAAGAAGAAACCAACATGCAATATCGCCAATAGTCTAAATTATTCCAAAATATCACTGTAACAATAAACAACACAATCTACTTATCAAAATAAATTTCATCAGTCAAGGTATTTCCAGCTATTCTTAAACTACAAATCATCAGACAAGAACTACAACAAGAACTATCATTGGAACTACTACAAGAAATTCACATAAATAAAACAATAGAAATTAAAATATTAAAGGAAAAAGCATTTACAGGTCAGATACTAGGCATCATTGGTATAGGACCAACCACCTGCTTCTGGTAATAACGCTTATTCGCATAAAATTAAACTAAACCAAAATCATAATCAACAACAAACCAGAGCTAATAGAACAAACCAATCAACAAATTGTAAAACAAATACCAGCACAGATAGCAACAACAGAGGAAACAAGAAATATCAATCCAAAAACATTTCAAACCACGTCAACAGCAACAAAAGAAACAAGAAATGTAAAGTAAACGACATCCCAAATTAAGTCAACAACAATAAACTTAGATCAAATAGCACCAAAAATGACGTCACAAGGAAAAGTAAACAGGAAAAATTTCGATCAAACAGCACTTCAAATCACGTCATCAGCAAAAATAACCAGGAACAAAAGACTCATCACAACAAAGAAAATCAGTACAACACAATTTTACATCTAAGCCAAATGGGGCATTTGATTTAAAGGGGAAGAGGTGACGATAGATCTTACTAAACCAATCATAAAAAATAGCTATTCTAAACTAATTATCATATTATAACTATTCCATAATACCCAATTTAATTTTTAATTTTTAATTTAAATAACTTAATCTTGATACTATTTAATAATTTTTAACTTATTTATTTATTTATTAATTGTTTATTTATATTACCAGCCTATATAAATATTGACTGATAAAATAATTGTTAAACATTTGGATTTTTTGATATTTTAACTTGTTTATACATTTGTTTATTTATTTATTCCCATGCACTTACAATGTACATAGAAATAGATGCAACCTTTCCCTTTGGTTTTGATAGGCTTTACAATATGTGGTATATTCATATATTTTGCTACTTTAGTTACATGTAATTTTTCTGACATTCTATTATAATTAAAATTACAATTATTCTTTTATTTTATAAGCAACTAGCAACTAGATGTTTGTTTTCAAATTTTATTTTTTATTTTTATATTAATTCATATATTTTAGTTTTGATAAGAAAATCTTGTATTTTTCTAATATTTTTATCTGTAGGATGAGATAGGAGATCTGCTGGGTTCGTGTTGTTGAAAATGAAGGAGCGGGTTTGAGTAAGGACTGTGCATTCGGATAGGATATGTGTAATAGTATGCGGGAGTCTATTACAAAATTGCCAAATGGGTTGACCTTCGTTTTTAAGTAGGTATGAATGTGTTAAGCTGCTAGGTCCTAATCTCATTCCAACAGAGCACCGATTCATTTTTACTGAGCTTGTACCTGGTAGTTTAATAGCTATTCGTTCTTTATTGATAGTTTTATATTGGTGTGAGTATGTTGATCAGTCAGGTTTTAACTTGTTTAAAATCGTTTTAGTTGCCTTATAAATTTGAATGCAAATTTGGTAGTTGTATCGGCGAATTCGTCGCCAGATATTCCAATATGACTCGGGACCCACATGATTTTAATTTTATTTTTTATTTGGAAAATTAGCTGTCTTTCATAGTTTAATGGACTGGACTCGTTTCTTGTATTCTGTATTGCTTGGAAT
Organism: Poecilobothrus nobilitatus; assembly: GCA_947095535.1. Lineage (NCBI taxonomy): Eukaryota > Metazoa > Arthropoda > Insecta > Diptera > Dolichopodidae > Poecilobothrus > Poecilobothrus nobilitatus. The sequence goes on from OX352772.1 coordinate 239,741,388, forward strand.
ACTGATAGGCTATCGGCGAGATATATATATGATATATGAGATATTTTCCCTTGTTTCCTTTTGCAAATTCTATAGCAGAAAGCATGCCCCGTGTTTCAGCTTCGAAGACGTTTCCACATGTTGGGAGCACCCCTTGGGCTAGGATACTGCCATCTTCTCTAACGCCAAATGAGACATTCTTATCAGTTGTTGATCCGTCTGTATATTTACATTATATTTATACATATTTTATATTCCAGTTGGCTTGTTTTAAAATAGTGGATTGCTCTTTATAAAGGTGCTAGTATTGACTTTTTGAAGTGTATTCTTTTCGAAATTGGGAGAGTTCATCGATGAATTAATTTGCCCCCTGTTGCCAAGATGGAGAATTATTGTGTTTTATAGGCATTGGTTTAATATTTGGCTCGAGTTTTGAGTTTATGTCGAAGATCTTGCTTAGAGTTGATTGCATTGATAATTTTATTGCTCTGCATCTTAGCAAATTTATCTTTTTGTATAAGATGTGTTTTGAGTTACTAAATATTTTGCTGGTAAACCCGCTTGTTAAGTATAATGTTCGTTCCTCTATTGAAATGAAGCCTCCTTCAGCCAATAAATTTTTAATCGGAGTTGTTCTAAATGCCCTTAGACTTGATCTGGTTGCAGCATGAAATGGAGCTTTTATATATTTAGATGAGTTTTTGCACATTTTCCGTATATTTGTAAACAATAGTCAATTTTTGATAATTGCGTTCGTTTGGTCATGTTTAGGAGGGAGTTGGTATGCATGAAACTGTTAAAGGAAACGAGATATTTAATAATATTTAGTCTGGCAGCTAATTTAGTTTTTAAATATTTACAATGATTCTTAAAACTTTGTTTGCAATCGAAATATAAGCCTACAATTTTAAATTCTTTAACATTACAAATATTTTGGTTTTTAAAGTTAATTTGTACATTATTGCAATTAATTTTTCTGCAAACGTGTAAATGTTTTGTTTTTTCTACTGAAATATTTGTACATGAGAATTGTGACCAGTTATCTATTGCGGTTAGGATTTCCAAAATTGTTGTGAAATTTCATTCTGGTTATGTTTTTTACTAATAATATATAAATCGTCTGCGTAGATGCAGTGGTTTAGACTTTTGTAGTTCAAAATAATTTTGTTAATATCCTCGAAAGCTATTAAGAACAAAGTAATAGGAAGAGGGGAACCCTGTGGGATCCCATTAAAGAAAGAACAAGTAGAGGATATTATGTTATTAACTCTACACCAAATTTGCATATTTGTTAAGAAGGATTTTATAAAGTTAAACATTTTGCGACCAATTTTTAATTCTTGTAGTTTTTTTAATACGACGTGAATGCCTATTTTGTCAAAAGCCTTTTCGAAGTCAATTGATAGAATTGAAATGTGATTTTTTGACGATAGATTTTTGTAGATGAGGTTGTCTATATATATGAGACCATCTACAGTAGACGAATTTGGTCTGAAACTAACTTGATTTGGAGCTAGTGAATTGGTAGTTGTGAGGAACCACGTGAGTCTTTTCGACACCATTTTATCCAAAATATTGCTCAGACATGGTATTAAAGAAATAGGTCTGTAGCTAGTTATTTCGTCGATTGGTTTGTTAGGCTTACGTATTCGAATGATGGCAGCTGTTTTAAATACTTGTGTAATAATGCCAGTTTGATAAATTTTATTGTAGAGTTTTACAATTCTTGTTTTTCATGGTTTGGTACAATTTTTGATTATTTGGTATGAAATTTTGTCTAAACTGGGAGTTGACCCTGTTAAAGTTTTTAAGCATGTTTCAAATTCATTGAATTTTGATTCAAGAAGTTTAGCTTTTATGTTCGGAGAGTTCTGCATTTGTAGTGTGGTAGCACTTCGTTTGTTTTCCCTAAAGAGAAACGGGAAGTTGTCTGTTTTAGAGCTGTCTGAGAAATGTTGTGCAAATTTTGTAGAGATTGTTTGAGGCTCGTTGATGCTATCGTTGTTAATTGTAATTGTTTTAATATGAAATAGAGTGTAGTTGAAGTTAAAATTTTAATGTTCTGCCAAATTTTTGTTATGTTATTATTAGGGTTAATAGTTTTTGTAAATTTACTAAATGTGATCTTTTTTGCTTTCTTTCTTTCTTTGTTGAATATGGCATTCTTTTTTTTATATGATATAAGGTTGATTAAAGTTCGTGTTTTACAATAATTTTTCCAAGCATTTTGTTTATCTTCTCTTAATTTTTTTAATTCTACAGTCCACCACGGTATATTTCGACCCAATTTTTTATTAGAAGATTGTGGGATGGATTCGTTGGCCGCTGAGCGAATAATTTTTTGAATTGATGCTGTTTCTCTATTTATGTTATCAGTTTAGGGTATTTTGTCATTGAGCTTGTTCACTAAAGTTTAATATTTCGGCCAATTTGCTTGTTTGCAATTGAAACGTGTGGGTTTTGAATTTAAATATGTATTATAATTAGGGTATATGACTTTACTGAAAATGGGGTAATGATCATTGTTGTGAAGATCTTTAATGATTTTCAACGACAAAAGTGGTAATAAACTAGGAGAGCATAAAGTTAGAACTATATTGGAAAAGGTACCGTGGGTGGAAAAGTGCTTTGGGCCATCATTGTTTAAAACAGATAAATTGGTGCTCAGAACAAAGTCTTCAATAATTTTCCCTTTGGAATTGTAAGTGAGTGAACCCCATAGTGGACTCCATGCATTGAAGTCTCCAGCTAGTGTTAAAGGAGTATTAACATTTGAAAGTAGATTTGTGAAGTCAGAATTAGAAATTGATTGCTCGGAGGTATGTAGATAGAAATTAAAGTAATTGGAGACTTTATGTTTACTTCGATGGCTATGATTGACAGCCGAGTATTTAAATCCATTAAAAGAAATTGATCTATGAATAAGAATGCCTGCCCCTTGTTTGGCTCTGAGGTTGCAGTCAAAATTGTGAAAAAACACAATGTACTGTTTTGGAAATAAGGGTTTTACTGTGTTGTTTACAATAAGGGTTTCTTGCAAACATAAAATTTGTGGGTTATGTAGTTTTATTATTAATTCAATTTCTTGATAATTATTAATGTAACCTTTCATATTCCATTGTATAATATTTAAAGTCATTCTGTTTTAAAAATAAAAATAAAAAATGAAAAATATAATATTACTAAAATTGAATATTATTTTGTTGTTTTTAAACACACAAAATTTGTTAATATTGAAATAGCAAATAGTTTGAACAAGAATTATTATATATACATATGTATAGACATATATATATATTTTTTTTTTTTTTATTGTTTGTATATTTTTGTATTATGATGATAACAGTTCTTCATCAGAAGAATCTGTTTCAATATGTGATGTAGTTAGTGTGTATGTCGTTTTGTGTTTATTTTCAATAGTATTTTTTTTATTTTGTTGAGAAATATTAAGAGTTTTAGTAGAAGAGAAAGGTGTTAGATTGGTATTTGGTGTTGAAGGAATGCTTTTGTTTGAAATATTGGTGGTAAGGTTTTTTTGATTGTTGGACTAGGCTCGAATTGTATTAATAGTGGAATTTAAGGTAGAGGAGCAGCTTGGATGACTACTGGGGATAGGAGCAGTGCTATTTTGATTGCTGCGAACAGATTGATTATTATTAGGAACATTTTGGAAATTGTTAAGTTGATTTGTTGCGGAATTTGAATTTTTGATTAATGATTTTTGTTATCGTTTCGTTGAATTTGTGTAATGGTAGATTTTACTGAATCTGAGAAAGTATGATTTAAATCAATTGTAAAGGGATTTCTTTGCTTGTATATTTTACGCGCTTCACCCATTGTGCATTTTTCTTAACATTTAATTTTTACGATTTCTTTTATTTGTTGAAAACGCGGACAAATATTGGAGGATGGTGGGTGTTGAACAGCATGGTGCGAGAGCATGATGCAAGACAGTTGGCACACATGGTGCGAGAGCATTCTTTTGGAGCATGATGAGGCTGATTGCAGTTTTGACATGCAGAATTACCTTTACACTGTTTTGCTGTGTGACCCAAGTGCTGACAGTTTTTGCAGCGCATTGGGTTGGGAAAATATTCTCTTACGAAGAGGCTGTACCAAGCAATTTTTATTTTGGATAGAATTCTATACAAGTTGAAAGTGAGCAATATAAGCCCGTTGGAGCGTATGTATCGTTGGATTTTTTTGTAAATTTGTATGCAACGGTGACACCCTGTTCTTTCAAATGTTCTAAAATTTCGTTTTCTGAAGTATATTTGAAATTTCTGCCAAATATTGTGCCTTTGCACGAATTTAGTGCTTCATGATATTTTACGGCAATGGGGCATAAACCTCCGAAATTAGTTGCCTTTAAAAAAATTTCTGCTACTTTTATGTTTTGATTAAAACGAGCATACTACCATCACGCAGCGTGCTAATAGATTCGTATTCAGAGCTAATACATTATATTGCTTTTTGTTTGGCAAATACACTGTAATTTGATAAAGTTTTATTGCTGTCAGTAGACACAATTGTAATAAACTTTGGGTCGATAGAATTGACATTTTCTATTAATGCTGGAAAGTCTTGCCTTGTCTTTTTATTCATTTTGTTTTTTGAACCTTGATCCATTGTCTTGTCAAGAATTTCAAACCGATTCCTTAGGCAATCGGCCTGTCACCAAACATCACTAATTAATTAGGCGGTTTTAGAATTACTTAAATAGAATATGTATGTATATATAATATTAAAATAAAAAATCAAAAATTCAAGTTTATATATAAATATATTAAAAAATAATTTAATTTATAAATGAGAAGAAAAAACAAAAAGAAAAAATTATTAAAAAAAGATTTAATTTTTATTATAAGACTGTAAGCACCAATCAAAACTGCACTCTGTGAATGGTAGTCGACGACTGTAAAGTAATTTAAAGTAAAGGTTGTATGCAAAAAATCGTAAGAAAAAAAAAAGTTGTATGTAGTGATTAATTGTTATGTTAAAGAAAAATATTTTTAATATAGAACCTCATATATTTTATGTTCTTGCAAATTACTTTGCATTATGCAATCTGTGCGTTTTACTTCTTTAATAGTAAGTATTTCTGTTGACCAGTTAGGTTGATAACCTTTTGCTTTGTATTTACTTATGCGTATATAATCTCCAACTTTATATATCACTTTTTGATAAAATTTCGGCATGTAAATGTTCTTCAAAATATATTTTTAATTTGCTTTTGTAACTTTTTTAGGTAGGATGATATGTTGAGTTGTATTTCTCAACAAGTGAGGGTAAAACAGATATCCATTTATAATTAAGTTTCGACAAAAGTTTCGTCTGACTGGTCTATGTATTTCCGATACTATGTGTGCCCTTGACCATTATGCTTGTACTATTTAATCAGATTTTCCAATTCTATTTTCCGGTCCAGATGACGAGTTGTCGTAAGCCCAAGGACATAGAGCAAATGAGTTGAATTGACGTATATTGACATACATTTTTCTGTTGTTGAAAATTCTTTAACGTATACAAGTTAACAACTTTTAAATTTTCTACTCAAATTTCAATTTCACAATTTTTAATTTTCGAAATTTTTATTATTCAATTAATTAACCTGTCATAATTAAATTACTCTGGGAAACCAGTTCAAAATTATTTCCCAACAATTAAATTCACGCGCAAATAACATGTGTCCAGGTCAGCAGAAATGCAGGTAGAACGTCTAAATGTAAAATTTCATTTCTAATAATTAATTAGTTTTTGACTACCAAAAAGTAAAGTCATAAATAAATTGTATTAAAATCAAAATAATTTGGCTTATCATTTTTATAAAGTTTTCATTATTTTTTATTATTTTTTATTTTAAAATTTTTGGCAAACTTGTGAAAAATTAACTGGCGCCCGAGCAGGGACCATTAGTGATCAAGTAGATAGGGCAGTGTTACCTGAAAGAAAAAGGTTAAAAAAGGTTTGGAAAAAAAAACAAAAAAAAAAGGAAAAAAACATTATTATAAAAGAAAAAAAAAATAAAATATTTAAAACTGAATAAACTTAAAATTAAACTAAGAAAAGTGAAAAAAAATTTTAACATTAAAAAATATAGAAAAATTAATTAAAATAAAAATAAGAAGGAAATCACGGAGAAAGAATAGCATTTAACCAGTTTTCCGAAGTGTAATACCTGCAACAGATCACCTTTCAACACGAGCAGCAAGTAGTTTGAGGGCTAGTGTTCACGATCGAATTGAATTTACCACAAGGATTAGGAACCTTAGTAGCTTCTAACAATTGAGCAAAAAGGAGCTGTCGCACAAAGGAAATAACCAAACCCTTGAAAGTGTTGGCAGCAGCCGCCTAGTCTGGTGAATTCAAAGACTGCAAATGGCTCGTAAAATTAAACTGCAAGTTGCCACGATTATGTAAGTGAAAAATTGTTTTTATTAAAAGTAAATAAGAAGTGAACATTTTTTTTTGATAAATAAAACAAATCGCTAAGAATTTGCATAAATTAAAAATAATTTACTGACAAATTCAGATAAATATCCCCATAAGAAGGGAGGAAATTAAGATAAATATTCCCATCTGTAGGGAGAAAACTAAAATAAATAAAGAAATAGAAGAAAATTAATTTTTGCGAAATAAAATTAAAAATTTTTTTTTGTGTTTTTTATCTTTTCTTGTTTGCTGTGGTTCAAGCCTACTCGTCGACACCTAAGGTGAGGCTACCTTAGGCACAGCAAATCAAAGATAATTCAATAAAGAAGCAATTCAATTTAAAAAAAATTTAATTCTCATGTTAAAAATAAACTAATAAATTATTTAAAAAAAATCAATTCAGAAAAAAATATTCAAAGAAAAATAATCAAATGTCTAGACATAAGAATAACTGATCAGTAAATAAAATAAATAAAATAATTAAAACTAAATCAATATTTAAAAAATAAACATAATAACTAAAAATTTAAAGTAAATAAAATAATTAAAATTAAATCAATATTTAAAAAATAAACATAATAACTAAAAACTTAAAATAAATAAAATAATTAAAATTAAATCAATATTTAAAAAATAAAAATAATAACTAAAAACTAAAAATAAATAAAATAATTAAAACTAAATTAATACTCAAAATAAACTAGATTACTAAAAATTTAAAATAAAATAAAAGCAAATTAAGTAAACTGAATCAATTAACTGATAAATAAATCCAATTATTAAAATCATTAAAATCAAGGCCACGTTTCAATAATCAAAACTAACTTACAAAACCCTAGTCGCAAGGAAATTTTGAAATGTTAGGATTTTTTTTTTTTTGACCTAATAAATAATTAGAATACTTTATTTTATGAAAATAATTTTATTATTAATACAAAATTTGTAAGATCAAATTTACTTTTTACCAATTTTATTAATTTTTAAATCGTTATATAAAAATGGAAGTAATTATATTTCCGATTTCTTTCTTATCGTAATTAAAAATGTTCATAAAATTTGAAAAGAACAAAAATATTTTGAGATCGTTTTTCTGAGTAAATAAAATTTTTAAGATATTTAAAAAAAAATTTTTTTTAAATAAATATTAAATAAAGATTTTTGTTTTTTTTATAAAGAAAATAAATATTGTAAGATTTTTTTTGTATAAATTTTCAAATAAATAAATACTTTAAGATTTTTCTTTAATAAATAAATTTTTAAATAAATATTTTAATATTTTGTTTTTAGTAATAATTAAGTTTCAAATAAATAAATATTTAAAAAATTTTTCTAAACAAACAAATTTTAAAGGAATTTCAGAATATTTTTAAATAATAATCTTATTAATAGTCATTATAAAAGTTCTTAATAGATCTTAAATAGTAAGAAATTTCTAAGACCTGGAACAAGCAAGGAACATATAATCTTTTTCATTTTCCTTTTCTTATATTTCTGACACAGTTCTAAATAAGTGTAGAAAGAGAGCATCTTCGTTCAAGATTTCTAACTATATTATTCTAATTATTTTACTATTTTAATAAATTTTTTTTTTGATTTTCATTCTAAGATTTTTTTTTTCTTTTTAAGTTTATTTTACAATTATTTAAAAATTTTCATCTATAATATTTTTAGCCATTAATTACATAATTAAATTAGTTTGATTGAGTCTAACGATCATTTATTGTGGTACTAGATAATTTATTGTTGCATAGAACTAATAAAATCAATAATAAGGTCTATAAAATTTATCTCTGGCAGATATTGGCGAAACCTCTATTAATTGAGAGTGAGCCTTAAAATTGGATAATATAAATTCTAGAGTAAATAGCCGCTAACTGAACAAACAAAACCATGATACAAGGCAGCAAGTCGGTCAAAACTTAAATTTACCAACACAGTCTTTTAGAAATAGATTCAATCGATCAAACTTTGGTAAAGGAAATCAGACGTATCAACAACCATCGTACAATTATCATAGACCTAACTTCAGGGATCATCAAAGACCAGCATATACAAGTAGATCTACTATGAGATATCCAAACTACCAGAATAATCAACAACAATCCATCGCACCATATCAGGGAACAAAAGCCGAACCAATTTCGCAACACTCTCGTTTTACAAATCATCCAAACCAAAATAAATTCAACAATAAAACAATATTCAATTACAGGCAAGCATTTAATAACAAATCAACATTCAATAAAAGACCTTATAGCTCAACGGCAACAATGAAGTGGTCACAATAGCAACTATAATAATAATAACAAGGATAGTATTAAATATCCATTTTTAGACTAAATTGATCATCACTCACATACATAGAACACGTTGCAAGGAATGGAGAGCTAACAAAATTTTTAATAGATACAGGCTCGAACAAAAACTATATCCAACCGAAATGTGTACAAAACCCAATAACTAATAAAATTATATTTGATGCAAATTCCATAGGAGGTAATGTAAAAGTTACCCACCATGCTGCAATAGACCTTTTTAAAAGCAAAACCCCAAAAATTAAATTTTATTTGTTACCAAATTTAACTTCTTTTGAGGGCATAATAGGAAATGATACATTAAAAGAATTAAAAGCAATTATTCATACAGATAAAGAATATCTCGAACTGATAAATAACTTAAGAATCCCGCTGAAACAGCAAATTTCAGAATTCTTAAATAGGATTGAATTAAGAACTTCACACTTGAATAGGGACGATCAGAAGAAACTTAACTCATTAATAAGTAGATTTACTAATCTATTCCATGGAACTGGTATATTCCAAGTCATACCCATGGCATTGAAACCTGAGGTTTTCTCACGCTGAAAAATGCATTAATATCAGAAGACATCGTTCTGAAATATCCTGATTTTGACAAAGAGTTCGAATTAACAACTGATGCGTTGAACTATGCAATTGGGGCTGTGTTATTCCAAGAAAGAAAGCCAATCACTTTCATCTCCACGACTCTCACAAAAACCCAGAAATCATACGCCAGCAACGAAAAAGAGATGTTTGCTATCGTGTGGTAACTAACATCGCTAAGGAACTACTTCGCTAAGAACTCCAATAGAAGAACTCCAAAATAAAGAGATGCAAGGCTATGCTTGAAGAATACAACTATGAGATAAGGTAAGCCTGGCCAGTCGAACGTGGTAGCTGATGCGTTATCGTGATTAAATCAAGAATCGGAACTGAATACGCTAACAACAACACAACACATTGCCGAGAGTTCCTCGCAGAATTACATCCAGTTTGTAGAGGCTCCTATCAATGCTTTCAGAAACCAACTAATTATAAAACACGGTGACGAAATCGACTACGAATTAGTGAATACCTTCCCAGGCTACGTTCGGCATATAATAACGAAAACGGACTTCAAGGAAAAAGAACTCGTCAATATTCTAAGAAAATATTTAAATCCAAAAACAGTAAACACAGTAATGACAGAAGAGAGTATAATGGGCAAAATACAACAAATTTATAATCAAAATTTCGAAAGGTATAAGCTAAGATTTACGAGAATAATAGTCAAGGATATCATAGACGAAAGTCAACAGAACGAGCTTATCTTAGAGACTCATAAACGTGCCCATAGGAACGCGCAAGAAAATAGAGCTCAAATAATTTTTAACTATTATTTTCCGAGAATGAACAGAAAAATATCCAATTTGGTCAAACTAATGCACGGTATGTAGGGAAAACAAATATGATCGGCACCCCACAAACCCGGAAATAAAACAAACACCGGTGCCAAACTTTGCGGGTCCTACCGTACATATAGACATTTTCTCAACCGAATTCAAATTGACTTTAACTGCAATCGACAAGTTGACGAAGTTCGCCCAAGCGAAAGTCATAGAAAGCAGATCAACAGAAAATATAAGACTAGCATTACGGGATATTTTCTTTAACTATGGTGTTCCAGAATGGGTCATCATAGACAACGAAAAGCCACTCAACTCCGCGTCAATAAAGCAATGATGGAGGACGAAATGAAAATAAAGATCTTTACTACGCCTCCATACAAAAGCGAAGTCAATGGGCAAATAGAACGGTTCCATTCAACCTTATCGAAGGTTATGCGGTGCCTTAAGGCAGAAGGAGATAAAAGAACTTTCGAGGAAATATTACACAGGGCAGTCAACCAGTACAACTATACCATTCACTCAGTAACTAAGAAAAAGCCTATTGAACCATTTTTTGGCAGAGTTCCTAATATAACACCCGAAGAATTCGAGAAAACCAAACTTACCAACATAGAAAAAATAAAAACAAACAGGTCAAAGATCTAAAACTCCACAATAAGAAGAGGAAACCAGTAAAAAATTATCAACCAGGAGATATAAGCTGCGTAAAACACAATAAAAGAATCGGATCTAAATTAACACATCGCTTCAAAAAGGAAACAGTAAAAGAAAATAAGAATACAGTCGTTATCACAAAAACAGGAAGAATTGTGCACAAATCAAATATCAAATCATAATGATTCCAGTTCTCCAAACAAACTGTAACAAAATTATCTTTGTTGTTTTTTCTCTCTTTTTCTTTTTTATTCTTTTACTCAACTCTTTCAAAATTTCTTTTTATCTCTTTATATTTCTTTTTACCATTTTAGGTGCTTATTATACAAGATTATACAGGATCCCATGCAGTATTCATTACCCTCGAAGAAGCAAAGGTTCAGGAAGGAAGTTTTAGGCTGATTCACACTTACGACTTTGAGGCTTTAAGAGAATCATTGACAGAAATTAACGTTGCATTAGAGGAAGACACTGTAAAGAAAAACCATCTGTATAAATACCTAAAATTCGAAGCCTTACAAGTTCAGGATCTGCTGGACGAATTCAAAGTTAGATGGGTACCAAGATCTTTTAATTCTATAGGCACCATGTGGAAATGAATAGCAGGGAGCCCGGACCACGCAGATTTCGTCATGATAAAAAAGAAAATGAACAACCTTTTAGAGAAGAACAACAAGTAATTCATAATAAATAAGAATTTTATTGATAGGAGTAATAATATAAGTAAAATTACCAATCAAGTTTTAGATAATATTAAGTTAGGGTACGAATTTAATGACCAAGCTATTCAAAAATTACAATATAGGTTAAAATTTATCAAGGAAGAGATAGTTAATATAAAATGGGCTGTACATTGGGCTAAAGTAGGTATCATTAATTCAATCCTGCTCTCTAAATCAGAGATAGAAATAATAACGTCAATCTTTGACAAAGAAAATTTTCCATACTCGGATGGTGAAGAAGCATTAGCGATAAAGAATGTAGGGGATTAATAAAGTTTGTTAAAAAAATAAATTCAATTATTATATGTAATAGAAATGAAATTATTGAAATAACAAATTCTACCTGCATCCCCAACATCATGGAAGGAAAAATATCCACATGCAACGTGATAAATGCTCATCCATACCAAAAACAGAACTAATTGCTGAAGGAATAATACTACTCAACCAGTTCAACGGGACTATAAAAATTGATGGCGAACAAAAAAACATTCAAGGAACGTATCTAATTAAATTTCAAAACTCGACAATAGAAATTGATGACAGGATCTTCACATCCAAAGAAATCATAACAGCCAGAATACTACCGGCAATTTTACAACCCAAACTTATTAGAAAGGAGTTACAACAGCATCTATCTTTAGAATTCTTCAAAGATCTCCATATCAACAATACAAATGCCATCAAACTATTAAAAGAACAAAGTTTAATATCTCGGTTGTTGCGCACTTTTGGAGTCATACCGGGTATAACATCTATGGTGGTTCTGTGTGTATTAATCACCATCAGTTACAGGAGAAAAAACAAAGTCATGATCACTAACATACGAACTAAGCAAGGTGCTCCATCAGAAACAACAACAGATAACGAGCAAACAATAGAAACCACAGTACAGGGTGCCGCGAAATCCGGGAATGGCAAAACTCAATCACATCCCACAAAATTAACCCAAATTCAGATCCAGGCGTTCCCAGAAAATATTTAAACAATTCAACATTTTAGATCGAATGAGGACATCCGATATTTAAGAGGGGAAGAGTTAACAACTTTTAAATTTTCTACTCAAATTTCAATTTCAGAATTTTTAATTTTCGCAATTTTTTTATTCAATTAATTAGCCTGTCGAATCATCAAATTACTCTGGGAAACCAGTTCAAAATTGTTTCCCAACAATTAAATTCACGCGCAAATAACATGTGTCCAGGTCAGCGCAAATACAAGTAGAACGTCTAAATTAATGTAAAATTTCATTTCTAATAATTAATTAAGTTTTTGACTACAAAAAAGTAAAGTAATAAATAAATTGTATTAAAATCAAAATAATTTGGCTTATCATTTTTATAAAATTTTTATTATTTTAAAATTTTTGGCAAACTTGTTAAAAATTAACTTACATGTGAAAAATACTTTGCTTATGCTAATTTAATAAGACAGAGGAATATGATTTTAAAGACTCTTCCAATTCTTTCACCTCCATCTTATAAAATGGAGTTATACACTTTTGCTGCTATTATATATTTGAGAAACAAATCTGATTACCTTTTAATAACTTTTGCAACGCGAACCAATAATGATATATTTTAATCATCCATTTACAATGATGGAAGCGGGACGTGGGAAAACTGGATGTGGAAAAACAACATTCGTATGTAACTTAATTAAAAATATTAACAGATTGATACATCCAAAAATTGAAAAAATAAAATGGTGTAACCCAGAAATGTCTGCTATTGCAAAAAGTATAAATGTCCCTGATATAAATATTTATAACAGGATTCCAAAAGAGCTTGGGGAAAACAAACCTACTTTAATTGTTTTAAATTATTTAATGTTAGATTCTGCAAATAAACAGGTATGCGAACTTTTTACTAAAGGTTTGCACCATCGCAATTTATCTATTATATTATTAACGCAAAACGTTTTTCATCAGAGGAAATTCTCCCGAGATATTTCATTAAATTGTAAATATTTGGTGCTTTTCAAAAACCGTCGAGACAAATCACAGATTTTTCCTCTAGCTAGACAACTATATCCGGAAAATATTGAAGGTTTCCTGGGGCTATATAATGAATCAACCTCAAGTCCACATGGTTATATTGTGATAGATTTAACACAAGACGTTAACGATTTGTTTCGTATTAGACCTAATATTTCTTAAAAAGAATATTGTACATATATGCTACTGTGATTTGAACAATAGCTGTCAAAAATGGTGAAAATGAACAGCTGAAACGATTGAAGAAAAACTAACATATTTCACATGTACTAGAAAATTGTAACAAGAAGAAATTTCGTGAACATATTCTTAAATATTGTGATCATGATATTATGAAAACTATTGCTGAAATTGCAATCAAGATATTAAATGCAAATAATAAAATACCACCAGCATAAAAAGCAAAATTAAAAAAACAAAAAACAATTAAGATTTCTAGCTTGTGCTAAGAAAAGTATAAAAGCCAATGGAAAATATTCAATGGTGGATTTTTACCAACTTTAATCGGAACTATATTATCTGGTGTAATAGGAAAATTACTCAGTAAAACATAATGCAGCGAATGATTGTTATGTCACCAGAAATATTTTCAAAATTTAGCAAATTATTTCAAGATGATAAAAACTTGGATCTAATAAAGATCAAAAAATGAAAAAAGTTTTATATGATAAAAAATTAAAACCATTGCAAAAATGGTATTTATATCGTCAAAACCTTCTCAAATATGGAATTAACAAAAGACACGCAAAAAGATTACCAGAAAAGGCTAATAATGTTACATTTGACACAAGCACTCAAACAAAATTAAAGCACAAAAATAAAATTTATTTGTGAAGATTGTGTTCAATACATACAAAATGTTGATTTAGTTTTACAGAATATGGAAACTGCGGTGTCGAAAAACAATGAGTATTTGAAAGAGTATAAGCAAGAGTTTGAAACTGCTATAAAAAATAATGAAAAGGAAGTGATTGAGTTATTAAAAGCTATTGAAACCAATTATATGAGGCGATTAGACGAAATAAAAACCAGCCAACAGAAGGAGTTAGATAAGATGGCTGAATATACAGAAGTCTTCAAAAATCAAAATTTAAAAGCTAATGAACAATTTTTAAATTCAATAAAAAAAAATGATGAGATAAGTAATAAACTAAATAATGTGGTTAACGATAAACAATTAAAAGTGGGTCAAACAGTGTCATTTGCTGATGTCATAAAAAATTCAAAAAATTGTGAAATAAAAATGAAAAAAGAATTGCCATTGATTGTAAAACCGAAAAGTAAGCAGTGAAAAAGTAAAAGTTAAAAAAAAAAACAGATCTAAATAAAAATGTTGATCCAAAAAATTTGAAAACTAATTATAAATAAGAATATTGAAAATGGAACAAATGGAACAATTTTAATTGAAACAGATACTGTAGAAGAATATGATAAAATAAAATTAGAGTTCGAAAAGAAAATTAATGGTAATTATGAAATTAAAATACCAATTGATATAAAACCAAAATTTGAGATTGTTAATATGAATTATAAATTCAGTTACGAGCAAATCGTTCAAAAATTGAAAAGGCAAAATCCTTTTATGGAAATGTCAGACCTTAAGGTTATAAAGGTACACACTGTGAACAAATCTAACAAAGAAATGTACAACGCAGTGATTCAAGTCGATAAGGAGAGCATATTGCAAAATGAAAAAGTGTGTATTGGATGGGAAAGAAGCAAAGTATTTGATGCTGTAAATGTTATGAGGTGCTACAAATGTAAGGGATTTAACCATAAATCGGCAGATTGCACGGATAGGGAAACATGCTTAAAATGTCACCAACACCATACCAGCGACTGTAAAAATTATGAGATTATTAAATTGTGTAAAATACAATGAAAAATTGAGATTAAATGTGGATGTTAATCATAAAGCATTCCGTAAGCTTTGTCCGGCTTATCAACAGATATTATATCAAAGAGAAAAACGATTGGTTACTAGCAACCACAGAAATTTGTTAAGGAGGTAAATTTTATTAGTACCAAATATGCAGCAAATAAAAATTACGTTATTAATATAAATAATAAAAAAGAATCTGTTATGGATAAAGCTATAAAAAATTCAATAGATCATGTTACTCGTAACAATGAAATTAGTTGCGATAACAACAATAGTATTAATCCAATAAATGATGTCAACACTAAAGAAAAAGCAAATAAAAATATTTAGTTACATTTCTAAATTTTAGACAAGAACAAGTTCATAAATTGGTAAACAAAAAAGCAAAAGTTTTTCTTGAGAAAACTTTAAATATGGCGTAAATATTAGTTCCAGTTTTAACAACAATACTAATAATATTAACGATAGTAGTAGGGAAATTAATAGCAAACAAGGCAATTCGTCTACACAGAAACACAGAAACACCGAAGTAAAGAGAGATACCAATCAAGGTAACTGGATTGAAATGGATTAAGAAACATTAAACCCACTAAGAAAAAACATAGAAGAAACAAAGAAAAATCCATCTCAAGAAAACAAAAAAAGCATTTTCATTGATCCAATGACTCCTCCAATAGTTAGAATGACCAAAAATGGGATTGAGAAAGGAGATAGTATATACGCTCTCTCACGTTTTCGTGAACACAGAATATATAATAACGTGAGATTATACTTGTC
This sequence comes from Poecilobothrus nobilitatus, assembly GCA_947095535.1. Classification (NCBI taxonomy): domain Eukaryota; kingdom Metazoa; phylum Arthropoda; class Insecta; order Diptera; family Dolichopodidae; genus Poecilobothrus; species Poecilobothrus nobilitatus. Next base: position 239,757,518 of record OX352772.1, read on the forward strand.
TTATTTTTATGACCAGAATGATATTTGTTATAATGGAATAATCCAAACAAACATTATAGTACTTATCAACCAGGAAGACTACCGACTGCCTATCAACAATTGAGTAATCTATATAAACAGTATCATGAAAGTATAGGTATTTCTAATGAAGAGGTTGCTAAAGATTTACCTTCATACAGGCGGCATATTGATAATAAGTACAGAGAATCTTAGAGAAATTCTGCAAAAAATCAGAGAATTTTGGAGAAATTATATGATAAGTAATCCATAATGATTAATAATACAAGTTTTATAAATACTGAATCAAACAAAATAAATATAGGAAACTTAAATATTTTATACTTAAACATTTGTTGCATACTACATAAAAAACTACTGGAACTTGAAGCATTAATTCATAGTTATAAAGATATTGATATCGTCGTTCTTACGGAAGTGTGGATTTTTGAAAATGAGGTTAATACATATAACATACAAAACTTCAATACAATATTTAACTGCAGAAATGAAAGAAGAAGAGGTGGAACTGCAATTTTTGTCAATAATAAGTTTAAATATAATGAAATTGAAAAAGGTAAAATCTATAACTTCACTGTTATTGAAATGTTAAACATGCAACCTAAACTAAAAATAGGTACTTTCTATAAAGCTCCTAATGAAAATAGCACTTTTTTATTGAATATTTACAAAAAAAAGGTAGATCGATTCTCACACTGTATTTCTTTTGCTGATGTAAATCTAAATCTATTTGAAGAAACAAACACTGTTATTAAATATGTAGATATGTTAAACATTTCCGGCTATAAAATCATAAATAAAACATATAGTACAAGACAAACAGCTACAATTAATACGTTAATTGATGATATTATATCACATATAGAGGATCAACATAAAATTTCATATAAAGTTGAAGATAATGAAATATTTGATCATAAGAGTGCCCTAGTACGTATTCAACTGATAAAAACTTCATTAAAACCTTATTTTAAGCTTTCACATACCAGACTATCATAAATTGCGTGATAGAGTAGCTAATAAACTAACTGAAAAACATATTACTGAAATTGATGAACTTGTTGGAATCATACAAGAAGCAAAACAATGCAGTACAGTAACATATGAGATAAGATCAAGAAATAATAATTGGATTAAACCAGCTATTCTTAACAAATTAAAAATTAGACGCTCGTTATACAAAGCGTACAAAAAAGATCAAAATAACATGGTTAAAATAGAAAAATACTTGAAATATAAAAAAAGATGAAAATTGTCATTCTGGAAGCTGAGAGTAGTCACATGAACAACTGCATTGACAAAGCGAGAAATGATAATAGAAAACTATGAAAAGTTGTAAATTTCACAATAAAAAATAAAAAAGATGAAAAAAACGACTATATTGGTAATCTGATTAAAGAAAATAGAGAAATTACCACAAGTGATATTGAAACTGCTAATACTCTAAACAAATATTTTAGTGAAATAGGAGAAAACATCATAAAAGAGAATAGAACTAGCACAGTGTTAAATACAATGCGCAATTCCATAAATCTAAGATCAGTATATTTAAGGCCAGTGACAGAACTTGAAATTGTTACAATTGTTATGAATCTTCATAGAAATTCAGCTCCAGGGGCTGATTAAATTACTGCAAAAGATCTACAAGAATTGATACATATTATCAAGAATATTCTATGTAAAATGGTACACTCATACCTTGCAAATGGAATTTATCCAAAGTGCTTGAAACAGGGCGTCATTGTGCCAATTCATAAAGGGGGACGAAAAACGGATTGTGGAAATTATAGGCCTATATCGCTGTTAAATTCAATCAGTAAAATATATGCAAGAGCTATCGCTACAAGAATAAGATCATTTATTAAGCAAACTATTGGCTTCGATTCGAATCAATATGGATTTATAGAAGGAAGTGGTACAGATTCTGCTGTGTCAGTTACAATAGACCAAATTCATGACGCATTAGATAAAGGGTACTTTGTTGCGGCAATGTTTATTGATCTAAGTAAAGTCAATAATGGCAAGCTACTAAATTTTCTTGAAGACTTGGGAATTAGAGGTATAGCAAATAGCTTATTTAAGAGCTATTTGTCAAATAGAACTCATTGTGTGCGACTTGAAAACACTGTAAGCTCTGAACTAGTGATTAATACTGGAGTCCACAGGGATCGTTACTAGGCACACTTCTTTATTTATTATATGTAATGAAACTTTCAAAATGTAACCTGGTATCAAAGTATACAATTTATGTAAGGCTAAAACTTTAGACCAACTAGAAAATAACCTAAATAATATTGAAGTATACGGTGATTGGCTGGACGGTAATGGTCTCTGTATGAATCCCAAAAAGACATATTATATTGTATTTAAAACACCAAGAAAAAGATATCATAAAATTACAATAAAAGCAAGAGGGGTCACGGTAGAACGAGTTCAACATGTGAAATATCTCGGAATGACTATAGATGAAAATCTTAAATGGGGTAACCATATTAAACGATTAAAGAAAAGCATAATACCGATCATAATGACAATCAAAAGAGCAGGTGGTGTTCCAGTTAAAGCCGCCAAATTAATTTACAAGGGGTACATCTTGTCATAATTAAATTCGTTACAATATATGCAGTTGGAGTAACAGTAAAACTCCATGTCAATCAAATGGGTATGATCATGAAAAAATCGTTAAAAACATTATACAAATTGAACCCTAGATTGAGTACAAAGGAATTGTATGTAACCACAAATGAACTCGACATAAACCAGTTAATATACTTCGAAAAATGTAAATATGTATATAAAAAAATAAACAAAAAAATGAAATCTTCATTAACAATTATAACAAGAGATAACGTTCACAACTACAACACTAGATATAGAGGACATCTTGTGGTACCTAAAGCAACTATCCAACTAAAACGAGCCAAAACCTACATGAATTTAAACATACACTTAAGAAATATTTAAAAAGCTTTAGAAATTAACTATTGTTCAAAAGAAAAAAAAAAAATTGTAATGTGATTTATAAACTTTTCGTTTCTGGTATTAATTTAGATTTAGTTTAGAATTTAATTTCTTATACACAATTTTTTTTATGTAAATTGTCTGAAATTAATAATAAAAAAAAAAAAAATATTCTTTTCTAAATGAAATGCATATACAGAAACTGAATTACCTAAATACAAATCAACATCAGCTCAGACAGATTTTGTGCCATTAGTAATTGATGATGTGTTTGAATATGAGCCTAAAAAAGAATATTCAAATATGGATATCGATTTAACACATTACGATTTGGATGATGAAAATTCATTTTAAAAAATTAGCTCAAACTGAAATGTTAAAAAATGAAAAATTAGTAGAAAGACCATCTCTAAGCTCTGATTATCGAATGTTTGAAACATCAAGCCCTGCTATACCATCTCCTGAAAAGAAGAAGGCACTTAGATTGGCCGGTAGTGCAATTTCCTCCACTATACTTTCACAGTTTGCTGAAACAAAAAAACGAAAACTAAAACCATTACTTAGAAGTCCAAAACTGAGGGCTTCATCAACACCGGAAAAGACAACATATAAGTAGTACAACATTTTATGTTTTGGAAGAAGTTGACTAAGAGGGATAATCAAGATAACTTCTATGTAACATAGTTTAAAAATGATAATCTAAAACTATTTCCAGACAACACTTTAGCTTCATTCGAAAATAAATTACCTAATCACTTTGATTTAAGAAATGCAAATTGGAAAGTTGGTCTTTCAGAAATATATCTTAACGATTTTCTACCAACAAAAGAATTTAACAAAGAGAAATGTGCTTACAGTTTATTATAAATTCCTATTGATGAGGAAAGACATCTATTACGTGACAATTCAATTCTTGATTTGGTTTGATTTAAATTGTTCAACCTTCTTGTATTGTAATTATGAATATTACTTCTTTTAGTTATTATGAAATATTTTTAGTATACCCCTTTTTCCATTTTAAAAAGTAGTTTAGATTTTTCCCAGATGATGAGTTTGGGTAGCCTCAGGTAGCCCTTACGCTTAAAAATTTCTAGAGTTGGAATAAGCCAGTTATATTTATGTAAGGATTTTATGGCTTTATTTATTAAAACACAAATTTTATCTTTGAACCATGATGAACAGCTGGACCAACTACATAAATTATATCTGATGTGTGAGATAATATGAGAGTAATATATTTTGTCTGCAGTTTGTTTATTCAGTATAATTCCACTTCTTTTGAAGGCACCCAGCAGAGGCACAATTTTTTTTACTAATCTACTAATATTTTCGTCCCACTTCAGTTTTTCATCAATTACAACCCCAGGGTATTTATATGCAGTAACTCTTTCAATTTTATTTACCAACAGCTTTGGATTTATATCAATTTTATTTCTTATTTTATATACTATATATTTTGTTTTTTCCGCATTTATAGTTAATTTATTACCTTTAGGCCAATTTTCATATGTCCTCAAATCAGTTTTTACAAAACTTTCTAGTTCTCCACATGTTCTGGCGTTGTAAATTAGTAGAGTATCATCCGCAAATATCTTATAATCAGCCCGCAGGTTTGCATACTGGATATTATGATTATAAAGTAAGTACAGTGTAGGACCTAGTATTGATCCTTGATGAACACCAATATTTATAAAATTCTCATTACTAAAAATCCCATTAATTTTTGTAATAGTTTTCCTACTGAACAACAGCTGTCAAAAATGTTGAAAATGAACAGCTGAAACGATTGAAGAAAAACCAACATATTTCACATGTACTAGAAAATTGTAACAAGAAGAAATTTCGTGAACATATTCTTAAATATTGTGATCATGAATCATGAAAACTATTGCTGAAATTGCAATAAAGATATTAAATGCAAATAATAAAATATCACCAGTACAAAAACCAGAATTAAAAAAACAAAAAACAATTAAGATTTCTAGCTTGTGCTAAGAAAAGTATAAAAGCCAATGGAAAATATTCAATGGTGGATTTTTACCAACTTTAATCGGAACTATATTATCTGGTGTAATAGGAAAATTACTCAGTAAAACATAATGCAGCGAATGATTGTTATGTCACCAGAAATATTTTCAAAATTTAGCAAATTATTTCAAGATGATAAAAACTTGGATTTATTAGATCAAAAAATGAAAAAAGTTTTATATGATAAAAAATTAAAACCATTGCAAAAATGGTATTTATATCGTCAAAACCTTCTCAAATATGGAATTAACAAAAGACACGCAAAAAGATTACCAGAAAAGGCTAATAATGTTACATTTGATACAAGCACTCAAACAAAATTAAAGCACAAAAATAAAATTTATTTGTGAAGTTTGTGTTCAATACATACAAAATGTTGATTTAGTTTTACAGAATATGGAAACTGCGGTGTCGAAAAACAATGAGTATTTGAAAGAGTATAAGCAAGAGTTTGAAACTGCTATAAAAAATAATGAAAAGGAAGTGATTGAGTTATTAAAAGCTATTGAAACCAATTATATGAGGCGATTAGACGAAATAAAAACCAGCCAACAGAAGGAGTTAGATAAGATGGCTGAATATACAGAAGTCTTCAAAAATCAAAGTTTAAAAGCTAATGAACAATTTTTAAATTCAATAAAAAAAAATGATGAGATAAGTAATAAACTAAATAATGTGGTTAACGATAAACAATTAAAAGTGGGTCAAACAGTGTCATTTGCTAATGTTATAAAAAATTCAAAAAATTGTGAAATGAAAATGAAAAAAGAATTGCCATTGATTGTAAAACCGAAAAGTAAGCAGTGAAAAAGTAAAAGTTAAAAAAAAAAACTGATCTAAATAAAAATGTTGATCCAAAAAATTTGAAAATTAAGAATATTGAAAATAGAACAAATGGAACAATTTTAATTGAAACTGATACTGTAGAAGAACGTGATAAAATAAAATTAGAGTTGGAAAAGAAAATTAATGGTAATTATGAAATTAAAATACCAATTGATATAAAACGAAAATTTGAGATTGTTAATATGAATTATAAATTCAGTGACGAGCAAATCGTTCAAAAATTGAAAAGCCAAATCCTTTTATGGAAATGTCGGACCTTAAAGTTATAAAGGTACACACTGTGAACAAATTTAACAAAGAAATGTACAACGCAGTGATTCAAGTCCATAAGGAGAGCATATTGCAAAATGAAAAAGTGTGTATTGGATGGGAAAGAAGCAAAGTATTTGATGCTGTAAATGTTATGAGGTGCTACAAATGTAAGGGATTTAACCATAAATCGGCAGAATGCACGGATAGGGAAACATGCTTAAATTGTCACCAACACCATATTACCAGCGACTGTAAAAATTATGAGGTTATTAAATTGTGTAAAATACAATGAAAAATTGAGATTAAATGTGGATGTTAATCATAAAGCATTCCGTAAGCTTTGTCCGGCTTATCAATAGAAATTATGTCAAAGAGAAAAACGAGTGGTTACTAGCAACCACAGAAATTTGTTAAGGAAGTACATTTTATTAGTACCAAATATGCAGCAAATAAAAATTACGTTATTAATATAAATAATAAAAAAGAATCTGTTATGGATAAAGCTATAAAAAATTCAATAGATCCTGTTACTCATAACAATGAAATTAGTTGCTATAACAACAACAGTATTAATCCAATTAATGATGTCAAAACTAAAGAAAAAGCAATAAAAATATTTAGTTACATTCCTAAATTTTGAACAAGAACAAGTTCAGAAATTGGTAAACAAAAAGCAAACATTTTTCTTGTGAAAACTTTAAATATGGCGTAAATATTAGTTCCAGTTTTAACAACAATACTAATAATATTAACGATAGTAGTAGGGAAATTAATAGCAAACAAGGCAATTCGTCTAGTAAAAATATTAAGAGCATTACTATTGAGAATAAAGTGAGCCATAAAAACACAGAAGTAAAGAGAGATACCAATCAAGGTAACTGGATGAAATGGATTAAAGGAGAAACATTAAACCCACTAAGGAAAAACATAGAAGAAACAAAGAAAAATCCATCTCAAGAAAACAAAAAAAGCATTTTCATTGATCCAATGACTCCTCCAATAGTTAGAATGACCAAAAATGGGATTGAGAAAGGAGATAGTATATACGCTCTCTCACGTTTTCGTGAACACAGAATATATAATAACGTGAGATTATACTTGTCTTATTTTTATGACCAGAATGATATTTGTTATAATGGAATAACCCAAACAAACATTAAAGTACTTATCAACTAGGAAGACTACCGACTGACTGTCAACAATTGAGTAATCTATATAAACAGTATCATGAAAGTATAGGTATTTCTAATGAAGAGGTTGCTAAAGATTTACCTTCATACAGGCGGCATATTGATAATAAGTACAGAGAATCTTGGAGAAATTCTGCAAAAAATCAGAGAATCTTGGAGAAATTATATGATAACTAATCCATAATGATTAATAATACAAGTTTTATGAATACAGAATCAAACAAAATAAATATAGGAAACTTAAATATTTTATACTTAAACATTTGTAGCATAATACATAAAAAACTATTGGAACTTGAAGCATTAACTCATAGTTATAAAGATATTGATATCGTCGTTCTTACGGAAGTGTGAATTTTTGAAAATGAGGTTAATACATATAACATATAAAACTTTAATGCAATATTTAACTGCATAAATGAAAGAAGAGCAGGTGGAACTGCAATCTTTGTCAATAATAAGTTTAAATATAATGAAGTTGAAAAAGATGAAAACTATAACTTCACTGTTATTGAAATGTTAAACATGCAACCTAAACTAAAAATAGGTACTTTCTATAAAGCTCCTAATGAAAATAGCACTTTTTTATTGAATATTTACAAAAAAAGGTAGATTGATTCTCACACTGTATTTCTTTTGCTGATGTAAATCTAAATCTATTTTTAGAAAAAACAAACACTGTTATTAAATATGTAGATATGTTAAACATTTCCGGCTATAAAATCATAAATAAAACATATAGTACAAGACAAACAGCTACAACTAATACGCTAATTGATCATATTATATCAAATATGGAGGATCAACATAAAATTTCATATAAAATTGAAGATAATGAAATATTTGATCATAAGAGTGCCCTAGTACATATTCAACTGATAAAAACTTCATTAAAACCTTATTTAAAGCTTTCACATATCAGACTATCATAAATTGCGTGATAGAGTAGCTAATAAATAAAACATATTACTGAAATTGATGAACTTGTTGGAATCATACAAGAAGCAAAACAATGCAGTACAGTAACATATGGGATAAGATCAAGAAATAATAATTGGGTTACACCAGCTATTCTTAACAAATTAAAAATTAGACGCTCGTTATACAAAGCGTACAAAAAAGATCAAAATAACATGGTTAAAAAAGAAAAATACTTAAAATATAAAAAAAGAGCTCCATTGGCTGATTAAATTACCGCAAAAGATCTACAATAATTGATACATATTATCAAGAATATTCTATGTAAAATGGTAAACTCATACCTTGTAAATGGAATTTATCCAAAGTGCTTGAAACAGGCCGTCATTGTGCCAATTCACAAAGGTGGACAAAAAACGGATTGTGGAAATTATAGGCCTATATCGCTGTTAAATTCAATCAGTAAAATATATGCGATATACCCTAAAAAAGAATATTCAAATATGGAAATCGATTAAACACATTACGATTTGGATGATGAAAATTCATTTAAAAAATTAGCTCAAACTGAAATGTTAAAAAATGAAAAATTATTTTAAAGACCATATCTAAGCTCTGATTATCGAATGTTTGAAACATCAAGCGGTGCTGTGCCATCTCCAGAAAAGAAGAAAACACTTAGATTGGCCGGTAGTGCAATTTCTTTCACTATGTTTGCTGAAACAAAAAAACGAAAACTAAAACCATTACTTAGAAGTCCAAAATTGAGAACTTCATCAACACCGGAATAGACAACATATAAGTAGTACAACATTTTATGTTTTGGAAGAAGTTGACTAAGAGGGATAATCAAGATAACTTCTATGTAACATAGTTTAAAAATGATAATCTAAAACTATTTCCAGACAACACTTTAGCTTCATTCGAAAATAAATTACCTAATCACTTTGATTTAAGAAATGCAAATTGGAAAGTTGGTCTTTCAGAAATATATCTTAACGATTTTCTACCAACAAAAGAATTTAACAAAGAGAAATGTGCTTACAGTTTATTATAAATTCCTATTGATGAGGAAAGACATCTATTACGTGACAATTCAATTCTTGATTTGGTTTGATTTAAATTGTTCAACCTTCTTGTATTGTAATTATGAATATTACTTCTTTTAGTTATTATGAAATATTTTTAGTATACCCCTTTTTCCATTTTAAAAAGTAGTTTAGATTTTTCCCAGATGATGAGTTTGGGTAGCCTCAGGTAGCCCTTACGCTTAAAAATTTCTAGAGTTGGAATAAGCCAGTTATATTTATGTAAGGATTTTATGGCTTTATTTATTAAAACACAAATTTTATCTTTGAACCATGATGAACAGCTGGACCAACTACATAAATTATATCTGAGATAATATGAGAGTAATATATTTTGTCTGCAGTTTGTTTATTCAGTATAATTCCACTTCTTTTGAAGGCACCCAGCAGAGGCACAATTTTTTTTACTAATCTACTAATATTTTCGTCCCACTTCAGTTTTTCATCAATTACAACCCCAGGGTATTTATATGCAGTAACTCTTTCAATTTTATTTACCAACAGCTTTGGATTTATATCAATTTTATTTCTTATTTTATATACTATATATTTTGTTTTTTCGCATTTATAGTTAATTTATTACCTCTAGGCTAATTTTCATATGTCCTCAAATCAGTTTTTACAAAACTTTCTAGTTCTCCACATGTTCTGGCGTTGTAAATTAGTAGAGTATCATCCGCAAATATCTTATAATCAGCCCGCAGCTTTGCATACTGGATATTATGATTATAAGGTAAGTACAGTGTATGACATAGTACGTGAAGTGAAGCTGAAATATTATCACTCCCCGGAGAACTATTGCTTAACTGCGTGATGATTTTATATATTTTCATTTCATCTGTTGGTTTAACAAAATAGACTGTTCAACGAATCTATTTTTAATTATATATTTTTCAGCATGCAATTTCAAAGCTATCACATGTTCTATTTCCATTACTTTTTAGTTCTTTGATAACGTTGCTAGACTCCGTTGATTTTTCAGGATGTGGTTATTTAGTACTTTCCAAATTTTCCTTTGGTCACCCCCAGCTGATTGTAATTTATCATTAAAATAATTCTTTTTGGCTTTAGTTATTTCATAGGTAAGTGTAACCTTGTTTTTGTAATTTTAAATTTTGTTTGAAATTCTACAATGTTAGGCTGCTTTTTTAATTTTTTAAACAGGTTATTCCTCTTTTTGATCATATTCAATAATTCGTTTGTCATCCAAGGATTGTTATTTCTCACTCTTCTGTGCTTTTTAACTGTAGAATTCACCTTTGATTTTTGTAATATTTTAATAAGGTCATCCACACAATCACATTTATTTGTTTCAAGCAGCTTTTTTACATTCTCTTTGTATTTTTTAAAATTTGTGACGCAGATATCCCTTTTGAAAAAGGTTCAATTTCAACAGATGTGCTAAAAAATCACTATTGCTGTCACTTGGTTTTTTGTAGCAAACTGCAATTTTTACGGATGGAGATTCATTATTCCTCTAGATTCTCCTCTAGAACTCCTCTAGATTCATTATTATTAATAAAAGGAATATTAATAAAATTTTCTTCATCTGAATAAAGCCATGTTTCACCAATCATGATAATATCAATATTTATCATGTCTTTAACAAAAAGTTCAATTTCACTTGTCCTGCTATCTTCTATATCTTCTGTGCTTGAAATCATCTATTTTGCCAGGCTTAGAATTGTTTTGTATGTTAATAGTTTCTCCTTTAACCCAATTTGAGTAATCATTATTTATAAACTTTTTTGATCTATTATTTTCATTGGCAGACATGATTTCTTGATCCTTCATACTATGAGAACTTTTATTAATTAATAGTAATTATTATTATTAATATTATTATCATTATTATTATTGCGCAAAGTGCGGGCGTTGATAGCTATCAACATAGGAAATTGTAGAATACCTACAAATATTAAATTTGAAAATGTCCATTACATACCTATAGGACGAAATTGTTTTGAAACGATAGCGATTAAAATTTGCAACCAATACGGTGATGGAATAAATTTTGTTTCTAGTTACTATCCACCAAAAATTGTATTACATTTTAAAAAGTATTGATTGCCCAAAAACAATATAAATACTACTACTAAAGTATGATATCCTATCAAACATTTAAAGAGCTTACGTGAGATGTTATTCTTCTCAATTAGGAGGAGAAATCAACGATATTGAATCTTTATTACAATTTTATCCAGCTATACAAAAAGGTCGTGGTTTTGGAAATATATTCGGAAGTTTAATTCGTTACTTAAAGCCAGTTTTTACATCAGGTTGGGAATTAATAAAAAAAGAAGCTGTAAACACAAGTAAAAATATTTTTAATGATATAGCATCTGGTACAAACATAAAAGAAGCTGTAATTGATCAAAGCAAAGGCACAATAAAAAATTTACGGAAATCAGTAGTTAACCGATGCATTCGATGTATGGTGGAAGACAAACAGCTATAAAAAGACAAAGATCTAGAAAAAGACGAATAATTTCTAAAAAGACACATTTGAAGTCGAAAAAGCGACGAAGAAAGCATAGTAAAATATCCGATATATTCAATTTATATACATATCGAGGTAGCATACAATCCTTTAGCTTCTTTAGAGGCATCGCCGTCAATCATTGAATTTGTTTCGCTTGGGAAAGGAGATATATATCGAGATGTATCCAGTACCTCTATAAAGTTTAAAGTTTAAACATTAAAAAAAGATGGATCACTTTGGAGTGCAACCGATGAAATAGGAACCGGAACTGAATCAAGGACCAGTGTTGTAAATAATCCACAGCCCAGTGTTGTAAATAATCTATTACACTCTTTAATTAAACAATGTAATATAACTCTAAACGAAAAAAACATCACTCCTTCAGATTCCTTATTCCATTATAAAGCCGAATTTCAATGATTTTAATAATTCTGGTTCTAAATCAAGACAAAAATCATACAACAATTCTGCAATAGTAGAATTAATGGGAAAATACTTCAATATTTCCTAATTACTTTTAAATAATGTTGACTTTCGATATCACCTCCTCAGCCTAGCTGGTAAACGCGCAGCAATGTGTGCGTACCAGTGTGGTGGTCTCGGGTTCGATTCCCGATGGGGGGATAAAATATTTATTTATTTATTATTATAACCAAAACAAGGTTTTTACAAAAAAAATCTTACTGCTAAAACTTAATAATAACATGAACAAAATAAAACATGATAAATAAAAAAAAAAAAAAATTATTACATTGACTTATATGGTAAATTACAAATTGCTTACAAAGCCAAAACACAGTTAGATTTGAATTAATATAACTCAGTTAGGTAAAAATAAAATAATTTGTACAATATGAAGTGTAATATAATATTATGAAGGTTAAAGTTATTGTGTAAGGTTAGTAAGAAGGTATTAATTTTTGTTTGAAAGTATTCCTTGATATTTGTCTTGAAAAAAGATTACTGTGTTTGTTGAATGTAATGCAACATCTGTTAATTGGTTAATTTCTTCCATAATCAGTTCTACGAGTACTTTCAATTAAATACTTAGTGTTCCGTGTAACTCTAACTTCATTGTTTAATTTAAAACTATCTATCAAAAACTGAACGTCAATATTTTTATTTAAAACTTCAAAAGTAAAACAGGATGAAAGTATCTGTCTGCGTGAAAATAAAGTTAACATGTTGAACGAATTTAATCTTACATTATAATTAGGTAGAATTGAATAGTCAATAGGGTTATATTGATTTCTCAAAGCAAATAATAGGAATTGTTTTTGAACAGATTCTATTCTATTGGAATGTATTTGAAATGCAGGATTCCAAACAATGTTGCCGTATTCTAGAATATATCGTACTAAAAAACAGTAGAGAGATTTTGTCACTGCTATGTTACTGAATTCTTTAGCTCTTCTTTTAATGAATCCTAACATTTTATTTGCCTTGGAAATCATATACTCATAGCGAAGATGGAAGTTAAGGTTATCATCCAAAAGAATCCCTAGATCGGTCATAATGCTTACCCTTTCTAGAGTTACATTATCAATAAAATAATCAAATAAAATAGTAGATCTTTTCCGTGTAAAACTAATAGCCTTGCATTTTTGAATGTTCAGCTCTAACTTATTGGAAAAGCACCATTCTTGTAAAGAATGAAGGTTTGCCTGAAGTAATGCAACATCAGAAATATTTTTGATAATGTGATAAATTTTAAGATCGTCGGCAAATGCAATATGTGATACACCCACTAGTTTGGCTGAAAGGTCTGAAATTAATATATTAAATAAGAGTGGACCTAAATGGCTACCTCCTGAAGTAAGATTGACTGTGTTTGATAAAAAACCTTGGAATTTTATATTTTGAGTTCTATTTGTTAAGTAAGAGTACAGCCATGTAAGAAATGTACCCGAAATACCTAATGCAACAACTTTGTTAAGCAAAATAGTATGATCGACACGATCAAATGCTTTACTAAAATCTGTGTAAATAGCATCAACTTGGTGCCCATTTTCCATTTCATTAAGGATTTCAGATGTATAAACCAGAAGGTTTGTTGAGGTAGAAAAACCTTTTCTGAAACCACGCTGCTGTTCATTTAATTTTGTGTTCATGATGGATGTAATTTTGTTTACGACCATTTTTTCGAACAACTTAGGAATAGTCGATAAATTAGCTATACCGTAGTTTTCGAAGTGTGCTTTGTCGTGTGCTTTTTGTGGATGGAAATTAAATACGACGATTTCCAAGCATATGGGAAAACACCTGAGGAAAGTGATTTATTAAAAATGAGATGAACTGGATAAGTCAAATAACTGACACTATTGTATAAAAAAGTCGGCGGGATTAAGTCAGGTCATACACCTTTTTTGGTATCGATGTTAATGATTGCTTCAAATATTTCATTTTCATTAAGATATAGATCTGTAATAATTGAATTTGATTTATTTGTTCGATTTGAAAGATCAAAATTTATAGAAGATTCATAAAAACAATCAGCAAAGAAATTACAGATTACATTAGGACAAGAAGAGCAAGTGTTGTCTTTCGACATTGAATTTGGGTAGACGTAACTTTTACGATTCATATTTATAAAGTCAAAAATTTTTTTGGATCTGAAATTAATTTGTTACCGATATCGGTGATATAATTATCATATGCTAAGTTAGATTTTTGTTTGAATTCAAATGCAAGATCCTTATGCATATTCAACAAATTGATATTAGACTTCTTTGAAAATTTGATTTTTTTGTACAATTTGTTGCGTTGGTTACGCGCTGTCCTAAGTTCTTTATCGAGCCAAGGTTCAATTATCTTGTTTTTTACGAATTTTTGGCACAAAGGAGTTTATTATGTCAAAAATTTTCATATAGAAGATAGAGATTAATGAATCAATGTCCTGTCGTGCTAACAGCTCGTCCCAATTGATGACTGATAAAGCATTGTTAATGCTATCATAATCAGCGTTAAAAAAATCATATACAAAACTATTATTGTACGATTTAGTGTAAAGTGGTATAGACGTGACGATTTCGAAGATGATTGCGTTATAATGAGAGGTGTTAGTAAAACGGTTTACTGCATCATCAGCGAGGTTTACCGCTACGCTGTCATATGCATTTGAAAATGCAAGATCTAACCACTTGTTATTTTTATTGGGAAAACTGATAATTTGTTGTAAATCATTACCATAGAATGTACTAATAAGGTCGAAATCTATTTCGTCCTGAAAGTTAATTAGTAGTAACTAATTATCAGAGTCGTCGACACTAAAAGAAAGAGAAGGACGATTAAAACCCCTTAAAATAAAAAAAGAATCATCATCATTCATATTTGATAATATATTATGATATAATAATCATAAAATTCATTATATGAGGAATTGTCAGAATTCGGAGGGAAGTAAACTATTCCAAGGTATAAAAAGTATTTACCTAAGTTTACTTTAATAAATTGGTTGTCGAAAGAATTACAAGTCCTAGTGGTTAAACCTATACCAGAAAGTCATTTTTGACTGCAAGTAGAACACCACCTCTTCGGGAACAATTTGTAGTCTGGTAGTCTCGATTTATATATAGCTCAAGTGCTGTCTAATATTTCTTCGTTTAAAAACGAATCATTCAGCCATGTTTCAGTAAAAGCTAACACACTGAAATCACATGACTTAACATCTATAAATAATTTTTTTTAGCTTACCTCTCATACCACTGCAATTGTGATAATAAACTTTAATATTATTAGAAGAATTAACGCTTTATTATTATTTGTATTAATTTATTTATTTAGTTTAAGCTTAACATAAGCAAGTTACAATATAATTCAATTAAAAAAAAAAATTATTAAATTTAAACAATATTTTATAAAATAAAAATTTACAAAATATTTTATGACATTTAATGTAATAATTAATACTCGTAAATACTACATTATAAATTTAATCAAAAATAAAATTTATAAGGAAAAACAAGAACAAGTTAAAGATAAAAATGTATTACAAAAAACAAAAATTTTTAATTAAATAATACATATGACATTAAAGTCATAGTTATTATTAACAAACTGCATGAAATTACAAATCAAAATTAACCATCGATTAATATAAATAAAAAATAATATATCTCAATAATGCAGGTTCAATGATATGAATATAAATCTCTTTTTAAAGATTTTTTGGTTAGTTGAAAGTTAATTTGGGATTTGTGTAAGTTGCATAGAGACATCATTCTATTAATTGGTTCAAACTTACCATAACTAGTGCGATGAAACTTCAAATTAAAGAGGTTAACCGATCTTAGCCTAGTATTGGTACAAAAGCTAATGTTGGCTAATAATTGTGCAGAAAAATTTTACCTTTTACCAATTCTATCAAGAATAATATGTCTGCGACGTTACGACGTTTTTCAAGCGAACACATATGTAAAAGGTTTAGTCTATGTTCATACGGAGGTAGATTATAAGGATCTTCCCAAGGGAGATGTCGCAGGGCATATTTAAGAAATTTTTTTGAACAGATTTCATTCTGAATATATGGGTTTTATAAAATGGACTTCACACCTGGCTGGCATATTCTAAATTGGGACGAACTAAGCAAGTGTAAAGAGATTTAAAAACATAAGGGTCATAAAACTCACTAGCCAATCTTTTAATAAAACCGAGCATAGAGTTGGATTTGTTTAAAATATATGTATAATGAGCATGAAAAGAAAGTTTACTATCAAAAAATACACCCAAGTCTTTTATAGAATTAACTTTAGGGATAGTTTGAAGGTTAAAGCAATAATTATATGAAATTGGATTAGAAGTAATTGGATTTAGTAATATTTAGTTGAAGATTGTTGATATTACACCAATTATAAGAACAATTAAGGTCAGCTTGTAATGCTTTCGAATCGTCGAAGGAAGTAATTTTCTTGAAAATTTTCATATCATCAGCATAAATTCTAATATCACAATGTTGAATTACGGAAGTGACATCGTTGATTGCAATAATAAACAAAAGAGGTCCAAGGTGGCTACCTTGAGGAACACCTGTAGGAGCTTTAAATTGAGAAGAAATTGAAGATCTAAAAGAAACACGGTAGCTACGATCAGAAAAATAAAAATAGATCCAATTAATAAAATATAGTGGAAACCCCAGGTTCTGCAATTTTAAAATAATGATACTATGGGAAAGTAAATCGAATGCTTTAGTAAAGTCGGTGTAAATTACATCCGTTTGAAAACCATCCTCCATATGTTTCAGAAATATAGCTGTGGATTCCACAAGATTGGTGACTGTAGATTTACTTTTTACAAAGCCATCTTGATTGGGTGATAAAAGGCTAGTGCAATGATCATATATAGAATCGAATACTATTAATTGAAAAATTTTAGGAATAGAAGATAATTTTGCGATCGGGCGATAATTGATAACGTCATTTTTGAGGTTTTTTTTATGATTTCCTGAAGATAAAGGAAGATTAAATAGCTTAGAAAGTGGGTCTGCTAAAAACATAGAACAATTTTTTAAAAATAAATTGGGAATACCATCAGTTCCGGGGCTAGAATTACCATCCAATTTATTCAAGTAACATAGTACCAAATTAGGATCAATAGTAATATTTCTAAGCGTTGTTTTAGGAAAATTATTTAAATAGGAAAAATTTACAGAGTTAGGATTGAAAAACGATGGGGAATAGCTTGCTGAAAAAAAGTCACGAAACCATTCAGAAATAATTGAGGAATCACAGCTACTATTATTATTATAATTCATAAAAGTGGGATAATGATCACATTTTCTTTTAGAGTTCACAAAATTCCAAAACAATTTAGAATTCGATTTGATATTTAAAGACATACTCTGCACATAATTTGAATAAAGGTTATCGGACAATAGTAGTGTAAATTCATTAAATAACATGATAAAAGCCTTAAAGTCATAACTATCATTACTCTTAACAAATTTCCGACCTCCTTTATTTTTTTTATTTTTTATTTTTTTAAGATTTTTAGTGAACCAAGGCGGACTAGAATTATTACTTCTGTCAATAACTAACGGTACAAATTGTGAAATAATAGAAAAAATGGTTGAATAAAAACTATTTACTAATATATTAATATCGACGGAATTTAAAAACTCATAATAATAGGTGCTTAATATATAATTAATACTATCGTAGTTAGCTTTGAGAAAATTGTAACGATAAGAAAGTGCTGATTCAATATTTGGAAGTAAAAAAGAGCTAAAATAAAAACAAATAGGAGGATGATAAACATCAATTTTTCCAAGTTCCTAAGGACAATAAAAAAAAATATTATTCCAGTTAGTTGTGAATATAAGATCTAATTGATTACCTTGATGATTACAAATTGATGATATCTGTTGAAGATTAAACGAATTAAATGCATCAATTAAAAGACATTCTGTATTATTCACTAATTCTAAAGGAATAAGATAGGCTTCTTCATCATGCTCTACCCAGTTAATGTTTGGAAGGTTGAAATCCCCACAAACAATTATATCATCGTTGTTCTTAAGATCACCAATTATTGACTCAATAATATCAATATACTTAATAAAAATATCAATATTAGAAGCAGGAGGAAGAGTTAGACAATGCTATTAAATTTGTATTTGTATTACTTGAAATAAATACTATACAACTCTTTATAGTTTGATGGTAAACCTTCATTATGTATCAGCACAAGTAAGCTAGTCCTCGTTTTACCCTCAATGACACAATTGTAAGAATCATCATGTAAATATGCAAGTAATAATCTTACATAAATTAGAATTTTTTCATCTCTAAATCTAGAAGTGCATAAGTGCAGTCCTTGGTTAGAGATTGTTGTGTCATTCTAACAATTGGTGGTAATGCCGGATTTAATGCAATATGTTTTTTTATTCTGTTATTATTATTATTTGTATTATTATTATTATTATTATTTATATTATTATTATCATTATTATTAATATTATTATTATTATTATTATTATTATTATTATTATTATTATTACTATTATTATTATTATTATTATTATTATTATTATTATTATTATTATTATTATTATTATTATTATTATTATTATTATTATTATTATTATGATTATTATTATTATTATTATTATTATCATTATTATTACTATTATCATTATTATTACTATAATTATTATTACTATTATTATAACTATTATTAATATTATCATTATTATTATTATTATTATTATTATCATTATTACTATTATTATTATAACGAATATTAATATTATTATTATCATTATTATTATTCTTATTATTATTATTATGATTATTATTATTATTACCATTATTGTTATTATTATTATTATTACTTTTATTATTATTCTTATTGTTCTTATTATTATTATTATTATTATTTTTGAACCGGCTTTTTCCCGAATAGAGCGTTTCACCTTGTACAAAATTCTTATATTTTTGCTTAACTAGCATTTGTGTATCGGTTTGTACTTTGTAATATACTTTTTTATTTAACGGTTTATTAATGATTTTAGAGTGATTTATTAAGTTAGTATCTGATTTATTGTCTACAGTGTTAATGTGTGCTTTTTGCGTATTAAAGTCTTTAAAAAGTTGTATTATGATATTCTTTTTCCAATGTATGTGAGAAAGTATATCATTAACATTGGACTGAGGTACCATAACTTTAAATGATTTGTACTAAGGTTTGAATTTTAAATTTCTTGTAATATTAACTACGCTAACACTATTGCAGTTGAATTTATTTTTTAAATTTAACATTCTCGGTTAAAGTAGGTTGGATGATGCCAGGTTGACTATTAGTGATGGTTGATTAGCTATTTGAAAGTGGGCTGGATTGGCTGGTGATGAATTGACTGGTACTAGGTTTGCTGACGATGGAATGACTGTTAGTGTATTGGTTGATGCTAAGTTGATTTTTAATAATTAGATATATATAATATATCCCAGAACAAATAATTAAATATAGTCACTCACTTTGTCCTATATGTCCAAATAACAATATCTAAAATTATAAAATAACAATTAGTAATAAATAATATAAAATAAATTACCTATATTCAAGTCTTTAACCATATTCGAGAAATAATCTTAATGTAATAATAAATATAACCAATAATTATTATCAATATGCCAGGTGTCAAAGGCAATCAATTTGACACTATCTAACGTCAAAGGTAGGGTTAGGAAAAAAACTGTTCGCAAAAAGACATCTGGCGGAAAAATTTCGCAACAACATCAGACGAAATAAACTGACATCTGACGGAAAAAAGTTGACGTCGTCTTCACCACTAAGGCGGATTTACATGTGGAATCTCCAATGTTAGAGATAAGAACAAATGAAATCGTCTCCCCTATTCAGCGTTATGTAGGAAAAAAAAACAAAATCGGCAACTTCTACAGTAGGTTAATCTCCTATTTAGCAAGAATAAGCGGATTAACGAAAGTGAATTAGGAAAATCGGATACAATAGGCAATATAACACGGCAACAAGCTTCGGCACTCGAACTATGACTAGAATTGCACAATAGAATGTCCGAATAATGCGAGAAATATCAACGCTTGCCTAAGTAGAAAGACAAATGGCAGAATATAGAGTATAAATTATGGGTTTAAGTGAAATTAGATGGAACGAAATTATCACGGCTAATGGAAACAATCTGTATAGCGGTAAAGAAATAAGTGGAAAAAACGGTGTGGGAATAATAATAGCTAGAAGGATGAGTAACTCACTGCATAGCTGGAAAGCCGTATCAGATAGGATTATTGCAGCCTGCAAAATTGGAAATATCCCCCTAGAACAATGTTATGCACCAACAGAAGATGCTGATGATATAGCGAAAGACGAGTTTTACAAACAGCTCACCTATACTCTCAACACTATCCGGAAAGGCGACAACTTGATTCTAATGGGCGATTTAAATACGAAAGTGGGAAATCAAAATTCTCAGTACAAAGAAAACAGAACAAACGCCATGGATATCTGAAGACACATGGGACCTCATATCACAGGGGCAAGAGGCAAAGAAAAAGCTAAAAAGCGGAAACTCGCCTCAGATGCAGAAACAGCTGCAGGACAAAATGATATGAGAAAACTCTACCAAATTGTGAATCAAGTCACTAACAAAAAGAGCTCAGCATCACATCCCATAAAAGATAAGAAATTAGCAACATTGAAATAAACGAAGCAGAAGAAACTCCACTAGCG
Organism: Poecilobothrus nobilitatus; assembly: GCA_947095535.1. Classification (NCBI taxonomy): domain Eukaryota; kingdom Metazoa; phylum Arthropoda; class Insecta; order Diptera; family Dolichopodidae; genus Poecilobothrus; species Poecilobothrus nobilitatus. The sequence continues at coordinate 239,778,502 of OX352772.1, forward strand.
GAAAACAATACAAACAATATGCGTATTAGCACTTCCACACAAACTATGACAGATCAAAGAGGCCATCACCAAGCTAAAAAAAACAAAGCAGCTGGGTTTGATGGTATTCCAGCAGAATTTCTACAAGCCTGCCAAAATACATCAGCCAAACTTCTGAGACCTCATATCATAGATGCATGGGAAAATGAAAGCCTACCTCCATCTTGGAAAAAGGGTATAATAGTCAAACTACCGAAGAAAGGGGACCTCAAAAATTGCAACAACTGGAGTGGAATCACTCTCCTCAAGACAGTGTACAAAATCATAGCAACTATCATACAAGGCACATTACAAGAGAAAATTGAACCAGAAATACGCGATGAGCAAGCAGGCTTCCATCCCCACAAGAGCTGTGTAGACCAATCAAACAGGCTCAGGATCATCATCGACTAATACATTAAATGGCGGACTCCCCTCTCCCTGCTATTCGTGGACTTTAAGAAAGTTTTCGACACTGTAAAAAGAGCTGCCATATGGAGGGCATTAGGAGAGAAAGCCCTACCATGCAAAATAATTCGGCTAATGAGAGTTCACGGTCACTCACAACGGAAACATCAGCGAGCCCTTCCAAACTATCACCGGCGTTAAGCAGCGGTGTCCACTATCACCATACTATTCACAATCGTCCTAGATAATATAATGTCCGAAGTTTGTAAAAAAAAACACTATTACATGTAGCTTCACTCGTCACTTAGAAGACCTAGATTATGCAGATGACATAGTACTGCTAGCACACAAGGTTAGCGATATGCAGTCGTAACTAGAACACCTGGAAAGGCTAGCACTTAACGTAGGCCTTTAAATTAACATTAACAAAACTAAGGCGATGAAAATCAATAGCACCAACAACCATCTCAACATGCTGAAAACGCATTCAGTTGAATACGTCAACCAGTTCAACTATCTCGGTAGTATAATGTCTACAGATGGTGGTGCGGAGGCGGATGTGAACAACAGACTTAACAAAGCAAAGGCATCATTCGGACGATTGTACTCAGTATGGAAAAATATCTCAAGGAAAAAAAACCAAATTAAGGATCTTCAACTCTTGCGTGAAAACCGTACTAATGTATGGAAGCGAAACATGGATGTTATCCAACACCATCATTCAACAGATACAGGTCTTGACTAACCGCTATCTGCCCATAATCTGCAGAAAGAAAAGTAGAGGTGGATAGGCAACACGCTAAGGAAACACCAGTACAACATAAGTCGCATGGCCCTGGAGTGGGATCCCCAAGGAAACAGAAGACGCAGGCGTCCAAGTAACACCTGGAGACGCACCGTAATAAACGAACTCAGCCAGTGTAATCTCACATGGGAGAACGCAAAAACGTCAGCAGGAAACCGTGTGAGATGGAGATGCAAAATGGAAGCTCTATGCTTCCTCGCGGAGTGAAATGGACAAAAAAAAAATATTGACATTCGGATTTCTTTAGCATTAGAGAAACAAGGTTTTTATATTTTCTTTAACTATAACGAAGAAAGTTATTTAAAAATTCTCGAAGCTACATTATACATAAAACATTTAACAATAAATTTAGCATTTTTCCAAAGGAAGTTTAATGGACCATTTCTATTCTTTTGAAAATGGCATGTGCTCTAGTAGATTTATCGTTCTGTACGGACGATAACAATACAATATTAGTAAAAAATATTGCTGTGGCTGGCATAAAAGAAAAATGTGAAACTATTGTAAAAGAATTAAAGTAAAAATTCCTGTCAGAGATTTAAAAAGAATAGACATTGAGAGTTACTCTTTTGGACATATCGATAACGAAAAAATAACTAATAACTTGATAAGTATGTTTGAAAAATTCGATATAGTCTTAACAAATGGAAAACTTAAAGCAGAACTTTTAACAACATTTGTTCAATGAAATACTCGACTAATTAATATTTCCCGTTTACAAGAAGATGAATACACTTCAGATAACGAAGGTGCTGAAATGTAATAAATTAACACACAAAATATTTAGAGGCGTTTATGCTCTTGATCAATTGCCAATAAAAGTTTCAAAACGTAGTATTTTGGTGGTAAATACCGATACGTCTAATGAAAAGGGAACACATTGGTTAGCAATATTCATTCCAGTTCAAGATTGTGCAGAATTTGGAAATCCGCCATTTCACAATGAAATTATAAAATTTGTACAAAATCAATCGACCTGTTTTGTTTTCAACAATAAGCGTTTACAAAGTAGTTTAACATCTGCTTGCAGGCATTATTGTTGTGTATATCTATGGATGCGAAGTTCCCGTAAAAGCATAAAATATTTTCTTAATTTATTCGACACATCATCCCCACTTAAAAATGATAAAAAAATACAAAGACTATTTCGAAAAATTTTTTAAAAATATTGGAGAAAAACTATAAATGCAAAATTCTAAAATAAAATGCATCAGTTAAAACAAAAAAGATGGAGCAATCAACAAATTCAGAAGTATTTGAAACACAAAAAGGTGAGCCAGCGCAGAACCTTTTATTTAGCTATATTTAGTTTTTGGATAAAAAACAAACCATAAAAATTCATATTGGATTTAATATTGAAAATTTTGCTGTGTCAATAATTTTCCAACAACAAAACTAAGTCATAAGCGAAATGAATTATTTGGAGTGGTGTACATTTTATCACGATTTTAAAAACAGTGAACCAAAATTAAATTGAAAAGGATTTTCGCTAACCTTTAATCATGCTGAACTTTATACAAGCAGTGATGTCATATAACAATGGAGCTAAACTAAATACACGAGAATATGTATTCAAATATTTTGAGAGATGTATTGCAAAGAATAAATTAAGATTGGAACAAGAAGAATTGTACATTCCAATGGATTTACACATAGCTCAGTGTAAATATTTCAGACTATTTTATGAAATACCTATGTTTTTATCAGAAAAAATATGTTGGTCAACAATAAATAAAACAAATATATTTTAAAACCAATTATTTTTTTTTATTAAATACATAATATATAAATTCATACAAGTTTTTACAGCACATCTTTGTAAATTTTATGTAATGTGATGGTAAGGGCATGGTGGTGAAATTCCTTAGTTTCTGAAGAGATGGAATTTCCTTATCTAAATTGATAACTTCTACTGAACTCGAAACAAATTTATCTAAAAATTCTTTTTTCTGGTAATCGTTTACGACATCGAATGAATTTAAATGTTGCTTTAAGATATTTTTGAATATTCTATAAATCCATCATCGCAGTCAAAACTATTTATTTGCATTTTATTGAATTTATTTTTCTGTTTAACATCATTATTTAATTCTTCGAACAAATAAGGTGCTTTAAACATAAACATAAACAGCATCGGTATCAATGACCCATCAGCTATCAAAGAAAATTCTTTCAAGAAATATTGCTTATAATTTCCAACAACTCATTTTGTGCTATATGAAAATAACTTGAAAACATCTAATTTGTACTTAATACGATTTAAAAAGAGAGGAAAAAAAGAGGGATCACCTGATCGAACCATCGAGGATGCTGTAGCAGTAGCAAGGACTGATACCAGACCCTCAAGGACCGATATCGGACTCTCAAGGCCGGATACCGGACCCTCAAGAACCTATGCCGGACCTTCAAGGAGCGAAACCAGACCTTGAGAACTATATTTCAGACCTCTGAACACCGCATTTCGGTCCTCCGGGGACTCTATCCAAAATCGAGAAAGGGGAAACTAAGTAATTATTAGTTTAAATCTAATGCAATAGAACTATGTCAATTATCATGTAATTTTTTAAACAAATACATGACACATATGGTCCTTGAATTATTATTTATAGCTACCAGGAACTAATCTTAATTGGTTCATAAATTCCTTTGTTAAAACAATAAATCTTTTCAACAACTTACAAGTTGAGTTTTCAACATTGACTTCAATACGTGACACACCTCAAACTTTTAAGATTTACATTATACAATGTTATAGGTACCTTATACATATTTTCCTGTGTGATTTTTTAAAAAATTATAAATATAAAGACAAAAAATTTATTTTTAAATTCTTTATTATATTTGACATAAGAACTTAATTATTTAATGTATTATAACCATCTGTTATAATAAATCTTTTATCACCAAACGCGTTTAAACCTAGTTTAGATTGGGTTATACTAACAACAGTATGTTTTTGAGATATTATTAAATTTTGATTAACCATCTTGTCGACAGAATTATTCAAACAATTTACAAAATCATCAAAACAAATTTCTCTTTTTACAAATGTTTTTTAACACCTTTAATTTTTTTCAGTTTTTATTTATGTTCAACTTTGATTGGATACATTTTAGATCTTAGTCCAACAAAATGAGACATTATTTGTATATTCAACTCATCTTTCATTAGCGCTTTTTTATTAATTCTTGGTAGTCCCCAAATATTATTCAAAGGATAATTACTAGCATCGAAACGGGTTTCACAATCTTCTTTTATTGTCTGATAAATATTGAAATTAGAAATTTCATAAATTAAACTGCCGGTATCTGTATACAATACAGTGCAATCTTCGCGAAATTTTTGTTTCATGTAATGGTAATGATATTCATATATTAGAGTTTTTGAAATTTAAAGAACACAGAAACCAACATAAATAGGTTTACAAAAGTATACTTCAGATTTAAATAATTCAATAGCTACATTCTCATTAAAAACTGTACTATTTTTGAAAAAAGGCGAAGAAATTAATGAATTGGCACCATACCTTTTTTATATATTGATGACTTTGAAGTGAATAATACGTTGGGCTCTCACGCCACTTTTCACTCAGTAGCTAATATATATTATTTATTCCTTTGCTCAGATAATGTATCTAAACTTGATAATATATTTTTAGTCATGATCGTTAAATCTAAAGATTTAAAAAAATTTGGTAATGAGTCTTCTTTGTCTGCCCTTATAGATGAACTAAAATATTTGTAGGTAGAAGAGCTTAATATTCTTACTAATGAAGGAGTAAAACACGTACATTTCATGTACGACTTGATTCTAGGAGATAACTTATAATTAAATAGTGTTTTAGATTTTCGTCGGTCTTTTTCAGCTATATTTTTTTGTAGATTCTGTACTGAAACTAAAATATAAACTCATTATAGTTACGAGGAACATAAATCAAAGCTTCTCACAAATGAAGAATACAACAAAAATTTAAATCAGGAAGATATGGGTATTCTTGTGGAATGCGCATTTAACCGTATTCCTTCATTTCATGCTTCCTCTAATTTTATAGTTGAAATGATGCACGATATTTTTGAGGGAGTTTGCCACTATAATATGTGCCACAATATTTTATATTTTATTAAGAAAGCAAAATATTTTTCTTTAGAAATACTAAATTTACTTAAGCAAAATTTTAATTATGGTTCAGGTGAAATTGGAAATATTTCAGGTCCAATTAAACAAGAGCATTTAAATAAATTTCATTTAAAAATATCCGCTTCTGAAATGATAACGTTAGTAGGTAACCCTGCACTTTGGGATGGGAAAAAAATTTGACCCATATCGCACGACATGTTGACCTACATTTTGATTTATGGGTTTAATGTAGATCTTGCTTGGTTAGTAGGTCAAGAACTTGTTTTGATCGTTTTGGTTTAGGTTTAAAGTTAAGTTGTATGTGTGGGTTGTTAACTTATAAGTTCCAAATGGTTTTATAGTAGGAAATCAAGTGTTAAACAATTTAAAGTAGGGTCGGCCCTTAATAAACAAAATTGTATAACTGAAGTTTAAATACTAGGCGCACATATAAAAGTAGTAAGAAAATTTCTTATATGAAAATAAAAAACAGAAAAAATTTTTTTATTTTTAAATCTACAGCGCATCTTTAAAATTGAAAAGAAAAAGTGTAATCCTGTTTTTGTTTTTTTTTTTTTTTTGTTAGCATAAAGAAAAAAAAATTAAAGTAAGATATAGATTTTTTTTTTTTGCTTACATAAAAATGTGGTCTCTTCTGGATAGAAGAATTTATAGAAGAAAAGAGAAAACGAAAGTCATTAATTAGCTGATTGCATGTCGTGCAACATATTTTTTTTTTTGTAATTAAGAATGTTCAGAAAATATGAATAAAAAGAAAACAAACAGCAAATCAAAAATATGGAACTGATTAAACTAAAGATATACTCTTTACTCTTGATATGCATTTATGTTTTTTTGTTTCTTTTGTTTTTGTATGGAATAAAAAATAATTCAAAAATTTCTAGTTTTAAACTAAAAAAAAAATTTAAGACTTGTTTTTGTTATTGTTAAATTAATATACGAGTATACAAATCACTAGTTATCTAGTCAAAGCAAGGAATTGATATAAAAAGAATATAATGTAAAAGTTGAATGATTCTATGATAGTATAGTTCCTGGTTTTAAAAATTTACAATATTCTAGTAATAACAAGATAATAATTAATAATTTATTAAGATTCTGAAAAATGTAATGACCATAAAAGAAATCGAAAGTATAGAACTGTATAATATGTATGTAAATAATGTCTACTTTTACATGTAGAATTTTTTTGTTTAAATCTTTATTACATTCTCAAAAATTTTAAATTAATATACAAACAAATATTTTTACAATACAAATAAAAATGTTCAAATTTGAATGAACACTATTTTGATTTACTTATCAACATTTACTTTTTTCTGTTATATCCATACGGTAAAGAACTACCATCTTCATTAAATTTTTGTTTTTCCGATTTTGGTTGATATTTTTTTATTTCGCGAATCGTAAGTACATCATGATTTTTATTTCGACGAATATTTTCTGAAATGACGTATGTGTCTGCACTATTCAATGAATTTAAAACTGCTGCCTTTATGCTATTAAAATTAATTTTTAGAGAAGCTTCATAACTAAGAATCCTTTAACTTTACAAACCATTTTTTCTATATTATCTTTTGTACAGTAAATTTTGTAAGCGTAGTTCTTGGGACCAATTCTGTAATATAACTTCCTATACCATAACATTCTAATTCATCAGTCATGTCTCCAATAAATTCAACTATTTCTGGTTCATATTCTCCGTCTCGGCTAATATACAACACTGAATCGGTGTCATAATATAATACTCTACTATCCAACTTCTCTAGATAACTGTAAAGTTGAAAACGAGCATGTGTTGTCGTATAAGCAGCGATACTTACGTTGACAGTAGATAAAGAAGTTACTGCTTCTTCTTTATATTTCCAGCTAATCACTATGTTTTCTTCATTTACTGGAAATATGTGACATACTTCTACAGAAGGGTTTGTTATTAACTCATAAAGTTTAAAAGGTTCATTTATTATGCTGGTTTCTTGTTGATTTTCTCTTTGCCCAAATTTTCCCCAGAATGAGTTTAAAATAATCTTAGCAAAAGATCTTAAACCAGGATTATTAACTACTTTATCGTATTCTAATTTAATTTCTTCCTTTTCAAAAAAACTATCAATATATTCTTCCTTTTCTTTTTTCGTTTGCAAACATATGGGTATAAGGAACATACATCTATGTATTTAATTTTTTCTCCTTGTTTACATTTAAAATATGTGTAAGTATTTCCCGTTCTTCCGCCATAAAATGCATCACGAGGAGTTAAAGGAACTAAATTAATTAATGAATGATTTTCTAAATATCTCATATTTTCATTGTGTCTCATTAGCTCTCGGAATTCACATTCCCACGTTTCAATAACTTTATATCCACATGATTTTATAAACTCTGATCTCATTAATGTTTTTTCATATCTTAGTTTCAAAGTATCGCCAGAGGTATCATGTAATGGTATATCCCTCTGATTTGTTAAACATTTTGCATGTCCATGATAATAGCAACCGTAAAATTCAAATATTTCTTTAGTCTCTTCGAAAAATCCATCGACTTTAACATTCCCGATTTGTTTTCTTTTCCATTAAATGCACATTTCAAATCAATTTTTCTCAAATCTTTTTCCCAAATAAGCCATTGCATGACAATTTTTGACTGATTGTCTACCATCCTATATGCCTTTCTTGGTATAATTCCTATAGTATTCGATTTGAGAAAGTTTCTTCTATATACAAGATTACAGGCGGAAGCTATTGTTGTTGCTTCTTCTAAAAAAAAATTGCTGAAAACCAGACATGCTTTAGTTAGAATTTCAACATCATTTTTACAGTATTCTAAAATATCTTTCTCCATATTAAATTCTGAGTTTCTATTTTGTTCATACCACATTAAAAATTCATTACGCTCATCTGCGTTCATTGTATTAGAGTTATAGCTTTTAATTGCTGGAAGTATGCGAATGTAATTTTCATTTTCCAATTTAATAAATAGATGTGGAAAATAACCCTTTTTCAAATTGATCGATAAATTAAAAGCTTTCGGTAATTTTGCCAAGGCCATAGGAAAGTAGATGACAAACTTTTTCAATTCCTTTCTTAATTTTAAAATAAATTCCATGAAATCCTCTATCACATTTTTCGTTTTAAAAATTCTTTCTCTTAATTTACATTTTTGACAGAAGTATAGAGAATCAATGTTTATACATTTAAAGCATCTCAGTTGAGCCACACATAAACTTGGAACATGTTCTTTTATTTTTGTAGAGTTAATTTCTTCTTGTCTTGTTTCTAAATCATAAAATACGTAAATGCAGTTTTCAAAATTTACTTTTGTTTTATTTTGCTGAATGAAGCATTTATGGTTTTCAGGAACATGATTGTCGCGAATTTTACAAAAATATTCACCACATATATGAGTCCTACAACTTTTAAGAACTTTAAAACAAGATTTGCATTTCCTAATTTCTTCACAGGTGCTTCTATTTTTTAAACTGGAAGCCTTATGATTTTCAAAACATGATTGACCACGAAATGCGCGATTGTACTGCGCACATAAGATATTTTTAACATTAATTGAACAAGCAGGTGAGTTTTGACAGCAAGGACAACTTTTCGAACACCTATGTTCATTTTTTTTAGAATACGGAATATGACATTCTTCACAATAAAATGCTGTGCAAAAAGCAGCTGTGAGCGAAGTTATTACATTATAATGATTATTATGGTATAGGAAGTTAATTTTTTTCCATTATTAAATCCGTCAAATATTACTTCTGCACCCCTTGTTCCATATTTATATACAACAATTTTGTGTTTATGTAAAATTTTTTGAAATTGATTCAATTCACGAATTCCGCAACCTTCAGATGGAATTGTTATTTTTGATGTTTTTAATAATTTTAAAGCTATTAAAGTTTGAAGTTTCCTATATTTTTTCGAATTTTTTCATATTCAATAAATTTTTCAATTTTAGCTATTGAAACAACAAGTGCACGTGGTAGACATAAATTATCGCTCTTTTTTATTGTTATTATTCCTTTCCTTTTTAAGCATTCCTCTTTATAATTTGAATATTTATTATTTCTACCTCTACCAATAGGTAATATAACACGGGTAACTGTTAAACAAAAAGTGTCTGTATTTAAGCCTATAGAAGTAAAATAAAAATAGTTTATAATAAATGAAACAAAAAATGCATTATAAATAACTACCTTCAGAATTACTTTGAAAAACATTAGAAATTACATCCCACACGTCGCTAAATTAAAGTTCATGAGCGGATCTAAAACTGAGATACGCAGGACCTTGATGTTCAAAGCTCTCTCCACAAAATGTTAACCCAATCTTATCAGTGGAATTCACATCTTTCACAGCAATCCTGATTATTTGATGTATAGCATCCTTAATCCAGCTAATTGGTTCTCTATTTTCAGGTACGGATTTAATTACAAATTTTATTTTATGACCGTTCATATTAAACCGTTTAACAAATGTCGAATTCTCGCTTTCTATTATGTAAGGCGTTATAGTTTCGGTAAGAAACCTTTGTAAAATAATTTTTTTCGACATTTTCTTTATACGAATTTCAGATGTTAAATGCTTGAATAACAGAATAATATTAAATTTTCAATACATATTCATTCTCTTAAATTAAAATGACACTTTAATAAATTTTAGTTGTTTTAACTGGAATCCCAACTTAATCCTATATCTTAATATGTAAATAGAAAATACTATGCAACATTGAAATTTTCAAACTACAAATTAATTTAAAATTTATCTTAAAGAGATAAATTATAATCAAATGACAGTATAATAAGTTATATTTCATTATTAATTAGATTCTCATCTTATACGTATTTTAAATAAAAAACAGTATTACAACATTGTAATCAAACGTCAATTTAATAAATTATCCCATTAAAATGATGCTTTAATAAATTTTAGTTGTTTTAATTAGAATCCCATCTTAATCCTATCTTAAGATGTAAATAGAAAATTTTATGCAACATTGTAATTTTCAAACTACAATTTAATTTAAAATTTATCTTAAAGATATAAATTGTAATCAAATGACAGTTTAATAAATTATATTTCATTAATAATTAGATTCTCATCTTATACGTATTTTAAATAGAAAACAGTACTACAACATTGTAATCAAAAGGCAGTTTAATTAATTACCCTTTTTCTACATAAAAAATATTAGCAACATTGTAATCAACTGACATTTAGATAGATTTTACCCTTTCCACTTAGAAAATATTTGCAAGAGTGTCACTAGTTCTAAAGTTTTTATTTTGTTATAATATTACTCGAAATTTGTATATAAATACATCGAAATTTTATAAAAATATCAGTTTAATTTGAAGCAAGCAGGATGGCACAAGAATTTGATAAAGTTTACGTGCTGGATGATGTAACAATACAGGCGCAAATTCCCACTAAAAAGAAAAAGATGGCGAAAATGCCACTTTATCATGAGAACAACAACAACAGCAACATCATCATCAACAAGAGCAACAACAACAACAACACTCATTTTATCAGCCACCAGAGCAAATAGAACATTTGCTGGCGCATCATTTTCCCTATCATGAAACAACACCAAATTCCACCAAAAAAAGAAAACTGGTGGAATTATTTAATACAAAAAAAAAAAAAACTTTAAAAAAATTTTTAAAGGTTAAAGATATGGAGCCAAGTAGGCTCTATAAAATACATTAAATAAAAAAAATTAACGCCGTTTAAGATGAAAAATGGGTCTTCGATACCCTTAATAATATTATATTTATACCGCAACAAAAAGTTGCGCTATTTGAAGATAACGATTTCCGAGAGGAAATCGAAAAAAATACTTATTTCCGCGTAAACGACGAAAATGAGTTAATTTTAAAAGAAGAACGTGGTGATTTTCAATTCGCCACAAAACAATAATTATAGTTTAAGCTTTTATGTTATATCATTTATAGAATAAGAATTATTATATATTAAGAATTATGTTTTTATATTAAGAATTTTATATAAAGAATTTGTTCAATAAAAAATTTTATTTCAAATAAATTTTGTACTGTTCTAAATTTATTTTCATTTTTCAGATGTTAGGATTTTATTTTATTTTTCAGATTTTAAGATTTTATTTTATTTTTCAGATGTTATCAAGTTTTATTTTTATATAAAGAATTTGTTCAATAAAAAATTTCATTTCAAATAAGTTTTGTACTGTTCTTAATTTTATTTTATTTTTCAGATGTTAGCAAGTTTTTCAGATCCTTATTAAAGTTTTATTTTACAGATATTAAAAAATATTTGAATTTATCCATGTGTTATGTTTTTCGACAAACCCAAGCCATTTAACAAAAACTTTATTGCCTTTTTTCTTTAAAATTTTCTCGACAATACATACGTTTGGGTGTTTAACAGATTTGAGTTCCTCCTCATAAAATCTACCAAATATTGAATCATTTTTATAGTCAACCAGCTGATATGTGATCGGAGAGGTTCTGTTTACTTTGATAATTTTAAAAATTTCAGTGGACCAATTCGGTTGATAACCTTTTTCAAAAGTTTTTTTGTATTTACTTATTCTAACATAGTCTCCAACTTTATATTTAGCTTTTAGAGAAATTTTAGGTTGCATGTAAACATTTTTTAAAATAAATTTTTCGTTTTTCTTAGAAATTTTTTCAGAAGGTAATTTGGTTGTTCTATGTTTAGTGGAATTATAGGTGTTTAATAAAGATTGCAATATATTAATCCATTTGTAGTTTCCTTGTAAAATAAATATTTTCCACGTTAAATTTTTTAAAGATCGATTAAAGCGTTCTACAATAGATGCTTTCATTTCAGAGTAAGTATGATAGTGATTAATACCCTTCTTTACAACAAAATTTTGAAATATCGAATTGAAAATTTCTTTACCTTGATCTGAATGAATGTTTTTAGGTAGATTTTTAGCTCGTTTTATAATTTTCTTTAACGCATTTAAAACATTACTACCGGTTTTAGTTTTAATTGGTTCAGCATAAGCATATTTAGAAAATATATCTATAACAGTTAACATATATTTAAAACCTTTGTTGAATTTTCCATAAGGAATCATTTCCACTAGATCAATTTGCCAGGTATCATTTACTCCTTTCTGCTTGACTTTCCTTCTAAGATACCTTTTTCTAGCTGGTCTATGTATTTCTTTTACTTTTGAGATCTTGACATGATTTTTACACCATCTAACTAGTTTTAAAAATCCAATTTTACATTTCTTTATTTATATACTCTGAAAACTTTAAATTTTGACTGTGTTCTACAATATATAACGCGGTTCAATTTTACTGGCAAATAATTTTTAATTCAACTTTTGTAAAATATTTTACAAATATGGCAGCATTTCATTCAACATTCAACAACATTTCCATTTACTGAAGAAACTGCAATAGTCAGTATACAAAATCAGGTCCAAGTTGATGAAATTACATCTACTGTAGATGACGAAGAATTAATGGAAACTGAAAAATTCATACCACCGTTTCAAGTTTTAGATGAAGATACAGATGAGCAACAAATTTGGAAAATAAATAACCAAGAAGGAGATCCTGACTGTTTTGCAGAATTTTTTAGAAATAATTTATAGCCTAAAATAATATATATATAAGAATATTTGTATAAATGTATATGTATCTATAAGTATTTAATAATAAAAACAAATTAAATAAATTTTACAAATTTTTCATTTATTGTTGTTCTTGACTAAAATATTACAAATTTTATTTTCTAGTAGTACAGGTATTTCAAAAAACAATCTAGTATAATTACATTGAACGCTATAACGTTGTATTGGAATATATATTTCTTCATGCAATTTCATAACATGCTTTTCTTGACACGTTTTTATATATTTAATAACATATTCCCATACATTTGATTCAACACTTTTATTGTGTATCATTACAGCTTGAAGAAAATCAATTAAGTTGTAAAATGTGTCAGCTTCCTCCTTGTTAATACTAAGACATCGACCAATAACAATTCTTAACCCATATTGTAAACATAATTTTGTATTCTTTATTGATTGTTTCGAGTACCTTTCACAAAATTGCTGATGGAACTTACACCAATCATGATATTTTAAAATAGCTAGCTTTTTGCCTATACGGTGAAAAATGCAAGTTGCTACAAGAGATTCTGTATCAAAACCAACAAGAACTTTTAATGACTGATTTCTGTTGAGAAAATATGTATAGCTCAACATCAAATTTGTGTTCGAACCTTGATCTTCCATTACTACGTTTTAACTAAAGCCTTTTAATATTAATTATATTGCTGAGGTACACAAGATTGTGAAAAATTTGAATTTCCAAATAAATTATAGAACATATTAATAATCAGATTGTCGTTTTCTATATGATTATCTTTGTGAAATTCATTCAAAAAAGTTTTCATACTTAAACCAAAACATCTATACCAGCCATAAACGCAACAGTATTGCCCACATACATTTGAAAGAATACCCTGTGTCTGCTTATTATTAAAAACTATGCACTGATTTTTCAAGTATTCCAAAATTTCCGGTTTATCTGGAACTCCACCATACGAATCAAAATATTCTGTGCAACCATGCTTTGGAATATAAAGGGCAAACCAATGTGTTCCCGGATCTTTTATCTTGTCAGTGTTTACAATTAAAAAAGTTGGTTTTTCTATTATTTTTGGAGTTTTGTCTAAAGCAAGAACTTCCTTAAAATATTTGTTTGTAAATTTGTTACATTTTAAAACACTAATTATTTCTAAAGTGTTCATGACTCAAACTGACTCAAATCATACACTCTACTTATTTCATTAATGTAATTCATTAAAAACTCCTTCTTTATTTTTTCATTTGTTATTATAACATCAAATTTTTCTAGTACCTGTCTTAATTAATTTTATCATTATGTACAGTTCCGAAAGAGTAATTTTCAAAATTTTCATTTATAATTTCTTTGGTTGGAAATTTGTAAGTAAACTCCTTTACAAATTTTTTACAAGGTTCTTTAATTCCAACTAAACAAATATCTTTTACAAATAAAGTATTTTTATCATCACAACAAAACTTCACATCCACAAGTGCACAGGACGATGACATCTTGTCGAATATTCAAATACATGTTTCAGTATTCTATTTATAGATTTGTAAATATAGTTCGATTTTTATCAATTTGTATGCTTACATCAAATTCTCCATAAACAATAGCTGTGAGTGTAGATGTAAGTGGTTTTGATAGCATTGCCTCAATTCTAACGGTACCCTGGTTTAGTAAACCTTGACATACTTCATTTCCAGATCCATCTGGAGTTAAATCAAAAGCTAGTAAAAAACCCATTACTAAACATAGACTTTGTTATCTGATGAACTTTATCATTGTGGTAAATTCCAGTTTCTGAAAAAAGTGTACTGTATGCTCTTGTGCAGCAATTATTTTCATCTGAAATTAATGTTTGGTTTCAATTGCTGAATTAGGTATTTGAACACCATTTACGTTTAACACAAATTGTGAAATATCAAAATGTTTAAAGTTGTATTGGTTTTCCAGAGTAACCCACATTTTCTGTCATACAAAAAATTATTGTGTTTGGCAACTGTCCAATAAAAACATTATCAAGCGATATTGACGAGCTGTTCATTGGAATTGTAAAACTTTTTACTTCAACGCGTTTATAATTATATTTAGCATTGGATTTCCCAAGAAAAGCATTGTGTGCTAACAGTACGTTTGGATTAACGGTAACATGTCTCATAAATAGCTTGGCTTCTATAATTTTTAATTGTGATTCATCAGAATCGTCAGCAAATAGATAAAAATCTGGTTTTTCAAGTGTTAAAACTATACGAATGTCAACATTATTTACAAGTAGAGTAGGTTGATAAAACATATCTACATGTAGTTTACCCATAAGTTCCACTATACTGCTATTATGATACCATTTTTGGCGCTCTTTTGAACCATTATTATCAGATTTAACTATATTTGCTTTATCTAAAATCCATCCTGCACATTCTAAATGAGTTGCAGCAGCATCTGTACCATAATTTAATAAAGATTCAATATAAGCTCTATAGTGATAATTTCCATCAGACGGTGTTATATTTTTACCATTTAATTGAACATTACATTGTTTTATTAAAGAATGTAAAATGTTATTAACTACACTTGGTCGTATTATTATTCTTCATTCAACATTTTTATCATTATTCCATTGCGTTCTATCTTTATTTAAGATCTGTACTTTAATCTCAAATATGTAGAAGACAAATCTCTATATGTATCGCCATATCTCTATATGTACCCAGTGAAACAAATTCAATAGTTGAAGGGTTGTCTAAAGAAGCAATAGGATTGTAGGAAACTTCTTCAGATCGTAAAATGCTAGACTGAATGGGTTGGGTTTTAAAAATATACAACTCAGATTTCATACACTCAATCACAATTAATTAAAAATATCTTTTTGTTTCTTTTTGTTATTATCTTTGCGTCGTTTTGACGTAAAATAGTTTAAATTTTTAATGAATGGTCTTTTTATAGCTTTTCGTTTTCTTTTACCAGAACCATACATTTCATTCTGTTTTCGTACGGCACCACGTCGTACTTTTTTAATAATCTCTTTACTACGATCTTGTATAATTTCTTTTACATTTGCACTAGTTGCAATATCAGATAAAGCATTGATACCAGAGTTAATAACCTCTTTTTTCAAAATATCAGCGCCTGAAGTAAATAATGGTTTCAAATATATAAAAAGTTTCCCAAAAAAGCTTCCCAATCCACGACCTCTTTGAAAAGGTACGGTTGAATGTAATAAAGGACCGATATCATGAAATCTTCTACCAGATTGAATTAAATAATACTTATAGTATACTCTCTCCATAATGAATAAAATAAAATAATATATAGTTCTGTAAAATTGCTTTTATTTATACTTTTTTGAAATGTAATACAATTTTTGTTGGAATTGAACTATTGGAAAAGTTTATTTTGTATCCATATTTATCACATAAAAGTAATGAAATGTTATTAAATGATTTCTCCACATTGCAATATTGAATATTACTGAATTCTTTTACAGTATCAGTGATAGAATTTTGTATGTTAATAGATCTTAAACACCTTACATCTTTATCACCTATTTTTTGCAGTTCAATTATGTCTGTGTATATAAAAAATATATCTGGTTTACTAATGGGAATCAATTGTACACTATCTATACAAGTTTTGAAAGCTTCTATTACACGTGATTTATGTTTTTTAAAATCTGTAACTTTAAAAGATACTTGATTGAAACATGTTATCAAAAGTCCTTCGAGGGTATAAGCGTAATTTGCTCTTATTTTTATATCTATTTTAGGCTTAGTAACACATATTGTGGTGTAACTTAAATTTTTAGGCATCTCCTCAGCTTTTGTTGGTTGTGTATAATGAATTTCATCGTTTATAAAATTTAAAATTCCCCAAATCAACTGTCGTTCAACTTCTTTTCTTGTAAACCTATTAAGTGGGCGTATATTTTGAATTAGTGTTGGTAGTAGAAAAACTTTCCAGTCACATATCATTTGTTTTTCTATGTATGGAATATATGATATTCCAAACATCATATCTTTGATATCTTATATATCTTTGATATATCATGATATCTTTCTGCAAACCTTTAATAAATATTTGAGTACTTTTTTCCCATTCTTCACCATACACATTTGGAACAAAATCATTAACATACATTTCTGAAATACCTACTTTCCACCTTGAATCACACATGTATTTATTCATTTTATTTGTAAAAGATGATAATGAATTTTCTGGATAATAGTTCATAGATGAATCATTGAGTAAAGTGACATAAAATTCATCATTTACTTGTATGTTGTCCATGAGCTTGCGGATTTATTCTTACGAATTGGAAAATTAAGTTCTGTTTGAGTATTACCTACTGCTGACCTTAAAACACGTTTTTAGTTTTTTCTTTTTTCGTTGGTGGTCTTGGGCTACCTAAAGGAACAGTTATAATGTCTCCTGTATCAGTTTCAAAAATTTGTACATTTTGATTTCTAATTGATTTTTTTTTCTAAGACGTTCTCCAACTGAAGCAGCTGACAATGCTTTTGTTAAAACATCTTCCTGAATTTCATCAAATACTTCGTCATCAGCTTCTTTTTCATATACTTCTTCTTCTTTAGGAACAACTTGTATTCCAACATTCTTATATTCAGGAAAATCTTTATTTCTAGGAAGTTGTCGTTTTTTGTTTCTTATTTTAAATAGGTTTTGTCTGTATAAATACCATTTTTGAGCGTCCGTGAGATGTTTATTTAACAATATTTTTTTCATATTTTTATCCAATTCATTAAGTTCAACGTTCGTATTTTGCTTCATTTTCTCATAAATCTCAGGTTTTAAAATTATCATTTTATTAAATGTTGTATTATTCATTTTATAAAATTTCCGATTATCCCTGATAGTATTGCACCAAGAAGTGTAGGTAAAAATCCACCACGTTGAATGATAATTTTTCTTTTGCTATTTATAGATTTTTTCCGGCAAATAAGTGATCTTAATTCTTTTTTATACTTTCGTAATTAGGTTGTTGCTTTTTTACTCAGATTACAATTACGTTTTAAAATTTTTAAAGAGATTTTGCAAAATGTTTTTATTACTTCAGCGTCACAGTGTTTTATAATTACTTTCTGGAATTTTGGTTTAGAGGTTTTTAATAGGTGCAATATATGTCGATTGGTCTTCAAACGTTTCATATTCCTCCCCAAATTGTTTTAATTGATCTCTCGTACAATAACACAAACCTTTCCAAATATATCACTTCTTAATCGAAGTATATCATAAACGTCTTTAGTAAGATCTATTAATATATAGCCATATGGGACTGACGTCACATCATTATATACTTTTTCAAATGCTTTAATTTGATTGGGATATATTTGGCGAGCTAGAGGTAATATCTGCGATTTATCTCTTGGATTTTTGAAAAGTACTAAATATGTACAGTTGAGTGAAATGTCTCTTGAAAATTTACCCTGGTGAAAAACATTTTGTGTTACAAATATTACAGATAAATTTCTATGATGTGATCCTATAGTAAATAAATCACATACGTACTTATCATGAGAATTTATCATCGATAATAATTAACAAAGGTTTTTGATTATCATTAAAATCTGGAATAGTGTTACTATATTCCATATCTTTGTCATATTTTGGAACGGCATTTTTGTCTGGATTACACAAAATTATTCTATTAAATTTTGTATATCTTCTTTCTTATATTTTATTAAATTATGAATAAAAGTGGTTTTACCACAGCATGATGGACTAGCCACCATCATAGTAAACGGATGAAACAGCATAATTGTATTAGTTAAAAACTAACTCTGTTAACCTATATTTATACGAAAAGCTCTTTTCCCGAAGTGAATATAAATGTAATTTAGTTATTCTATGGAACATTCTTCCATAAACCTTCGACATGGTTAAACAAGTTCTCATAGTTGACCTACAATTTTTACAAGGAAATGAAAGCAATATTTCCTAAAAGAGTTAGCCATACTTGAAAAAGGAAGTTTAATTCCAACTATGTATCACTTCAAAGCACCGTACCCCGCAGCAGAACTTAGTCAGGATATGAAATATAATAACCAGTATTGCGAAAGTAAAATAAATTGACTTAAATGGAATAACGGTTTAGTTGAATATTTAAATGTAAAATGTATATTAAAACACTATTTAGAGTCAGCTGAAAAAATTTATGTTAAAGGAGAACAAAAAAAACTTTTTCTTCAAAAGTACATTGACAGTGTTAAAATAGAAGATCTAAGCAGAAACTTGCCGTCATTGCAAAAGATTGATAACTTTAAATCAAATTGTCCTATATACTTATCAAACAACAATTTCAGATGTGCTGTTAAAAATTGTTATAATGTATATATGTATCTTTTAAAGGAAAAAATGTTAGATTAAAGGCTAATTTTCATGAGATAATTTCAGCCGATATACTGAACTTTAGAAAGAGACGAATATAGTATACTGTCAATAGGAGAGAGGGAGCAAAATGATTACATTTTTATGGCAAAATTTTATCGCATTTTTGACAGATAAAATTTGCATAACCTTTAAATATTCATTATTCATATGAATTTTAGTAAACAAAAAATTTCTGAATTCTTCTGAAAATTTGTGTAAAAAAAATTTTTTTTAAAATGAATAAAAAAGCTATTGTGGATGCAATAATTAACTTGATTGCAGATGAGGATGAGGATTTTCAAAAAAGAACAGGTAAAAATTTTAATTTAAGCATTTAATCTTATGGTGAAATTAAATTTAATTTAAGCATTTAATCTTATGAAACAATGTTTAATTTTTTAAATGAGACATTAAAAGGTTTACCTAAATTTGTTTACTTTTAAATTTGGTTGGTAAATTCATGTTGAAATTTGTTATGTTACGTATAATTTTCACAGTAAGATAAAATAAATTTTATTTTCAATTGCTGGCAATTTTTTTATTACCATTTTTTTCAGCAATCAGACAAAGAATGTTGGCAGAGATAGCTAATAATGCAATTATAAATATGGATGAGGAAGAACATACATCCAAAAAAAAAAAAAAGAAATATTGGGTAAGACCATATTTTTTAGAAAGAAATGATAGTGGCTCATATCGGAACATATTTGAATCCCTAATCTAAAAGATATGGAATTATTTCACACCTACATGCGAATGAGTGCAACACAAGTGGAAGAACTACTGTTGCTAGTTGGCCCACTTATAACAAAGCAGGAAGTTTTAAGAGCTCCTATTAGCGCTAACATTGGATTAGTGATTAAATCACTAAGGTTTGTAAAGTAAATTTATATTTTTTTTGTAATACTTAATTTTTTCATTTTTAGATATTTAGCAACTGGAGAATCTCAAAGAAGCTTGTCGTTAGCATACAAGTGTTCCCCAACAGCTATACACTTCATAATAAGAAAAACAACAACAGCAATTATTAAAGTTTTGAAGGATGAAGTTTTTATGACCGTAAATGAAAAAAATTTTAAAACGGTCGCTGAGGGTTTTCAAGATCAGTGGAATTTTCCTCATTGCATAGGAGCAATTGACGGAAAACACGTCATGATTCAAGTAAGCAATTGATTTAAATATTTTAGTAATATAAAGATTTATTTTTAAAAAAAATTTTAGGCGCCACCAAAATCTGGATCCGATTTTTTTAATTATAAGAAATCACACTCGCTTGTCCTGTTGGCTATTTGCAACCACAATAATAGCTTTATAATGTGTGACGTAGGAGCTTCAGGACGCCAAAGCGATGGAGTAATTTTCCGGCATTCTGTTTTCGGAAAAAAATTTTATGAAAATTCTCTACCGTAAGTAAAAAACGATAAATTGAATAATTTTTTTATAATTTAAAATTTTTTTTTAGAATTCCAAAACCTACTGATGTTTGTGTTGAATTTAAAGAGGTTCCATATGTGTTTGTTGCAGACGATGCATTCACTTTGACAAACAATATGATGAAACCTTACATAAAAAGTAATTTGACACAAACACAAAGAATAATTGAAAATGCTTTTGGAATTTTATGCAGCAAATGGAGGATTTTTCGATCATCAATCATTTCAAAATTGGACACGGTAATATAGCTAACATAAGTTAATATAATAAATTAAAATTTTTTTATAATTCAGGTGGAAAGCATCAAAATGTCATGTGTATGTTTACACAACTGGCTTCGAAAGCAGAGATGCAGAAATTATTTTAATCCGGGTTTGGTGGATGTGGAAGAAAATGGGAATATAATTAATGGCTCTTGGAGGATAGAGCCAAACAACTTGCAACCACTTCAACCAAATAATTTAAATTCTGCAAATGCTGCTAAGGAGACTAGAAACAGATTTGCTGAATATTTTACCGCCAATGGAGCTGTTTCGTGGCAATTGGTTAGGATTTAAATAACTTTGTCCATATTACACGGACAAATTATATTTATATATATATATATTTAATAAGTTCTTTTTTCCTTTTAAGAGCGGGGGAACGAGCGAATCTTCAAAGAAAACATTGAAAATCTTCAGAAATCAAAATCATCAAAAATGAAAAATCAAAATCATTTCATCATAAATGTATATTTTTCTTATTAAATATCTTTATTAAATATTGTTTGATGTAATAAAAAATTTTTTCTAATTATTGTATTTAGTAAAAATATTCCTAAAAGATTCATGTTAAAAAAATTTAGTTTATATAATATTAAAAACAAAATTACATTTTATTTTAAATCGTTTTTTATTTCTAAAATATTTATTAAAAATATAAATATATTTTTCTTTTTTCCACACCACCGTTGAGGTAAAGAAACAGGTGCGTTTTTTTTTCTGTGGTTTCCCCAAGAGGCCTATTCCACATAACTTAAAACTTATAACAAAAATTATAATAAAATATAACACAAAAATAAATTTCAATTTAAAAAAAAAAATTCAAATAATAAATAAAAAACAATATAAACTTCAAAAAATAAATTATTTTAAATATATATTTACATAAAGTGGAACATGCAAAAAAATCTTACCTTCTTGATATAGTGAAAAGCCGAAATAGAAACCAAAGTTTACTACTGGATGTTATGCTCAACACAGGCAGCTTCGATTAATTCTAAGATTTGCCTTTTTAGTTTTTGTTGAGTCTTAAAAGAAAACTGATTTAAATCAATTGCCAACATATCAGCAAATAACTGATTCGGGCATTTTGGTTGCACATCCAGGCAAGCATTTAGTTTTTCTAAACAGCTTTTCTTGAAATTAGAGCTTTCTATTTCGGCTTGTTCTCCCATATCTTTTATACCTTCTATAGCCGATACGTAACGATTCATTAGCACCATCTTGTTCTCCGTTTTTCTTTTTCGTGGATTTTCTGTAGCTTCCGCTTCAGTTGAAGAAGAAGATTCTGGTGCTAAAAGATGATGTCTTTCTTCTTCAAATTTCACCAACGCGATTGAACTAAAATGAAAGCGAAATATTAATAACTGAACTTAAAATAAAAAAAAACATTTTTGTACCTTTTTGGTGTATTTGTATCGTCCAAAAATGACAATACCCTTGCATATTTATATTCCTTTTTTCGAATCGTTGCTGAACCAGTAGCACAAGGTTTTTTGATCTTAAATATGCTGTTTTAAGGCAGTCCCATTTTTGTCTAATTGTTTTTGTATCATCATTTAAATCTAAAATTATATTTTTTTATTTTAATTTAAGATTTTTATGTTAAAATTTACTTACTAAGCTCAAGCTTAATTTCCTCCCAAAGCCTTGTTTTAAGATTTCTATTTTTATAATTCTCATTTTGGCAGTCCCATAGTTCAGGCCTCGATCTAACTGCTTCTATTATTTGTTCTGTAAAATATTGTAACAATTTGATTTTCAAAATAAATAATACCATTTGTTGAATCGCTTCCACATCTAATTGTAGTTATGTCTTTTAAAAAATGTTGTGAAAATTCAAGATTTGGCAATGTTAAATTTTCCACTATTTCACAGCGATTCGAATCTTAAAAAAATTGCACTGTTAATGAAATATTCAAAATTTTAAATAAATATTTAACTTACCTTTTACTGGATTGAAATCCATATTTGTATTCATTTTGGACATTGTATAAGATATAATAGATATGTATAAAGAAAGTAATAGGAAATATAAGAAATAGATATAGAAGATAGCACATAAAGTTATGAAATATAAATAGAAATAGCAAAATAGATAAAAAATAAATTTTATTGGTTACAACGTTTATATGATAATTTTTATATAATATAATATATCTATAGGTTATATATATAGAATAATTTAATCACTATATAATATTCACTATAAATTATAATTTATTATATTAGATATTGCACAGAATTTAAACTTATTAAATTTATTAAACACAGACAAATTTTTAAATTTTTTCAAATGAAACCACCAACAAACAACACGAATGTAAATAATTTTAAATTTGAAAATTCAAAACAACTTTTAAATTTCAAATGACAAACGTTACAAACTTCAAAATTCAAATGTCAAGTATCCATAAAAAAATTTAAATAGTGTGCGAAAATTTTTTGTGTAGGATACACATTTTTTTTGTATTTAGTAAAAATAATTCATAGCAAAAAGTATTCAGAGAACATCTTTTAGCCAGTAATTATGGTTACTCTCCCGATATTTCTTTCGATATTTATGGATGGTTCTCCCGATATTTTATCTCTTTTCTTTGTCATACAAGTAGTATTTTTGTATCTTCTGCCTATGCTCTGACATTTTCTCCGATATATCGGAGTAATGAAAATTAGCCTTAAGACTTTCAATTTTCATATTTGACGATATGAATGTAAATAACAAAACTAAAAAAGTTCACTTCAATATTAAACAAGAAATTCACGTTATGCATGTGTGGGAGTATGCTTACAGATCGGCAAGGAAAAGTTATTGGAAAGAATATGCACGTGATACAAGTAGATTTCAAAGACGTATAGAAAAAGTTGGTCTCACTATTTCTGCACTTTTAACATCTGATCATCGTAAAAAAATGTTAAAACTTAGATTTAAATAAAAATATAATAATAAAAGAATTTAAACATAAAAAAAATAAATGTCTTTTATTTTTATCTTATGTTTTTAAAATAGATACCATTTAACCTATCATTTAACCTATCTTTGAATTATTTTTTATTCAATACAAAAACAAAAACAAAATAAATAAAAATAAACATAAACACAAATGCATATCAAGAAACATAAATGCATATGAAGAGTAAAGAGTATATCTTTAGTGTAATCAGTTCCATATTTTTGATTTGCTGTTTGTTTTCTTTTTATTCATATTTTCTGAACATTCTTAATTAAAAAATAAAAAAAAATATCTTACACTACATGCAGTCAGCTAATTAATGACTTTCGTTTTCTCTTTTCTTCTATAAATTCTTCTATCGAAAAGAGACCACATTTTTATGTAAGCAAAAACAAAAATCTATATCTTACTTTAATTTTATTTTTTTTCTTCATGCTAACAAAAAAAAAAAAAAAACAAAAACAGGATTACACTTTTTCTTTTCAATTTTAAAGATGCGCTGTAGATTTAAAAATAAAAAAATTTTTTCTGTTTTTTATTTTCATATAAGAAATTTTCTTACTACTTTTATATGTGCGCCTAGTATTTAAACTTCAGTTATACAATTTTGTTTATTAAGGGCCGACCCTCTTTAAATTGTTTAACACTTGACTTCCTACTATAAAACCATTTGGAACTTATAAGTTAACAACCCACACATACAACTTAACTTAAAACCTAAACCAAAACGATCAAAACAAGTTCTTGACCTACTAACCAAGCATGACCTACATTAAGCCCATAAATCAAAATGTAGGTCAACATGTCGTGCGATATGGGTAAAATTTTTTTCCCATCCCAAAGTGCAGGGTTACCTACTAACGTTTGTTCACTTTTTCCCATTAATGGTAGGTGATCTCATATATCGAAACGATGAGATTTGGTTATTCTTCCTAAATTTTTTAGAAATAATTGATATGCTTATGTGTTGTCGAATGCCATTTAATTACCCTGAGTTATTAAGAACAAAAATCAAAATATATCTTAAGGATTATGTTAATTTATTTCAGGATAGTTAAAAACTTAAACACCATTACTTAGTGCACCATCCAAATATTATTGAAAATTCTGGCCCAGTTCGTTTGTTTTGATGTATGCGGTTTGAAGCTAAACACAAACCATTTAAAATATACGCTCATACTATAACATCTCTGAAAAATATTTGCTTAATTATGGCAAAAAAAATATCGGCTTCAATTTGCAAATTATGTGTTAGAATCGAAAACATCATTATATTTTCTGAATAAAAAACATGAAATTTTAAGTTCCAATAAGATCTAATTATTCGACAGCTATGCCTAGCCGATGATACATTTCGTTGCTACTGTCAATTGAGTTTTAAAGGCTCTCATAAATTGAGAATTGTTATCTCTGATTGCTCTCATAAATTGAGAATTTATTAAATCGTTGAACTTCTAATATATGTTTAATGGATATACTAGCTTACTACGTTCTGTTTTTTAAAGCACGTAAGCTCAGAAGCTCATTCGTGACTTTAAATTCTCCAATTGTAAAGCAATATGAGGAGCTCTATCCAAGTCTAATTAAATAAATGAAACATTTATTTATATTATTCTTAACTCTGTTAAGTCAAGAATAGATCTTCTTCTCTTTATTGAAAATTACCAAGTATTTATACTAATTTTAGTTACAATTTTTATTTACAATTTATTAAATATTTCCAAACTAATAAATGCCAGATAGGCAATTTCTAAAGAAACAATAAAATCTAAAGAATGTTAAAAATACTATTCTTGTTTTTAAAATTACAATTCGATAATGTATGACATATATTAGGTCTGTTTACCTTTCTTTAATTTAGCAATATGAAAAAAATGCAATGCACGGGAATTCCTCACATGTGCATTTTTTGTACAATTTAAAATTAAATATAAGTTTCATATATTATAATAATATTTGTAAACATATGTACGGCAGGTATTCTCATTATTGTTATTGTTATACCCTACACATTAAGTATAGAGTATATTAACTTTGGTATGGTGTTTGTAACCACCAAAAGGAAGCGAGTTAGGTATAGACATGTATATATATTCTGAATCAGGATCACCGCCGGAGTAGATTTAGCGATGTCCGTCCGTCCGTCCGTCCGTACGCACGATAACTCAAAAAATAATGATGCTATCTTGATGAAATTTATACTGTAGGTTAACAATGACTAAGGTAAGGCGGGTATTGTAAATGGGCAAAATCGGACAATGCGTTCGAGTACCTCCCATACAACTTTCAAAACCTAATACGCATATTTTCAAAATTAATAAAGATAGAAACTTAAAATTTTGTACGAGGGTGTGTTTTTCTGAATCCCTGATATCCCCAAAATTTGAGATGAAGTGGAGTGGTTGTTCGGGTACCTCCCATACAACTCCCAAAACCGAACATGCATATCTTCGAAAATAATAAAGATAGGAACTTCAAATTTGGTACTAGGGTGTTGTTTTCTGAATCCCTGATTTGTCCAAAATTTGAGATGAATTGGTGGAGCTGTTCGGGTACCTCCCATACAACTCCCAAAACCGAACATGCATATCTTCGAAATTAATAAAGATAGGAACTTCTAATTTGATACGAGGGTGCTGTTTCCTAAATGCCTGATTTGCCTAAAATTTGAGATGAATTGGAGTGGTCGTTCGGGTACCTCCCATACAACTCCCAAAACCGAACAAGCATATCTTCGAAATTAATAAAGACAGAAACTTCAAATTTGGTACAAGGGTGTTGTTTCCTGAATCCCTGATTTATCCAAAATTTAAGATGTATTAGAATGGTTGTTCGGGTATCTGCCACACAACTCCTAAGACCAAACAAGCATATCTTCGAAATTAATAAATATATAAACTTGAAATTTGATATAAGAATGTTTTACCCTGTTGATGTCTCTAAAATTTGAGATGAATTGGGGTGATGGTCCGCGTGCCTTCACACACTTCCCAAGACCTAACAATCATATTTTCGAATTTAATAAAGATAGAAACCTGAAATTTTGTACAAAGTTTGTAACAGCATTTATTTTTTTTAGCTTGTATTAAATACCTAACTAAAATAACTTATGGATTTTTAATTTAATTTGAATGTTTTAGGTGTAGGGTATAAATAAGTCGGTTGCATCGACTTACTGTTATTTTTACTTGTTTTCTATTACTGTAAGCAAAATGTGATGTGTCAACTTTTATGAAGTTATGTATTTATTTTAGAATATTTAAAAGTAAAGCAAAATGTATTTAAAGGTAAGTATTGTATTTCTGGTAAAATAATGGTTAAGTATTATAATATAAATAAATTAGTGAAATTGTAATGTTAATATATGAACGGAGTAGTGTGTGCATTACACCCTTACCGTATAAAAGGAAAAAAAAAGAATTTTGTACAAAAAATTCTTTTTTTGTTTTAGTTAAAAAAAAAAGAAATTTATTAATTTGTTTATTATTATATCTTTTTCTTTTTTTTTTTACTTATTCATAATCTTATAAAACGTAAACTTGTTTTGTCATTTTTTTTCGTTTTTTTGTTCTTACAATAAAAACGTTTTATAAAAAAAATATTTGTTTTGTAATATTATACTAATGTTTTTATCAGCATTAAATTTTTGATTTAGTATTTTGTCTTACATGGTTAAAAAAATGATTTATTATTATAAAAAATAACTTATTTTGTAATTTTATATGTATCTAGCTACTTATTTTGTAATTTTATATGTAAAAAAGAATTTTTTTTGTTTACTTTATACGTAAAAAGAAAATTATTTATATGGTTTTTTTTTTTTATTAAATAGTTTTTAATGTTAAATTTAAATAGTTTTAAAATGTTTTAATATATTATTATGTATTTCTTTTTCTTTGTTTTTTATTTTTATTATAGAATTTACATTATTTATCTTTATTATTCTATATGGTCCATCATACGGACTATCTAGTTTATTTTCAACTTTTACTAGAACTAAATCATTTATTTTAAAATTTATTGGTTTGACTTTAATATCTATATATTTTCTATTTATTTTTTCTACATTTAACATATTTTTTGCATGTTCAGCTGCGAATTTCAATCTAGTTTTTAGTTCATGTACATAGTCGTTCATGTCTTGTATAGATATGTGTGTATTTGTGTTAAAGTTTGTTGGTATATTTGATATTTTTCCGTAAAGTAATTCGAATGGTGAATAATTTGTATCTGTGTGTGGTGTTGTGTTATAACAAAATGCAAAGTAAGGTACCCATTCGCCCATTGGTAGTCTTGAGTGAACAGTCTTGAGTGTTTCGTTCAATTGAGTCTAATGTCTCATGGCGATATGGAGTTGATGTTAAATGTTCTATATTGAAAGTTTTGCATATATCTGCAAAAATTTCGTTAATAAATTTAGTACCTAGATCTGTCTTTATTGTTTTGAAATTACCATATCTTAAAATAATGTTTGTGATTAATGTTTTTGCTATAGTTTTTGCTTCTTTTGTTTCTATTGGTATAGCTTCTATGTACCTTGTTAATTCGCACTGTACTGTTAATATATATCTGTAGTTATAACATATTCTCAAAGGTGCTACTGTGTCTATGCTTATAGATTCGAAAGCAGATGATGGTGTATTAGTTATCATAAATTTTTCTTTATTATGTATCATAATTTTATTCTTTGCACATACCTTACATTTGTTTATATATTCTTTGACCATCTTGTTTAAATTTTTCCATAAATATCGTCGTTTTATTTTATTAATGGTTCTTTTGATTTCTGTATGACCTCCTTGTTGCGAGTCATGGTATTCTTTTATTATTTTTATTTTTGATTCGTTATCTTCAATATTGTTAGGTTGGGTATATATTAAAATTTTTAATTCATTCATTTTCAATTTATTCATAATATCATTGTACAATGTTGTAAATTCTTTTATATAAATATTTCTAAATATTAAATCATTATCACTAAGGGCTAGTATCATTTTTCTTCTATTTTTCATAGATAAGATAAGTTTCTCCAAGATCCGACCTAAGTCTTGATATGGATTATCACTTATGCTTATTGGTACCATAAAATCCCCTTTTCCATTCATAGTTATTTTATTTTTCATAAATTTCAAATCGTTAACGTTAATAAATTTTATCTTATGTATATTTTTATTTCGATTGGCCAGTTGCTACCTATTTCTTCTTGTGACAAAACAGCGCCTAACGCTAAATTAGATGCGTCAGTCGTTTTATAAATTCTTCATCGAAATTTTATTTTATTTTAAGTTGGATTGGATTTAATTTTAAGTTGGATTTTCTAAGTCTTGTAAATACGTCAATCAGATTTTTATTATGGTGTTGTAAACTGCATCCAAAAATTATTATGTCGCCAACATAGATAATTGCGCCTGAATTTAGTCCTGATAATGCTATGGTTAACATCCTCTGAAAGCTGTTCGAAGATATTTTTAAACCAAAAGGTAGTCTAGTAAACTGTAAGTGACTTTTATTAGTTGAAAAAGCTATTAGTGGTTTTGATTCACTGTCTAATTTGATTTGATGAAAATGAGTTACTGAGATCTAATGTCGAGAAATATTTTGCCCTTCCGATACTGTCTAGAATGTCATCTAATCGAGCGAGTGGAAATTTGTCAATCTATTATTTTCTTATTTAGTTGTCTATAGACTAATCTTCATTTTTTTGGTACTATTAATAACGGTGAATTGTATGGGCTGTGTGAGGCTTCTATTAGTTTTTCTCAAATTAAATCATTAACTTTGTTATGAATTTCTTTTATCTGTGTTTAGGGGAGTCTGTAATTTTTATGTAAACTGGAGTTCTAGAAAGCTTATATGTTGTTGGTAAAAATTATTGTATGAAAGTTTGTCATCTTGTAGATGGAAAATATCTGAAAAGTTTTTAAATATGTTTATTACTGAATTTGTGGCTTTTTCATCTAAATTTTTTATTTTAAGTTCTTGTAATAATTTTGTTTCTCTATTTGTTTTATTTTGTTTTAGACTCATTATCATGTAGTTTTTCAGTGGTTTAATTTCAGGTTTAAAGTTCGAGATAGTTATTTTTTGATCTGATGTATTCATGAATTTTACATGTGCTATACCTTTTGCTGGTATAATGGTGTTTGCAATGAATACGTGATTTGTCCCTATTTTGACCTATTTGTTTGTTTAATACTATGCTGTCCTCTTCTACTTTAATACTGATTGGATGATCATTTCCGTTCTAGGTGGTTTCTCATTGTTGTCGCAATTTGGCATGTAAGTTTCAATTGGTATAGTTATTTCTTCATTGTTTATTTTTAATGTTATTGTGAATGGTTCAAAATCAATTAAGCTGTAATATCTTTGTATGAAATCTGTATCTAATATACTATTAGTTGGTATTGGAAATACTGAGTCCACTACTTGAAAGTTTCGATTTGAATTAAAATTTTCAATTTTTATTGTTGTTTGTATGTTACCTAATGATAATACGAGATGTTCAGTTACACCGATTATTTTGCATTTATTTTCTGAGTTAAGTAGTTCATGATCACCTATAAAATTATTTTTTGTTATTGAAATTTCTGCTCCTGTATCCAGTAAAAATGTTAAAGGTCTTTGAGTTAAGTCTGTTTTTAAGAATATGTAATTTATTTTTCTGTTGTTGATGAAGTATATTTTTAATTCATTTGTAAGTTTTTTAATTCGTCGGTAAGCTGTTGTACCTCGAGGTCGTCCTCGTTTTCCTGTTCTATGCTCAGCTAATTTACGTTTCTGCTATTTCTATTTCTATTCTGATTGTTATTATAGCTTCTGTTGTTGAAATTGTTTCGATTTCTGTTTTGATTACTTCTATTGTTGTTGTTATAATTGTTATAGTTGTTTCCGTTATAATTGTTAAAGTATTGTTTTTGTTATTAAAGTTCCTATTGAGATTTCTGTTGTTATTGGAATTGTTGATATTAAAATTTCTATTGAAATTGTTGTTGTTGAAGTTTCTGTTGAAATTTCTGTTATTAAAATTACTGTTGTTGAAATTTCTGTTATTGTAATTATTTTTGTTGGTATTTCTGTTATTAAAATTGTTGTTTCTATTTTGTATGAATAAAATTTGTTTTGTTTTATTCCTATTAGTGTCATATTCTGTAGCAATTTTTATTGCTGATGCTAAATTTTTCTGGTAGTGCTGCATGTAGTGAGTCGTTTAGTCCGCTTTTGAAAATACCTAAGGCATATTTATCATTCAAAGTTGTAATAATTTGCTTATTACTTTTTCCATTTTGATTTATTTGAAGTGTATTTAATTAGTCGCAGAATCTCAATTCTTTCTACGTACTTCTGTAAAGGTTTCTGGACTTGAATCGTAGGAATTGCCGGTTCTACCGGAATTGTTTCTAATAGTCTTATGAGCATATAAACGTTATTAAGCGCTGTTGTTAATTCGGTTAAGTTTTTTGGTGTATTTGCACCTATTAGTTTATTTTTTGGTTTTTCAGTTAATCTTGTGTTGTAAATAAATTGGATAGTTTTTTCTTCGTCTTCAGCTTCAGTGGCATCATGTAAGTATTTGGTTAGATTTAAGAGAGTTTCTCTTTTCCTCCGTCAAACAAAGGAATGATTTTAAATGTTTTGACAATATCCAAATACATTTTGTTAAGATTTATGTTTCGTTCTAGAAGTGCTGCTCTTATTTGTACTTTTTCTGTCTCAGTAATGTTTGCGTTTTCTAGTTTTCGCAAAATTTTATTTGAAAATAATCCTTGGTTATTTTTTACTAAAATAAAATTTTCTGTATGTTTAGTTTTATTTATTATGGTATTTAAAAGTTTTAGTTTATCAATATATGTAGGTTTTTAGTGCTAAATTGTAATTAATCTTAACATTAAAACAAAAATTTATATGTATATTTATATGTAGCAGAAATTTATATTAAAGAGAATTTAAAAATAATATGAGGAGCTCTGTATAAGTCTAATTAAATAAATAAAACATTTTATTTATATTGATCTTGACTCTGTTAAGTCAAGAATAGATCTTCTTCTCTTTATTGAAAATTACCAAGTATTCATACTAATTTTAGTTACAATTTTTATTTACAATTTATTAAATATTTCCAAACTAATAAAATGCCAGATGGGCAATTTCTAAAGAAACAATAAAATCTAAAGAAAGTTAAAAATACTATTCTTGTTTTTAAAATTACAATTCGATAATGTATGACACATATTAGGTCTGTTTACCTTCTTTAATTTAACAATATAAAAAAATGCTATGCCCGGGAATGCCTCACATGTGCATTTTTTGTACAATTTAAAATTAAATATAAACTCCATATACTATAATAATATTTGTAAACATATGTACGGTAGGTATACTCATTATTGTTATTGTTTTCTATTACTGTAAGCAAAAAGTGCTGTGTCAACTTTTATGAAGTTATGTATTTATTTTAGAATATTTAAAAGTAAAGTAAAATGTATTTAAAGGTAAGTATTGTATTTCTGATAAAATAACGGTTAAGTATTATAATATAAATAAATGAGTGAAATTGTAATGTTAATAAATGAGCGGAGTACTGATAAATCTATTAGATAACTGTAAAATTTTAGTGTTATGCTCTGAAATTAATATAATTACATACTTTAGCACTTTTCAGCTTATAAAGTAGATTCTGATAAAGAAAATGAATATATTTTTCTTAATATTTGTCAGTGGTCCTCCCATGGTAATATTCCTATTGTTATTAGTGGAAAATAAATGATTAGATTAAAAGAACAATTTTGAAATAATTTTTTAATGACTTGTCAATTAGTGGAAAATGAAAAAAACTAAGCCTTCATTAATAATTTAACAATTTTTTTTATATACCTATGTATACCTACTTGAGCAATAATTTCTTGTAAAATGTATATATTTGATACATACATTCTTGATAATTTAATAACCTTTTACATTTATATTTAAATAAAATTTTTTTTTAAGTTTCTGCCAAAGCAGAAAATGATTTCCTTTAAAATAGAATTATTTTCTTAAAATAATGTATTTTTACCGTTACTTTATAATAATTAATTTTTTTTCAATAAACTGATTTGAATTTTAAGTTTTTATAATATTTTTTTGTAACATAACACATAAATTATGTATAGCTAGCAGATATATTTTAAAATTAATTACTTAATCTACAAAATCAAGGAAAAAAACAAAAATAAAATAAATATAAATCAACCACTGAATGAACTTAACGAAAACGTTCTCTTATTATGCGATATGTGTGGTACTCCGGATTGCATTTGTAATTCAATTCGTGGTTATTCGCAAAAAAATTGATCGTTGTAAATTCTTCACCCAAAGAAGAAATCAATTTAAAAAATTTGTTGGCATCATTAGAGTCTGAAAAATTTTACTACTATTTTCTATGGGTAATATATAATATCCTTATAGTAGTCTAAATAAACAATATTTTAAAATTTATTTAATTACAGAACAAAAAGTTTTCGTTCCAAAACTGAAATTTTGACCATAAATTGAAAAATTGGCAAAACAGTTTAACAGAAAAAATACCCAAACTAATCTCTCAAATATCAACTGTTTTATCACCGAGTCAATACAATTTACAAATCAAAGCTCAGGAGTATGACAACTTTGAAAAATTCTTCAAGATACCTTCCAAGGTCGTGATATTAATTTACTTCACAATGATCCGAATAAGAATTTTAATGATCTTACCAGACAAATGCTGGTAGATGTCATAATCAACTGACTCAAGAAACTGATGTCATAATCAACTGACTCTACATCAACTATGTCATAATCAACTGACTCTACAATCAACGCAAGGATAGAACTTTATCAGAACAAATTAGAGAAATATTTCCTCAAGAAAACAATAACATTTGTTACTATTTTGAACAAACTCATAAAGCAAATCCAAAAGGGAAACTTTACAACAAATTTCAAAATGTTCAAAGTAGAATGAAAGCTGGTCGTTTAAGAAGTCAATTATCTTTTGATGATATGGATGATAAGACTGTTGAAGATCATGCTTTATCACTTAAGCGTGAACATTTGAAACCAGATGAATTTCTCATTAATTGGAAAAGTTGTATCAAAAGTCGACACAATTATATTAAATCTGCAGATGATACAAGATCAGTGTTAAAATGTTGGATTTATTACAAAGAGCCAAATGGATATATTTATATAAATTAAGATATTTCTATAAAAGTAATATGTACTTAAGTTGAAAATAATTTTTAATTTTAGGTTGATAGCGATTGTGGTGACCTTTTTGAAGATGGTAAAAAAATTTCGGAGATTTGGGAAACTTCTACAATGCCATGATGGATATATTTCATTTAAAAGTAAAAAAACCAACTGCACGAAAATTTTATATTGAAATAAAAGAAAGTGAAAAAAATATTTCAGAAAGTAAGGTTTATATATGTTTTTATTTTTTACTTTGGTAAAGTGTAATAGTGCTAGACGAAATAAAAGTCATACGGTATTATTTCACTTTCAAAAGTTAATTAAAGACTCGGAAAAAATTGTGGTATTAAATCACTTCTTCAATGTAGTGCTATTATCAGTAGTAAGTAAAGGCCCGGGTTGTTTTAATTAAAAGAAAAGTAAAATTCCGGAGCTTTAATTCGTAGGATCTTAATTTAAAATTATGAATTTATTTCGTTTATTTCGTTTCGTTTCGTACGTTTGCACCTACATTTATATTATTTAAATTAATTGTTTTAACATCTACCTATATACAAAATCAATATTTTATTATAAAAATAACTATAAGTTCAACATTTTGTATTTTGCTTCAGATCGTAAAAATTTTGGAATATTCCTTCTACTACATGCCGTTTTAAGACTAACTTCGAGAACAGTAATTAAACAGGAAAACAAAAAAGTTGTCAAAAAATTTTCTATTAGAGATTCTTAAAATTAATTTGTTTATAATGCTGCAACAACTACAGATATGGAGGAATATTTGATCTAGAACATGAAAAAACAAATATTCAACCATTCATTCTAACAGTTGGATCAAATATATTGAATCCTGTAGATATTTTAGTTTACTACGATGGTATAAAATATAGAGTTCCTACTATAATTAAAGTAATTGATAATAAATCTTTAATTTTAAATATACGTTATCATGCTATACAGTATGGCAATTTATTGAAAAACAATTTTACAACATTAAAAATGCAGATCCAATTTTTCCTACTGTTAAACTTTTAATAAATTTATTAAATAAATATTTAACTGCAAACAATTAATATTTCGATATGTAATATATTTTTGTCCATTCACTCATAGTTGGATAAGTGGTTATTTTTTGAACTCAATCGTTAGTTAAATAATTTAAGTTTATATTTTATACAAAATTCCAAATCATTAAATTTATTTATTTTTAAATGTTAATATTTCATTAATCTTGAACTTATTTTATTAAAATAATTAAATATTAGAAATAAGATGAAATAACTGAATTGTTGCGAAAAATGTTTGTTTTGGGGTTTACTAATATTATAGTATACTTAGCAGTAATTATTTATATTTTATTTTGTTAATTCATGCATAATAATTTAAAAAACTTTAATTTTTTATATAATGTTATTTAATATAATATATTATTTGGCAATGCAGTAATACTGATGTAAATTGCAAATAATTTTGTTTTAATTGAAGTATCTTTGTTTATGTTTTAACTTATCATAAAAATTTTTGAAATCTACAATATTACATATTCATTTTTTAAATATTGATATTAAATTTAGTTGTAGTCGAAAGTAATATAAATAAATTTTATGTAAATTAAGATAAACATAATTTTAAGATTATTATTATTTATTTTTGCATCTAATATACAAAAATTTTGAACCTATCCCTGCGGGTGTGGTTTTTAATTTTGAGATATATCTGACAGAAAGCATGAAAACTATTTATTTTTTTCATTTCAATTTCTTCAACTTATAAAATCTTGATTCACATATTTTTATTGAAACAAAAAATATTTGTATCAAACATCTATATATTTTGTTATAGTTTTAAATACTTGTAATTCTAGAATTTTTTTGTAAAGAAAATTAAATAAAATACTAAATACTTACTTAAAAATACTTCTTCCACATTAAAAATTTCAAAATTATGTTGATATAAATATATTATATAAAGTATCTAAATAATATTATGCAACATTTAAATATAATAACATTTACTATGATATTTAAAGAACGAATATGTATATATCAGAAATTGCCTTTTAAATAAATCCTTATTCTTTACAGAAATAAAATTATAATATTTAAATTTAATCTTTTAAATTTTCTATTATTATCAAAGATTTAACCGAAAGAAAACCTGTAATAAATACATTTTTGTATTTAATATATAAAAATTTATCCTTAACTGTAGCAGAAACGATTTTCAATGTAGTAAAAATTCTTTAAAATGTTCTTTAGTATCTAAAGAATTATTACGTGTTGATATTATAATTAAAGAATCAATCTTTACAAAATTCAGTTACGTCTTTAAAAGATAAAAAAGATCTTATAATATAATATATAAGTTTATAATTTACTTTTCGGAAAAACTCCGAATTCTGAAAAAAAATCTGTAAATTTTAAAAACAAAATTTTATGGGAAAGATATTTTATAAATTATACTATGAAACTTTTTCGAAAAAACAAAACTGTGACATTAATGAATTAATCTATCGGACTAATAGAGAAAGACACATTTTTTACATTTAAATAATTAATTAATTTTAAAGGTAAACAAGTAAAAGTAAGTGTAAGTCGATGCAACCGACTTATTTATACCCTACACCTAAAAAATTCAAATTAAATTGAAAATCCATAAGTTATTTTAGTTAGGTATTTAATATACCTAAGCTAAAAAAATACATGCTTTTACAACCTTTGTACAAAATTTCAGATTTCTATCTTTATTAAATTCGAAAATATGCTTATTTGGTCCTGGGAAGTGTGTGAAGCCACGCGGACCACCACCCCAATTCATCTCAAATTTTAGAGCTATCATCAGAACAGGGCAGAACACTCTTATATCAAATTTCAAGTTTTTATATTTATTAATTTCGATGATATGCTTGTTTGGTCTTGGGAGTTGTGTGGCAGATACCCGAACAACAATTCTAATTCATCTGAAATTTTAGACAAATTAGGGATTCAGGAAGCAACACCCTCGTATCAAATTTGCAGTTTCTATCTTTATTAATTTCGAAGATATGCTTGTTCGGTTTTGGGAGTTGTATGTGAGGTACCCGAACAACCACACCAATTCATCTCAAATTTTAGGAATATCAGGGATTCAGGAAAACACACTCTCGTACAAAATTTGAAGTTTCCATCTTTATTAATTTCGAAGATATGCGTATTCGGTTTTGGGAATTGTATGGGAGGTACCCGAATCCATGGTCCGATTTCCCCCATTTGCAATCCCCACCTTACTTTAGTCATTGTTAACCTACAGTATAGATTTCATCAAGATAGTATCATTATTTTTTGAGTTATCGTGCGTACGGACGGACGGACGGACGGACATCGCTAAATCGACTCAAGAGGTGATCCTGCTTCAGAATATATATACATGTCCATATCTAACTTTTATATTAAAAATATGTTAAACTGAACCTGAGATGTATGCATTTAAAAAGATGCTTTTTCGAAATTTGAAGAGCTGTAGGTGCTGTAGGATCTCTAACTAAGGATGCATAAATATGTTGTTCTACAGCATTACTCTTTTAAGAGACCTATGCATGGTTAATATTTCATTGCTCTCTATTAAAAAGTATATAAGTCTTGTACAGCGGGTAAACGGACAGCGTGAAACAAATAGCAAATTTTTCAAAATGTACTTAAAAGGATTATCCGAAAAAACATGAAATGACATTAGTTGCGAAAAAAAATTTATTACATTATGGTTTTCTATAATTGAAATGCGATTTTATATTTCAGTATTAGCGAATAATGAATAGTGAAAACTCACTTCGCTGTCATTGTGTACTCAATAGATTACTGATTAAAGATTTTTTGTAAATGAATTGTCTCTAATTCTTTGCTCTATTTATTCAATTTGCTAAAAACAAATTTAATGAAATGTAGTTTAATGATATTAATTAAGTGTAAAAAAATTAAAATATTAACTACCAGCATCTGTAAATGCAGAGTAATAATTTAACTGTATTAATTTAAATTACATTCACAAAAACAAAAGTTAATAATTTTAATTTCATAAACCTAACAAAATACTCCGGGCAATGCCGGGTACTCCTGCTGGTATATATATATAATATCTTAATTATCAAAATTTTAGTTTTATTTTAGTAAGTAATGTATAATATTGCGTTCTTTTATTTTGTTTTTATTTATAATATTTTGCTTAACAATTTTTAATATAATATGTATTTAAAAATTTGAATGTTGTTTTGATATTTATATCAGTGGTATAACAAGAGATTTCTGTTCAAATACACATGTAAAAAAATTATTAAGAATGATTTTAGAGGTGAATTTAAAATCAGGGTATTCCCTTTCTCTACAATATTTACATACAATAATTTTATGTGAGATTTTGAATTAGGAGGAATTTTAGAGTTGGATTCAAAATCAGGGTATTCACTTTTCCTAAAATATTTATATATGTGTTGCTGCGCCCCGCCGTAGAATCCAGTCGAAAAGACAATATTTATGTAGTTTTTTGTGTCAAAAAATTTTTAGAAACTCTCTTAGTTTAGATATTTTCATGTATGTGAACTTACTGTTGAAATTTTGCCTTTAATGCCGTTTTAGCTGACTGGAGTGTGGACAAAAATTCTTAAAATGAGCCAAATTATGTGTGTAAAATTAGAAAAAAAATTGGGCACATGGTTAAACGGAAGCAACGGAAGTGTATCTAATATTGAAATTTTGGGTTTTTTAACATTAATTATATTTTTTTCATTTAGTAATTGATGTTTGCTCAACCACCCCACGTAGTTCTAAAATCATCATTTCTGAAATTCTCCATTATTTGCTTGGTATTTTAATACAGCGGCATCAGCATATAACTTAATTATTTAGATACAATATATCATTTATGAATATTTTGAAGAGATCAGACCCAAAAATTGAACCTTGTGGAACCCCTTTACAAATTGTTTTTAGCTCACTTTTAAAATTGTTTATCTTAACAATTTTGTTTTTTTAATGGATTCCCACCCCACATAAATATGACAAGGAAATTACGCAGCCTTCGCTTTTCAGGCGTGGTTGTAAATGTTGTACGGGCGAATGATTCTTACGACATGTGTGGGATTCAAACACACACTCACGCGGTGTATACAGCGTATTTTATACGTTCTTACCTATTAGGCCAACGAGGCCCCCAACAATTTGATGTCTTGGAAATAAATATATTTTGAAAAAGTTAATTTCATTTCAGTTAAGGCTTATTTTTTTAGCTCATATAACAGAATTTTGTCATCTAAATAATCGAACGCTTTTTGAAAGTCTAGGAAAACACAAGTAACATATTTACTTTTACTGCTGTTTTGTGAAATAAAGTATGTTAAGCTTAAACAAGCGGCAGTAGTATTGGAATTCTTTTCAAATCCGTACTGTTCTTTACAATTCAAACACAAACAACCATTATTCGTTATTGATTAAATAAATAAGATAGATTTAATACAAGATACTGAAGATTTTGTTTGAAAAAAAAAAAAAAATATTCACCCATGGCGGGCAGTAACTTGGTTTATAAATGTACTTCCTTATCTACCTTAGGAGGTGAAAGTGGAAACCGATTGAAACGTTCTTACATACTCTACCTAACTTTCAAGTTAAAAGAGTGTATCTTAAAATATTTTTATTTTATCACAATTTTAATTTAGAATCCTAGTAGTAGAGCTAGAACTCACTTAAGCTTCAAGCTTCAAGTTTTTTTTTGACATCAACTACATCGCACACCCGAAAGGCGGTTTCTCCTGGACGTGGTGGGCGTCTTGAGTAGAATTAATAAAGCTGTAGATGATGTCGGTGATACTGTGCCATCCCTGCGGATTTCACAGTATCAGTAAGTCCAACCATGCTGATAAGGGTGCAGGTGAGATCCAAAACCAAGGTAACTGGTCGCAAAAGGTATCCTCCTATGTACCACCTTGCTGTAAATGAGTTTCTAAAAATACAAGAAGGTAAAGACAAGAATAAGGTGTTGCTGGTACAACAACTGGCCAGAAGTGTAATAGATCTCAAGATGAAATCAAAACGCGGCTAAAAAGGTCAATAGAAAACAAGGTCCAGCCCAGTGGCATCAGATAACGCCAAGTGTGGGAGGAATCCCAAGAAAAGAAAGGCTACATCTTGAAATGTTCTAAATGTTCTAAATGTTCCAAAGAATAGGCAATCCTACAAAGAAGTAGCTATTAATCATCTAAACGTGGCACTTATTGATGGGTTATCGAACAGTGGGAAGGCATTCACGGATAGATTGAACGAAATAGAAGTTCATCTATCCGGGATGGTACTGTAATATGTTTTAGAATACCTGCAACGAACTCTCATGTCGTTTGACTGTGCTTATGTGGGGAGAGGTTGCAGAGTAATGAAGTGCGAAGATCAGTTGTCTTTGCATTTCCTCAGCAAATTATTCGCTAAGGTTAGCGATAAATGGATTGGCTTAAAACTCAAGTGCATTTGGTTACTCGACATCAGCGTGGACAATGGAAAGGTTCTTCAATGTTTCTCCGAAAATCCAGATAGATAACAGGAGGATAATAAAGGTAGAACAATAAGTATCAATTCGCTATGTTTATTAGAGTTGAGTTAGAGTAAATTAATGTAAACAAAAACAACCAACCGTTTAATTTTAAATTATAATTTGAATCCGAAAAATTAAAAATCATTTAAATTTAATATAGTTCGAAAAAAATAAATATAAATCAAAAATAAAATAAAATAAAAAAAATAAAAATTAATATGTAGATAAATTTATATGTGTAAAAAAATTAAAATAAAATTTGTATGTTGTTAAATAAATTAAGAATACTTATCTTGCCGTCATTGGAGTGTATCCATATAATTTCAAAGAAATGGTTGTGAAACTGTTTCTGAAGAGTTTCTGAAGAGATGGAATGTCATTATCTCCAAGGAAAAGTGCTCTTTCATCTCTTAACTTTAAAATATCTATAGCTGTTTATTATTTGAATTAAAATCCGAGAGGTGCAAAACGAAAATTCAAAGCAACAATACCTTTTTCTGAAGTACGCTTTGATAGAAAGGACCATTTAATAGACCAAAGAAGAAGAAGAGGCGATGTCAACAAATGTCAATGTAAATTGTCATCAATATGATAAAAGTTTAAAACAGGATTATTTAACGAAATATTTGATAAATTTTTAAAAATAAAACAAGAAACTTCAGGTTGGCCAAAAGAATGTGATTGCGAGCAGTCAAAACAAAAATATGATGAAGAGTTTTTTGTAAAATAAAACATTCAACTAAATGCAGAAAAAATTTGTTCAAATAGAGGTTTGCGCCAATTTGCAAAAACAATTTTTAATTAATTTTGGGGAAAATTCGGACAAACAGAAAACCAGACAAAAACACTGATAGTTAAGGATCCATCAGAATTTTATAATTTGATAACAGATCCAAGTAAAAATGTTGTGCACATAATGATTATTAACTCCGAAACACTTTTAGTAAATTGGAAAAAAAAGACGAAGATATAGATTTACTGCCTACTGTTAACATATGTATAGCCTGTTTTACTACAGCGCAAGCTCGTCTAAA
The DNA here is from genome assembly GCA_947095535.1 of Poecilobothrus nobilitatus. Lineage (NCBI taxonomy): Eukaryota > Metazoa > Arthropoda > Insecta > Diptera > Dolichopodidae > Poecilobothrus > Poecilobothrus nobilitatus. The sequence goes on from OX352772.1 coordinate 239,820,297, forward strand.
ATTATATAACTTTCTTGAAAAATTAAAAGAACGTGTTTTATATTATGATACGCACTTGGTAATATATGTTTCAAAAGAAGGCGAATACGAACCTTCTACAGGCAACTTTATTGGAGATATGACAGATGAGCTTGAGTCTTTTGGAGTTGTTTGTTTTTGCGAGGGTAGGTGGAAATCATCGAATGACACTATAGAGGAGTGAAAACGAGTACGAGTCCTCTATGGACTTTAATCCACTAAACACCACCTTACTTTATTGAACAAACCTCACTTTATTGACCAAACAATAGGTTATACGACCTTTAGTACCAATGTTCTATAAGGTCAGAGGAAGTTGAGTTAGGGAGTGAAAATAGATTTGAAATTGGCAGGCATATTGTGAACAAAGTTGTTAATATTCACCTTGAATCGTTGCACATTGTAAATGTAATCATCAACAATTCTGGGGAACACATATTTTGCACTTTATCGAGAAATCTCAATGCCGTTTTGGAGGCTCCTGCCCAAATATGTACATTGCACTCCATCTTTGGTCTTATATATGTTTTATAGATATTTAGGAGATCAGAAGATGAAAAGATGGCTTTACAACGATACAGAAAACCTATACACCTAGATGAATCTTTAGCCATACCAAAAATATGATTGGACCAACTTAATTTTTGATTTAGCTCCATGTCCACGATGTTGAGCTCACCCACATGCTGCAAAACTGTTCCTTGAAAAGTTAAAGTTGGGATTGAAGTGTTTTTTTTCCGAGAGACTAAACAGCACTGAGTTTTTTTAGAGTTAAAATCGACTCTGTTGATTTTGCCCCAATTAGAAATTTTGTCCAAGTCGAAATTTAGCTCAAGCAAAGCAGAATATTTACTGTCGTTGCTCTCATAAGAAGCAACGAGCGTGCTGTCGTCTCTAAAACTATGGATTGGAATGGAGGTTATACTTAAAAGATCATTTATAAATATTAGGAAAAGTTTCGGAGAAAGAACAGATCCTTGAGCGAGACCAGCATTAATTTTGAATTGGTCTGAAGAATAACCATAGACCAGGACACGAATCGAATGATTCGAAGATCCATTTTACAAATACACCACCGAGGCCCATTGCTTGCATTTAAAAATTAAAGCATCATGCCAAACTCAGTCAAAAGCTTTAGAAATATCCAAAGCGACAACATCGGACTCCCTTGAATGATGGAGGCTGATGTTGAGCCTTTCACTGAGGCATGTCATGATATCACCTGTTCATCGATGGGTTCGGAACCCATATTGACGACCATTAATTATTCCTTTGTTATGTAAATATTTCAGTAGCTTTCTTTTTATTAAATTTTCCATTATTTTGGAGAGGACCCAAGTGGTAGCATTAGGGCGGTAGTTTGAGGAATCGCTCTTTTCTCCCTTTTTGGGGATGGGATGTATGTGCGCTGTCTTCCACTGGGTAGGATATCTACCCGAAGAGAGGGATAAATGGAAGAGATTGCGCAATGGTTTCGCAATAGTGGAAAAAGTATTTTTTAAAACTGTGGCAATATTGCATTCCCGACCGGCTACCTTTTTTGTATCGAAATTTTTAAGAGTTTTAAGAACTGCACGAGTTTTGAAAGAAATTCTACCTAAGGAGCAGTTAACCTCGGGAAGAATGCGTGGTCTTTGTGTTAACTGAGGCAATGTTGAATTGGAGGCGAAATTTTTGGCAAATAAATCTACTTTTTCTTTGGGATCGGTGACAGTTTCGTCATTCTTATCAACCAAAGGAGGGAAGGAAGAACCGCCACTTTTATCGTTAAAGCTCTTAGCAAAGGTCCAAAAAGATTTGCTACTTTTAGGCAGATGCTAAAGTTGGCTTCTCAACAGTCTGTTGTGCAAGAACTTCTGCCTGTTGATACCTCTCCCACACCAGTTTCTAACCTCGATATAGCTTGCCCTATTAGCTTCAGTTCTATCACTCTTGTAGATTTGAAAATCTTCCTCCTTTTTAGATATTGCATTTGTACAAATGCGATTAAACCAAGATTTGGGTGGCCTTTTAATACTTTTCATAGAGTGAGGTATGTAAGCTCTCATCCCTAGAAGAATTATTTCACTAATCGCATTGGTTGCAAAGTCTACATTTCTATTGCTAAAGCACAAAGAGCAATCAAAAGCTTTAAAAAATTCACTTAAACCTTTCCAGTTAGCATGGCTACAACGTCATACTATTTTTCTTGGGACTGGTCTGAGTGCTAAGCTCGAAACTAGTATTAATCAGGCAGTGGTCGGAACAACCAAGAGGAGAGCTAGCTGAGACCTTGTATTTTTCAGGATGTGTAGTCAGAGACAGGTCCAGGAGACGCAACCTGGTCTACACGGTCGGGAATTCTAGTGAGATTTTGGACAAGTTGTGTAAGATGGAATAATGAAGCGAAAAGCTCAACTTGTTTCCCAATTAAGTTTTGACTGGGAAAATTGTCATTAGAGTAGTGGAGCCAGTTTCTATTATGGATATTGAAATCACCAGCCACAACAATTTCAGATTGTGGATTTAGTTCCAAAATTTTATTAATCTGGTTGGTGAGATTTTCAATCTCCGAAATAGACTCCAGTTCACTAGAGTTTGGAGACCTGTATAAGTAACTTAAATTAATGACGCGCCTAGCAACAATAATTTTTATCCAAATGTAGTTGAACATTTGGTTGGAACACTTATATTCGTGGAGAACGCTGTAAGCGACATCATTACTAACATAAAGTGCGACTCCCCTATGAGGCACAAATGAGAGACAAACGAGTAATTGTCAACGACAAAGTTGCCGTCTTGGCCAATTACCTGGGTCTCACATAATGCTAATATTGCTGGCTTTACTGAATTGAGCTGGCCTTGGACGGCCACAATGGGTTTAAAAAACACATATAGTTTTCAATAACAAACCTCAAATTTACATAATACCTCAAAGTAAATGCAAGAACATAATAAATCTTGTTTTATATTAAATTTCTTTTCAAATTATTTTTCAATTAAACAGAACAACTTTTTTTTCTTACGATTTTATTCATGAAAGCTTTTTATTAAAAAAATAAATAAATTCTTGCATATTATTTGCATAGTCTATGTTATTATAGTACAACATCTGTTTGATCAATATAAAAGAGATCATTGCACAGATCATTGCCATGGCAGAAGTTGCCTCGTGAAACTGTGGCTCTGCAGACATATGGGGCTCTTCAGTTTATGCTGTAGTAGTATGTGGATCTATTTTTGAATTTAATCAAGATTTGAATACCATAATTAAGCTTGCACGAGCGAGCTGTGTTGTTAAGGGTTTTATTCTCTACGCCTTGATAACCCTGGGTCTGCGTATAGGCTATTTTTTCCGCAGTCCAGAAGAGTGTTTATAACAAAATTAGAGACCCCGGAGTTAGCCTGGTGATTCCATTTGAGCCTCGGGAAGATTCCTTTTGTTTTTCATTTAGCGTCAATGGTGGTTCCTTTGGCGCACTTCTGTAGGATTACTCGTTTGATTTGGTGGTATTTGGTGATATGTGCTGGTAGGTCTAATTTTTATGTTTTTGAGCTTTTGTGTGTTTGTGTTTATTACAACAATTTTATGGAAAGGATTTTTCTTTCTTTCGCTGATTTTTATGTTTTTGTGCCTTATTTTTTTGCGTGCACTTTCGGTGTTACCCTGAGGGGTGATAATGTTTGAAGGGAGTCTTCCCACCGTGTGATTTCCAGGGACAGTTTCCTCCGCGACTCTGCTAATTATGTTTTTCGCGTTCTTTAGAACGAAAATAAAACGACTTAATCATTTAGTTGTGTTCTTAAGACTGATTTTTTATTTGACAAAGTTATACTTATATATTAATATGCTTAAATTAACTTAATGCTAAGATCAAAAAAATAATGTTGTTTTTAAAATTACACATATCTCATGCTACATTATGTCAACATAATATTATGTAACTCCTCCCCTCTTAAGTTTGAAACTCTCCTGAGTTCAAATTATGATTATTTATATTAACATTCTTACAATCTAAAGATAGGGAACATCATTATAAAAATTTTACTTAATTCTAAGTTTTATTCTTAATTTTTTCAATATTATACATTTTTGAATTCATATAACTTAGTAATAAATATACAAATGTAATAGATCTAATAAATATTACAAAGTATAAAAATTGACTTAAATAATACACTTATATTTTTATTACTTATTTATTATATAATTAAAATTTTTTTTTTTTTTTTGGTTTTAAATTTCAATTTGTTACTTTTAATATAGCATCATACATAATTTTATTTTATTTTTCAAACCAAGTGCAATATTCTTTATTGTTTAAATTATTTTTTTTTTTTTTGTTTTATATTTTTGCAATTACATACTTATACCTAAATTATGATATTATATACGTATTACCTAATACATTTTTTTTTTTTTAATTAATCATATTTTTTTTTCTTATAGAACAAAAAAAAATTGTACTTGTAATAAATATGAATTTAAATTTTATATTTTTGCTTTAAAATTAAATTATGTTCTCTTAAGAGTTACGTAATATTTATTTTGATTTTTTTTTTGTTTTTTAAGCTTAGAGTAAAGGAATAATGTTGAAAATAAATTTTGTAAAAGACGTTCTCTTAAGAGTTACGTCGAATTTAAATTTTGGCTTTTTATACTTTGAACATGTTTTTGCTTTATTTTTCAGAATAAGGCTTTGGATTAAATTAAACTTTTTATTTAAAAAATAGGATAATTTATTAAATTATTCAAAGCATTGAAATATATCTTAAGATCTATTTCAAAGGAAAAATTTAATTCTAAAATAATGTATAGAATAATTATACAAATAATAAAATTTTTATTTTTACAGCCAAAAATAATAAAATTTGATTTACATATATTCTATATACAAAAATATTTGTCTGTTAGCAAAAAGTTTTCAACAATATTTCTTCTATCTAATAATTATTGGTTTGCCCAAATTTTCGGCAAATCACATATTTATTTCATATATTTATAAATATATAAATTTCATTTATATAAAACTAATTTATAACATAATTAAAAAATAGATTTTATTTTCTTTTAAGTTAAAATTAAAAAATGTTTAAAAAAAAATGATCATGTATATTATTTTAAAAGTTTTAAATAAAACCATGTTTATTCTAAAAAAAATTGATACCTTATTTATTCTTCAATAATTTTGTTGGTCGGCAACAAATTTGTCTCTAGAGTTTCTGTGTGTTTTAATTTGCTCCACTTAACATTCGCAATGCCATTAATGAAATTTAAATTTCCCATTTCTTGCTCAATTGTTTTTTTTATCTGATAATGGATTTTCATCACCATTTTGAGCAGGATGCAATTCTGCAGCACTTAATCCTTCTGATTTTATTTGACATACTGTAACTTTTCGTAAATCTTTTAACGTTGGTGCAACCATACTGTATTCTTATCATTAAATATGTATTTACATATTTCAATTTACGGTTCGCATCACAAGATTTACTATCTTTGGATAGCAAATCCTACCGACTGCGCCAATTATGTTTTTCGCGTTCTTTAGAACGAAAATAAAACGACTTAATCATTTAGTTCTATTCTTAAGACTGATTTTTTATTTGACAAAGTTATACTTATATATTAATATGCTTAAATTAACTTAGTGCTAAGATCATCAAAAAAATAATGTTGTTTTTAAAATTTATAAAATCAACTAATTAGGAATGCTAAATGCATTTCCTGTTATTGTTAAAATATAAAAATGCTTAAAACAAAAAAAAAAAATGGTGAATGAGCTACTATAATATTATGCCAACAAAATACCATGCAACATTATATTAAGTTGTGTCAACGTGATGTATCATGTTACATTATGGCAACACATATCTCATGCTACATTATGTCAACATAATATTATGTAACTCGCTTCTTTATGGTGTTTGCAATCTTTTTAGATTTGTTGTTTAGATTTGGCAGAACGGGCATAGTGGCGCTTCCTCCTTTCGAGTAGGTTTTTATGAGTTGCAGGTGTACAACCCATCCTAATTCTGGCCATTTTTACTGCAGGAGCTGTGTGCGTGTTGAGCAGGTTGGTTGTGTTCGCTGCTGGCTCGTATGTTTTTCTGAATACATCTATACTCTCGTACAGCGATTGCCTTCGTTTCTGCACTTTGTCCTTGATTACTCTATACGGGAGTTTCGTATTGTTTATATGCAATAGAATTTTATGCTACGGACCGCCATCTTGACCTCTGTGTCTGCTACGGTGTTTCCAGGAATAGCTACGTGTCCTGGAATCCAGGTAATCCGGATTTTTCCCTGCACTTTTATTATTTTGTCCCGGATGTCTCTTGTGGCTTGGTTTGTATTTTGTGTGTTAAGGAGACCTTTGAATACGCTTAGGCAGTCAGTAAGTATTATCCCGTTGAACAATCTCGTGTAGCGGAAGTGCGGAGTCTAGTATGCTTCTCGCAATGCTTTTTTTTAGTGAGGTTTGCATTCTGTTGATGTTGCCATTTGTGGTGCAGCCGTATTCCGCTATATTGCATTTTACCCAGTTGTATGGCTTTTGGTGTATTTACTGCCGTGGATGTGGGGAAGGAGGACACTACTTTATTCTGCATATAAATTTTAATTCACTGCATATTTTGTTAACGATATGACAAATTCCTTAGCACATTTAGCTCCAACAAATTCTTTGCAACAGCTTTGATTATCATCAAAAGAACATTTAATGTCCTAGGAGAAAGCTACTGGAATATGTTGATGAATATTTGTTGTTGAAGACATCATTGGATTAGAACTGCATGTTGCAATAGGTTGTAAAATACTCTCAGCATCGGCATAAATAACAAAAGGTGTTTCTAATTGTTGTTGATAATTTTTAAACTCGAGTGTATTTTTCTCAATAGATGGAAGCTTTTCAACGACTTTATTGTACTCAATTTTTTGTGAATCACGCTGTTGTAATGTATAAAAATGTTGCAAGCACATATTACAAAAATAAATTTCATGTATATGTTTTGTTACAGAACTACTTAATCTTTATAAATTTTTAATATTGACAAAATGAAATTTATCATCCTTTTCCAATAGTAATAAATTTACATGGTATTTTTTTTCTGATTTTGTTAAATAGAATGGCCTTACAACCTCATATTTCTTATTAATGACTTCCAGTACAAACAAATTAATACTTATTTCACTATTTAGTTCTTCAAATAAATTTAACTCGTTCAATTTAGCTGGAAATTGCATAGTTCTAAAATTAAGCTGTCGTACATCACCAAACTCTAGCTCAACTATGGGTAGAGAAATATTGTTAAGTTTATATGAAGATGTTCTTTCAGTATTTTGAATACAAGTTTGTAAAACTGATACTAAACACCACTTGAAACAGAAGTTGTTTTTATTTTGAATATTAATGCATGCTTTTTTGTCTTCTATGCTTTTCGGTAGTTTAATATAACTAGATACACGTATTGGTTCAAATTTATTGATATTTGTATCAATATGTAAAATCCTATTTAACGCCCAGCCACTGTCTTTTTCTTGAAAGTCTTCTGCTTGTTGTTGAATAATTTCTTCAGTCTTTTCAAAAAAATCACTAAGATCATTTGCTTGTGTAATACTAAACATTCGAGTTTGAAAAGATTTGATTGATATATTTGCAAACTTTTCTTCTGTTAGCTTTACATATTCACCAAAAAGCTCAAGATTTACTTTTATAGCGTTGTGCTTTTTTAATGATTGCATCAATAATTCAATTATATCGGTCTGGGCCTTTTCCAGAAAATTTGATGGGTTTAGTATACTTTCATCATCATTATCTCTAATAAACGTTTCTATTCTATTTTGAAAACACTCTTCAATATGTCTAACATTAGATCTAATTACTTCTGCCGCATTACTTTTATGCTTATTTGTTCGGATGTGGTAGTTCTACAAAGTGGTTATAACGTGAGATTTGCTTTACCGCAAAACTTGACTTTAACTTAGTCTTAAATTTAGTGATTTTACACGTAAACTCAAGAAAATTGTATATATATACAAATTTTTCTAATTCTATATAGATAAACCGAAACTAACTTGATTGCATAATTTGAATGTATACATATAACATATCAGAACATAAAATGAATATTGAGTTTTTCTAATAAATTACTACAATGTTGCATATTAATCAAATTATTACAAAATTGAAACCATATATACCAACAAAATCATGATGTGGAAAATTGCTTACACTTTTCATAATAGATGTCGAAGTATTTAAGATATACACAAAATTTTTTATATTATTTTATCATAACACTATATAAAAAAGTGAAGGGAATATTTAATTTTCAATAAAAAAAAAAAAATATAAACATTTAAAACCTGTAAAATTAAAAAAAAAATAAAAAAAAATGTATGTCTAATTTCCATATGTATTTACAAAATTAATTTGTGTAAATAATTCGTCTAAAGAATGATTATTCTTAATAACTTTTTTTTTTTTTTTAGGTAGTTACCGAAACATTGATTTTTTGATGAAAGATAAAATGCATGAGGTGCTATCATGGAGATTTTTAGACACGAAAAGAGGACAAACAGTGGTACTGTGTGAAGTACAAGACCCCTTGAGCAAGGAAATCACTATATTTTTCATTCCAGAGCGATTCTCCAAAAAGGTGACAACTCAGTCATAATTGGTCGAATTAAATAGTACCTACTTATTTTAATTTTAAATTTACGGGACGTTACTAGGACAGATGGAATATAGCATTGTTTGACCTTATTCCTGCTGTAGATATAAATTCTCAAGAAAAATTATTAAAATAAAAATATATATTAGTATTTTGTTTTGTTTTTTATTTACTCCCTATCGCTACCCATAGGCATCAACGTCTTATTGGACTTCCGCAGGACCGGCTACGACATCGGGCTTCCGGAAGATCGGCTCCGGCAACGGACTTCCAGAGGACCGGTTCTAGAAACAGATTTTCCGAGGACCGATTCTGGCAACGGACTTCCGGAGGACCGATTTTGGCAACGGACTATCGGAAGACCAGTTCCGATAACGGACTTCCGGAAGACTGGCTCTAACAATGTTCCCGGGTCTTGGGATCTAGTACCCGAGAGATCTAGCGCCCGGTGGGGCTGCGACGGGCGTCCACACCATGTCTCCGGGTAAACTGTTGCCAGCCTTTAGCGTTGATTTACAACAAAAAAAAAAAATATTTGTTAAAATAAAACATTAAGAAAAAGAAAATAAATAATAACTATCTGCGAGAGAGAGGGAGTCAGAGAGAGACAGCAAGTTTTCTCCCATAGTCAAGCGGATGAGGTCATATTGTTTTTTTTTTTTTTGAAACAGTATTTAAAGGTCCAATGAAGCGGGGGATTTGAAAAATTTTTCCATTCTGTATAATCCTTAGGTAACCCCCCACCCCCCCGAGCAGATGGTTGCTGAATTCAAAAGTATAAATAAAATGCTGATGATACTGCTACTACTGTTTGCTGTTACACTATTAGTTTATTTTAATATATAGTAAAGAATAAAATAAACATCAACAACAACAACAGCAGCAGCAGCAGTAGGAAGGCTATAGTTGATTTACAATTTGTTATTGGAAATTATAGAGAATATTCTTTAAAAGAATTTTCTATGATATCTGATGTTTCTCTTGTACCAATGCTATTTATCTTTAAAGCATCATATTCATTTGAAGAATTAAATTGTGATGCTAAACAACAAAATGAATACAGCAAAAAGAAAATTAATATGTTGGACTGGAATGATGGTTTTATAGAATATTTACAATTAAAAAATATCTTAGAGAAACATTTAACATCATTCGATATCATTTATGTAAAAGGTCTTAAAAAAACAATTTTTAGATAGATTTTTTTCAAATTCAATAGTAGAAGTCCTCAATTTAAATTCAAATTCATTTCAGATTTTTTGTATCACCCCCTGTTTAGGAGCTGTAAGGGGTCAAAAACTGAAAATTTCCTATTTTTAAACACCTGTAATTTGAACACCTGTTAAAATTTTTTTGAAGTAATGCACAAAAATTAAAGCTTCAACATTATACTCTTATTTCTGTTAACAACTTTTTTTAATAATATAAGGTTACTTTATAATTGACGAAAGTGTTACTTGATTTTTTCAAATTTTCTAACAAATTTCTTTAACAAATTTTTTGCATTTTGTTTTACTCGATAATTTGAAATTGTTGAGGATATAATGCGTAGTACAAAAAAATGTAAATAAATAAGCAACATAACGGTTGCTTGAAGAATTTTTATTTATGTGATATTGATATATATACATACTTATATAATATCATGTTTATTTACATATCGTATATGTCACTAGTCAATGAATGATAAAAGTATAGATGTATATTATATAGCGCCATATTTACATACATATATGTATTTTATTGTACTTATAAGAAATTATTCTGTCAATGGAATATTTAAATATAATATAATATAATACTTAAAATTATATTTACTATTTTGTACTAAGTAAATTTAATATACATTTACCGCTTAGTATTAAATGGTACTATAGAATATTTGAAAAAGTTTTGGATTGATAATCGTTATGTGGAAGGTTAGAATCTGCTTTTGAAGAATGTACATATAAACATATAGTTTGAATATATGTACAACCCAAAGTTCTAGAAATTATAAAATTCACCCAAATTATTTTAAAATACTAAAATATTAAAAAAATAATATTGTAAGCAGAGTGACAGGCTGTGAACATACTAACGGTTCGTACGGGTATCTAAGAGTTGACAAAGCCAACTGTATTCTTTCTCGTTTAATTTTGTATTTAAAGCAAACTTTAAAAACTTTTCATATCTTTATCAATATTCAGCACTATAGCTTAAGCTTTTTAAATTTTAAATTAAAACATAATTGATATACTAACCACTAAGTTTAATTTAGAATATTCAATAACTTTTAATTAAATTTTAAATTATTTTATAAATTTAAAATATCAGGAAGAATCAAGCCTTTTTACTCATAACGTTTTTTTGCATACTTTCCAACGAGCGTAGACAAAGAAACTGTTTTGTATAAGGTTAGGTGGACTCAAATTGTTATAATAGAATGTAAATTTGACTTTTGGTAAATATGGTGAAACTTTAATAACAATAGTTTTGTATTTAAACCAAACTTTAAAAACTTTTGATATCTTCATCCTACTAATTTTTTTGCATAAGGTTAGAAGAACTCAAATTGTTATAATAGAATGTAAGTTTGACGTTTGGTAAATATGTTTAAACTTAAATAATAATTTTGTATTTAAACCACTTTTCATATTTTTATCCTAATTTAAAATATTCCGCACTATAGCTTAAGCTTTTTAAATTTCAAATTAAAACATAACAGATAACCACTAACCACTAAGTTAAATTTAGAATAATCAATAAACTTTAATAATAATAAACTTTAAAAACTTTTAAACCAAACTTTAAAAACTTTTCATTTCTTCACCTTACTAATTTTTTGATAAGGTTAGGAGAACTTAAATTGTTATAATAGAATATAAATTTGACTTTTGGTAAACATGTTTAACCTTTGTTAATAATAATTTTGTATTTAAACCAAACTTTGAAATTTTTAAACCAAACTTTAAAAACTTTTCATATTTTTATCCTAATTTAAAATATTCAGCACTATAGCTTTTTTAATTTAAAATATCAAAGACACAATCTTTTTTACTCATTTTGCATACTTTTTGGACGATGTATGCAAATAATTTTTTTATATACTTTTAGGAGGATTAGAAGCTTTAAAAAGCTCTCCTGCACCAGAACCGGCATATCCATACTACTCAGGTTGTCGGTTTTTTCCATGGATTTTTTTAAAGCTGTTATATGCTGGTGGTATCTAAACTTCCTGCTAAATGTGATACCTTAAAATTTTTTTAATTTTTTTTATTGTCGCATTTAAATGGTTTGACTAATTGAGTTGAAAAATTACACAAGTGTTGCTCTTTAGCACAGAAACTCATGTAATTATTATAGTAACGATATAAGTACGTAACCCTGCACTTTGGGATGACAAAAAAGCAACCCATATCGCACGACATGCTGACCTACATTTTGATTGGGTTTAATGTTTGGATTGTTTTTGTTCAGGTTTTAAGTTAGGTTGTATGTGTGGGTTGTTAACTTATAAGTTCCAAATAGTTTTATAATAGGAAGTGAAGGTTGTTGATATTGTGTAAGTTGGCAGGCAGGGTTAATGAACTGAACAATTGATGTTATGTATCTTGGTTACTATAAGTCAAACATTTGTTTTGGTTGAGGTTTTAAGTTAGGTTGTATGTGTGGATTGTTAACTTATAAGTACCAAATGGTTGTATAGTAGGAAGTCAAGTGTTAAGCAATTTGAAGTAGGTCGGCCCTTAATAAACAAAATTGTATACCTGGTTTAAATACTAGGCGCACATATAAAAGTAGTAAAGGGTAGTAGTAGTAAAAGTAGTAACTAAATTTCTTATATGAAAAAAAAAACAGAAATTTTTTTTATTTTTAAATCTATACAGAGCATATCTAAAATTGAAAAGAAAATAAAATAATATGTAAGAAAAAATATTTTTTAAAATATGCTTTTATCAAAATCTAATTCGCCCCCTAAAAAGTAGAAAATAAAATTGATTGCAAAACTTTAGCTTTTTGGACTGTTATAATATAAAAGTGAATTGCTAGTGCAAGCATTTTGGACTGTTATAATAATAAAGAAAATTGATGGAATAAGGTTAAATAAAAATCTGGGGAATTTGGGGTTCGTGTTTCTTTTTTATTGATTGAACTAAATTATTACAGGAGGAAAGATCAAATAATATGTGTGTATTATACATAAAATTTTATTCAAAAAATGTTGATGAATACAGTTAAAAAAAAAAAAAGTGTACATACACGAATTGGATTCGAACCAAATTGCCCTGACTTTCAAAATCTGTACTCTTTCCTCTGCACTATACAACACTTAAATATTTCTTGAACATATTACGAACATAAAATCTTAATTTTTAACCATGCAGAAAAGATCAAAATTATAATGTGTATGTTTGTATGCATGAATAAGGGATAAAAATGTAAGTTTTAAATTCATATATACAAAATATATACATATTTTATTCAAAAAATGTTGATGATTAAATAATTAAAAAAAAAAAAAAGTTGCATGCAAATTGGATTCGAACAAAATGACCCGCACTTTTGAAAGCTGTACACTTTATTCTGCACCATACAACACTTGCAAATATTGCTAACAGATTACGAAGATAATAAAAAGCGTGATAGAATAACAAATAAATAAATAAATAAATAAACCGACACCGACGAGTTAATATAAAAGCATATAAAAATGTTGCATTTAAAATAAATGAAAATAATGTACCTATCTACCTTCCTTGAAAAATGTGTAGATTAAAAAAAAAAAATAAAACTTAAATAAATTTTTTAACATTCTAGTCTTAAAAGAATAAGAATTCTTTTTTTTATTGTTTTTTGTTTTATACGCAAATGTAAATGTATTAAAAAAAAATTTTTATATAAAAAAAAAAACAGAAAAAATTTTTTTATTTTTAAATCTACAGTGCATCCTTAAAATTGAAAAGAAAAAGTGTAATCCTGTTTTTGTTTTTTTTTTGTTAGCATAAAGAAAAAAAGTAAAGTATGATATAGATTTTTTTTTTGCTTACATAAAAATGTGGTCTCTTCTGGATAGAAGAATTTATAGAAGAAAAGAGAAAACGAAAGTTATTAATTAACTGACTACATGTCGTGTAAGATATTTTTTTTTATTTTTAAATAAGATTGTTTAAAAAATATGAATAAACAGAAAACAAATATCAAATTAAAAATATGGAACTGATTAAACTAAAGATATACTCTGATATGCGTTGATGTTTATATTTTTGTTTTTGTATGGAATAAAAAATAATTCAAAAATTTCTAGTATTAAACTAAAAAAAATTAAGACTTGTTTTTATATGAGTGCACAAATCACTAGTTATCTAGTCAAAGCAAGGAATTGATATAAAAAGAATTTTGGTTGATATTTTTTTATTTGGGGACTTACACATCATGATTTTTATTTCGACGAATATTTTCTGAAATGACGTATGTGTCTGCACTATTCAATGAATTTAAAACTGCTTCCTTTATGCTATTAAAATTAATTTTTATAGAAGCTTCATAACTAAGAGATAATCCTTTAACTTTACAAACAATTTTTTCTGTATTATCTTTTGTACAGTAAATTTTGTAAGCGTAGTTCTTCGAACCACCACTTACAAATTCTGTAATATAACTTCCTATACCATAACATTCTAATTCATCAGTCATGTCTCCAATAAATTCACCTATTTCTGGTTCGTATTCTCCTTCTTGGGTAATATACAACACTGAATAGGTGTCATAATATAATACCCTACTAGCCAGCTTCTCTAGATAACTGTAAAGTTGAAGACGAGCATGTGTTGTTGCATAAGCAGCTATACTTACATTGACAGTATATAAAGAAGTTACTGATTCTGTTTTATATTTCCAGCTAACCACTATGTTTTCTTCATTTACTGGAAATATGTGACATACTTCTATTTGGTTTGTTATTAACTCGTAAAGTTTAAAAGGTTGATTTATAATGGTGGTTTGTTGTTGATTTTCTCTTTGCCCAAATTTTCCCCAGAATAAGTTTAAAATAATCTTAGCAAAAGATCTTAAACCAGGGCTATTAACTACTTTATCGTATTCTAATTTAATTTCCTCCTTTTCAAAAACTCTATCAATATATTTTTTCTTTTCTTTTTGAGTCTGACATTTAATTGGCCATCCGGAAGCTTCTTGTTTAATCTTTATAAATTTGTTCATCATTTCAGTGAATAAACTATCAAAACCACTGCAATTGTCATATTTTACTGTTTCGTATTCCCAAATTTCATAAATATCTAAAAGTTCATACCCTTTTTCAATTGCTTATTTAATTTCATCAATTAGCCAAGTTCGTTCTAATGCTCTTTCATTGTCTGTATGTTCATAGTATTTTCCTTCATATTTTTGTTCACTACAAGTGTTATTTTGTGACAACATCAATTTATTATTTTGTTTGACAGGTAACACGGGGTGTAATAGATTTGTTGGTGGTAAGATTTACATTTAATAATACCGTCAATAGTCATTCTGTTTAACTTGGAGCAGGCATCTTCTCCAACATAAATCTTGGGATGGTTTATGGAAAATTTCCCTCGTTTGCAAACATATGAGTATAAGGAACATACATCTATGTATTTAATTTTTTCTCCTTGTTTACATTTATAATATGTGTAAGTATTTCCCGTTCTTCCGCCATAAAATGCATCACAAGGATTTAAAGAAACTAAATTATTTAATGAATGATTTTCTAAATATCTCATATTTTCATTATGTCTCATTAGCTCCCGGAATTCATATTCCCACGTTTCAATAACTTTATATCCACATCATTTTATAAACTCTGATCACATTAATGTTTTTTCATATCTTAGTTTCAAAGTATCGCCAGAGTTATAATGTAATGGTATACCCCTCTGATTTGTTAAATATTTTGGATGTCCATGATAATAGCAACCGTAAAATTCAAATATTTCTTTAGTCTCTTCGCAAAATACATCAACTGTAACATTTCCGATTTGTTTTTCTTTTCCTTTAAATGCACATTTCAAATCAATTTTTCTCAAATCCTTTTCCCAAATTAGCCATTGCATGGCAATTTTTGACTGATTGTCTACCATTCTATATCCTTTCCTTTGTATAATACCTATAGTATTCCATTTGAGAAAGTTTCTTCTATATACAAGATTACAGGCGAAGCTATTGTTGTTGCTTCTAGAAACGGTTCAACATTACATTCTTCTAAAAAACAATTTCTGAAAACCAGACATGCTTTAGTTAGAATTTCAACATCATTTTTACAGTATTCTAAAATATCTTTCTCCATATTAAATTCTGAGTTTCTATTTTGTTCATACCACATTAAAACTTCATTACGATCATCTGCTTTCATTGTATTAGAGTTATAGCTTTTAATTGCTGGAAGTATGCGAATGTAATTTTCATTTTCGAATTTATTAAATAGATGTGGAAAATAACCCTTTTTCAAATTGATCGATAAATTAAAAGCTTTCGGTAATTTTGCCAAGGCCATAGGAAAGTAGTGGTATAAATTTAATATTATCATTAATAATTAACATAATTAACTTTGGTTCAAGTACAGTTTTATTGAGTATATAATTCAGAATAAACTGATGGTCAAACGGCTGTCCATTATGAGCAATTATGACAATCTTTTGAATTCCTTTCTTAATTTTAAAATAAATTCCATGAAATCCTCTATCACATTTTTTGTATTAAAAACTCTTTCTCTTAATTTACATTTTTGACAGAAGTATAGAGAATCAATGTTTATTCATTTAAAGCATCTCAGTTGCGCCACACATAAACTTGGAACATGTTCTTTTATTTTTGTAGAGTTAATTTCTTCTTGTCTTGTTTCTAAATCATAAAATAATACGTAAATGCAGTTTTCAAAATTTACTTTTGTTTTGTCTTGTTGAATGAAGCATTTGTGGTTTTCAGGAACATGATTGTCGGGAATTTTACAAAAATATTCTCCACATATATGAGTCCTACAACTTTTATGAACTTTAAAACAAAATTTGTATTTTCTAGTTTCTTCACAGATGCTTCTATTTTTTGAACTGGAAGCCTTATGATTTTCAAAACGTGATTGACCACAAAATGTGCGATTGCACTGCGTACATAAAATATTTTTAACATTAATTGAACAAGCAGGTGAGTTTTGACAGCAAGGACAACTTTTCGAACACCTATGTTCATTTTTTTTACAATACATTCTTCACAATAAAATGCTGTGCGAAAAGCAGCTGCGAGTGAAGTTATTACATTGTAATGATCATTATGGTATAACAAGTTACATTTTTTTTTTCATTCATGTAGTACTTTTATATCGTAATAATATATATCGTATAATTAACAATATTAATAATAATAATGATAATAGTAATAATAACAATAATTATAATAATAATAATAGCTGCTACAGTGGAGCCATCTTTGGTTATATTATGCAAGTAAGGTGTTATATACTGCTGCATGTTGTAATTCACGATTGGCGCTGACGCTGTAGTAAAATAATAACAATAATAACAATAATAATAATAGTAATAATAATTATAATAATAGTAATAATAATAATGCAAGTAATAGTAATAAAACAATAACTATAATAATAATAATAATAGTAATAATAACAGCTGCTACAGTAGAGCCATCTTTGGTTATATCATGCAAGTAAGGTGTTATATACTTTGAATCCACTGATGGCGCTGACTCTGTAGTAAAATAATAATAATATTAATAAGAATATTAATACCAATAATAACAGCCGCTACAGTGACAGTGGGGATTGCCTTCAATAATTACCTCATGTAGTAATATATATACTACTACTACATGTTGTAACTGTTGTGACGGCTTTAGTCACTGTTAGCAAAACAATAATAATAGGTGGATTCATTGTTTCCTTACAGTCCCACTCCCAATTCAATGTTTCCGTATCCATTTTCCTATCCTTTGCTATCCCTACTCCCTAGCCAATATACTGCGTTCGCAGATAAGGGTTTCATCCCACTATATTGGCTAAAAAGGGAGGTGGGTTTAGTCAGTAAGAATCTGACACTACCAATGGGAAATTCTTGGTGCCTTTGGAAGATTCCCACCTCCCTTAGGAAAAAAAAAAAAAAAAATCCTTCAAATATTACTTCTGCACCCGTTGTTCCATATTTATATACAACAATTTTGTGTTTATGTAAAAATTTTTGAAATTGATTCAATTCACGAATTCCGCAACCTTCAGCTGGAATATCTATTTTTGATATTTTTAATAATTTTAAAGCTGTAAAAGTTTGAGGTTTTCCTATAATTTTTCGAATTTTTTTATATTCAATAAATTTTTCAATTTTAGCTATTGAAACAACAAGTTCACGTGGTAGACATAAATTATCGGTGTTTTTTATTGTTATTATTCCTTTCCGTTTTAAGCATTCCTCTTTATAATTTGGATATTTATTATTTCTACCTCTACCAGTAGGTAATATAACACGGGTAACTGTTAAACAAAAAGTGTCTGTATTTAAGCCTATAGAAGTAAAATAAAAATAGTTTATAATAAATGAAACAAAAAATGCATTATAAATAACTACCTTCACAATTACTTTGAAAAACATTAGAAATTACATCCCACACGTCGCTAATTAAAGTTCGTGAGCGGATCTAAAACTGAGATACGCAGGACCTTGATGTTCAAAGCTCTCTCCACAAACCCAATCTTATCAGTGGAATTCACATCTTTCACAGCAATCCTGATTATTTGATGTATAGCATCCTTAATCCAGCTAATTGGTTCTCTATTTTCAGGTAAGGATTTAATTACAAATTTTATTTTATGACCGTTCATATTAAACCGTTTAACAAATGTCGAATTCTCGCTTTCTATTATGTAAGGCGTTATAGTTTTGGTAAGAAACCTTTGTAAAATAATTTTTTTCGACATTTTCTTTATACGAATTTCAGATGTTAAATGCTTGAATAACAGAATAATATTAAATTTTCAATACAGATTCATTCACTTAAATTAAAATGACACTATAATAAATTTTAGTTGTTTTAACTAGAATCCCAACTTAATCATAAATCTTAATATATAAATAGAAAATACTATGCAACATTGAAATTTTCAAGCTACAATTTAATTTAAATTTATCTTAAAGATATAAATTGTAATCAACTATAATAAATTATATTTCATTGATAATTAGATCACCTTATACGTATTTTAAATAGAAAACATATTAAAAAATATTAGCAACATAATATATATCAACTGACATTTTTGATAGATTTTACACTTTCCACTTAGAAAATATTTGCAAGAGTGTCACTAGTTCTAAAGTTTTTATTTTGTTATAATATTACTCGAAATTTGTACATAAATACATCAAGATTTTATAAAAATATCAGTTTAATTTGAAGCAAGCAGGGTGGCACAGGAATTTGATAAAGTTTACGTGTTGGATGACGTAATAAAACAGCCGCAAATTCCTACAAAAAAGAAAAAGATGGCGAAAATGCCACTTTATCATGACCAGGAACTACAACAACAACACTCATTTTATCACCCACTAGAGCAAATTGAACAATTGCTGGCGCATCATTTTGCATATCACGAAACAACATCAAATTCCACCAAAAAAAAAAACTGATGGAATTATTTAATTCACAAAAAATAACCTTTAAACAATTTTTAAAGGTTAAAGATATGGAGCCAACTAGGCTCTATAAAATACATAAAATTAAAAAAATAAACACCGTTTACGGTGAAAAATGGGTCTTTGAGACCCTAAATAATATTATATTTATACCGCAACAAAAAGTTGCGGTATTTGAAAATAATGATTTCCGAGAGTAAATCGAAAAAAATACTTATTTCAATGAAATTTCAATGAAAATGAGTTAATTTTAAAAGAAGAACGTGGTGATTTTCAATTCGCCACAAAACAATAATTATAGTTTAAGTTTAAGCTTTTATGTTATATAATTTATTCTATATTAAGAATTATGTTTTTATATTAAGAATTTTATATAAAAAATTTGTTCAATAAAAAATTTTATTTCAAATAAATTTTGTACTGTTCTAAATTTATTTTCATTTTTCAGATGTTAGGATTTTATTTTATTTTTCAGATGTTAGGATTTTATTTTATTTTTCAGATACTAGGATTTTATTTTATTTTCAGATGTTAAGATTTTATTTTTTTTTCCGATGTTAGCAAGTTTTTCAGACACTTATTAAAGTTTTATTTTACAGATATTAAATAATATTTGTTGAATTTATCCATGTGTTATGTTTTTCGTCAAACCGAAGCCATTTAACAAAAACTTTATTGCCTTTTTTCTTTAAAATTTTCTCGACAAGATATACGTTTGGGTATTTAACAGATGTGAGTTCCTCCTGATAAAATCCACCAAATATTAAATCATTTTTATAATCAATCATCTGACGTGTGATCGGATAGGTACTGTTTACTTTGATAATTTTAAAAATTTCAGTAGACCAATTCGGTTGATAACCTTTTTCAAAAGTTTTTTTGTATTTACTTATTCTAACATAGTCTCCAACAATCTAACATAGTCTCCAACTTTATATTTAGCTTTTAGAGAAATTTTAGGATGCATGTAAACATTTTTTAAAATAAACTTTTCGTTTTTCTTAGAAATTCTTTCAGGGGGTAATTTAGTTGTTCTATGTTTAGTGGAATTATAGGTGTTTAATAAAGATTGCAATATATTAATCCATTTGTAGTTTCCTTGTAAAATAAATATTTTCCACGTTAAATTTTTCAAAGTTCGATTAACGCGTTCTACAATATATGCTTTCATTTCAGAGTAAGTATGATATTGATTAATACCCTTCTTTACAACAAAATTTTGAAATATCGATTTTGAATGTTTTTAGGTAAGTTTTTAGCACGTTTTATAATTTTCTTTAAAGCATTTAAAACATTACTACGTTTTAGTTTTAATTGGTTCAGCATAAGCATATTTAGAAAATATATCTATAACGGTGAACATATATTTAAAACCTTTATTGAACTTTCCATAAGGAATCGTTTCCACTAGATCAATTTGCCAGGTATCATTTACTCCTTTCTGCTTGACTTTCCTTCTAAGATACCTTTTTCTAGCTGGACTATGTATTTCTTTTGAGTATTTCTATGTATTTCTTTTTGAGTATTTTGGTCTAACTTATTTCTCTATGTATTTCTTGTATTTCTATTTGAGATCTTGACATGATTTTTACACCATCTAACTTGTTTTAAAAATCCAATTTTACATTTCTTTATTTATATACTCTGAAAACTTTAAATTTTGACTGTGTTCTACAGTATATAACGCGGTTCAATTTTACTGGCAAAACATTTTTAATTCAATTTTGGTAAGATATTTTACAAAAATGGCAGCTGATTCAACAACATTTCCATTTACTGAGGAAACTGCAATAGTCACTATACTAAATGAGGTCCAAGTTAACGAAATTACATCCACCGTAGATGAAGAGGAATTAATGGAAACTGAAAAATTCATACCACCGTTTCAAGTCTTAGATGAAGATATAGTGGAGCAACAAAATTGGAAAATAAATAATCAAGAGGGATATCCTGACTATTTTGCAGAACTTATTAGAAATAATATATAAGGATATTTGTGTAAATATATATGTATCTACTATATATAAATAATTCATAATAAAAAACAAATTAAATAAAATTTAAAATTTTTTTCATTTATTGTTGTTTTTGTTTAAAACATTAGAAATTTTATTTTCTAGTAGTACAGGTATTTCAAAAAACAATCTAGAATAATTGCATTGAACGCTGCAACGTTGTGTTGGAATATATATTTGTTCGTTCAATTTCAAAATATGTTTTTCTTGACACGTTTTTATATATTTAATAACATATTCCCGATTCAGCATTTTTATTGTGTATCATTACAGCTTGAAGAAAATCAATTAAGTTGTAAAATGTGTCAGCTTCCTTCTTGTTAAGACATCGGCCAATAACCATTCTTAACCCATATTGTAAACATAATTTTGTATTCTTTATTGATAGTTTCGAGTACCTTTTATAAAATTGCTGGTCACGATTGCAATCACGATATTTTAATTGCAATCACGATATTTTAAAATAGCTGGCTTTCTTCCAATACGATGAAAAATGCAAGTAGCTACAAGAGATTCTGTATCAAAACCAACAAGAACTTTTAATGACTGATTTTTGTTGAGGAAATATGTATAACTCAACATCAAATTTGTGTTCGAACCTTGATCTTCCATTACTACGTTTTAACTAAAGCTTTTTAATATTAATTGTATTGCTTAGGTACACAAGATTGTGAAAAATTTAAAGTTCAAATAAAACATATTAATAATCAGATTGTCGTTTTCTATATCATTATCTTTGCTAAATTCATTCAAAAAAGTTTTCATGCTTAAACCAAAACATCTATACCAGCCATAAACGCAACTGTATTGTCCACATACATTCGAAAGGACACTTTGTATCTGCCAATAACTAAAAACTATACTCTGATTTTTAAAATATTTCAAAATTTCCGGTTTATCTGGAACTTCACCATACGAATCAAAATATTCTGTGCCACAATACTTTGGAATATAAAGCGCAAACAAATGTGTTCCTGGATCTTTTATCTTGTCTGTGTTTACAATTAAAAAAGTAGGTGTTTCAATTATTTTTGGAATTTGGTCTAAAGCAAAAACTCCCTTAAAATATTTGTTTGTAAATATGTTACATTTTAAAACACCAGTTATTTCTAAAGTGTTCATAACTCAAACTGACTCAAGTCACGCATTATACTTATTTCATTAACTCAGTTCATTAAAAACTTCTTTTTTATTTTTTCATTTGTTATAATAACATTAAATTTTTCTAGCACCTGTCTTAATTCTTTATTAATTTTATCATTATGTACAGTTCCAAAAGAGTAATTTTCAAAATTTATAATTTCTTTTGTTGCTGTTTGTAATTTGTTTTGTTTGTAAGTAAACTCTTTTACAAATTTTTTACAAAGTTCTTTAATTCCAACTAAACAAATATCTTTTACAAATAAAGTATTTTTATCGTCACAACAAAACTTTACGTCCACAAGTGCACAGGACGATGACATCTTGTTGAATACTCAAATACATGTTTCAATATTCTATTTATAGATTTGTGAATATATTTCGATTTTTATCAATTTTTATGGTTGCATCAAATTCTCAATAAACAATAGCAGTTAGTGTAGATGTAAGTGGTTTTGATAGCATTGCCTCAATTCTAACTGTACCCTGGTTTAGTAAACCTTGACATACGTCATTTCCAGATGCATCTGGAGTTAAATCAAAAGCAAGTATAAAAAATTCATTACTAAACATAGACTTTGTTATCTGATGACTTTTATCATTGTGCTAAATTCCAGTTTCTGAAAAAAGTGTACTGTATGCTCTTGTGCAGGAAATATTTTCATCTGAAAAACTGGTTTCAATTGCTGAATTAGGTATTGCAACAACATTTACGTTTAACACAAATTGTGAAATATCAAAGTTTTAAAAATTGTATGTGTTTTTTGATTTTTTTCCAGAGTAACCCACATTTTCTGTCATACAAAAAATTATTGTGTTTGGCAAGTGCCCAATAAAAACATTATCAAGCGATATTGACGAGCTGTTCATTGGAATTGTAAAACTTTTTACTTCAACGCGGTTATAATTATATTTAGCATTGGATTTCCCAAGAACAGCATTGTGTGCTAACAGTACGCTTGGATTAACGGTAACATGTCTGATAGATAGCGTGGCTTCTATAATTTTTAATTGTGATTCATCAGAATCGTCTGCAAATAGATAAAAATCTGGTTTTTCAAGTGTTAAAACTATACGAATGTCAACATTATTTATAAGTAGAGTAGGTTGATTAAACATATCTATGTGTAGTTTACCCATAAGTTCCACTATACTGCTATTATGATACAATTTTTGGCGCTCTTTTGAACCATTATTATATATAAGCTATATTTCCTTTATCTAAAATCCACCCTGCACATTCTAAATGAGTTGCAGCAGCATCTGCACCATAATTTTATAAAGATTCAATATAACCTCTATGGTGATAATTTCCATCAGATGGTGTTATATTTTTGCCATTTAATTGAACATTACATTGTTTTATTAAAGAATGTAAAATGTTATTAACTACACTAGGTTGTATTACTATTCTTCCTTCAGCATTTTTATCATTATTTCATTGCGTTCCATCTTTATTTAAGATCTGTACTTTTAATTTCAAATGTGTAGAAAACAAATCTCTATATGTATCGCCATGACCCAGTGAAACAAATTCAATAGTTGAAGGGTTGTCTAAAGAAGCAATAGGATTGAAGGAAACTTCTTCAGATCGTAAAATGCTAGACTGAATGGGTTGGGTTTTAAAAATATCCAACTCAGATTTCATATACTCAATCATAATTAATCAAAAATATCTTTTTGTTTCTTTTTGTTATTATCTTTGCGTCGTTTTGACATAAAATAGTTTAAATTTTTAATGAATGGTCTTTTTATAGCTTTTCGTTTTCTTTTACCAGAACCATACATTTCATTCAGTTTTCGTACGGCACCACGTCGTACATTTTTAACAATCTCTTTGCTACGATCTTGTATAATTTCTTTTACATTTGCACCAGATGCAATATCAGATAAAGCATTGATACCAGAGTTAATAACCTCTTTTTTCAAAATATCAGCGCCTGAAGTAAATAATGGTTTCAAATATATAAAAAGTTTCCCAAAAAAGCTTCCCAATCCACGACCTTTTTGAAAAGGTACGGTTGAATGCAATAAAGGGCCGATATCATCAAGTCCTCTACCAGATTGAATTAAATAATACTTATAGTATACTCTCTCCATAATGAATAATATAAAATAATATATAGTTCTGTAAAATCGCTTTTATTTATACTTTTTTGAAATGTAATACAATTTTTGTTGGAAATGAACTATTGGAAAAGTTTATTTTGTATCCATATTTATCACATAAAAGTAATGAAATGTTATTAAATGATTTCTCCACATTGCAATATTGAATACTACTGAATTCTTTTACAGTATCAGTGAAAGAATTTTGTATGTTAACAGATCTTAAACATCTTACATCTTTATCACCTATTTTTGCTGTTCAATTATATCTGTGTATATAAAAACATTTCTGGTTTAATAATTGGAATTAATTGCACACTATCTATAAAAGTTTTGAAAGCTTCTATTACACGTGATTTATATTTTTTTAAATCTGTAACTTTCGAAGATGCTTGATTGAAACATGTTGTCAAAAGTCCTTCCAGGGTGTAAGCGTAATTTGCTCTTATTTTTATATCTATTTTAGGTCTTGTAACACATATTGTAGTGCAACTTATATTTTTAGGCATCTCTTCAGCTTTTGCTGGTTGTATATAATTAACATCATCGTTTATAAGATTAAAAATTCCTCAAATCAACTGTCATTCAACTTCTTTTCTAGTAAACCTATTAAGTGGGCGTATATTTTGAATTAGTGTTGGTAGTAGAAAAACGTTCCAGTCACATATCATTTGTTTTTCTATGTATGAATATATGATGTTCCAACTCCTACCATATCTTTCTGCAAACCTTTAATAAATATTTGAGTACTTTTTTCCCATTCTTCACCATACACATTTGGAACGAAATCATTAACATACATTTCTGAAATACCTACTTTCCACCTTGAATCACACATGTATTTATTCATTTTATTTGTAAAAGATGATAATGAATTTTCTGGCTAATAGTTCATAGATGAATCACTAAGTAAAGTGACATAAAATTCATCATTTACTGGTATGTTTTCCATGAGCTTGCGGATTTATTCTTACGAATTGGAAAATTAAGTTCTGTTTGAGTATTACCTGCTATAGCTGACCTTAAAACACGTCTTGATGAATTATTCAACTCTTTAATATTTATAGTTGTTTCTTTTTTCGTTGGTGGGCTTGGGCTATCTAAAGGAACAGTTATAATGTCTCCTGTATCAGTTTCAAAATTTTGTACATTTTGATTTCTAATTGATTTTCTTTTTCTAAGACGTTCTCCAACTGAAGCGGCTGACAATGCTTTTGTTAAAATATTTTCTTGAATTTCATCAACAAATACTTCGTCATTAGCTTCTTTTTCATATACTTCTTCATCCTGTAATACTTGTGTTACAACATTTTTATATTCAGGAAAATGCGACTGAAATTCCGCATCTATATAAATTGGTTTTGCACGAGTTTGAGTACGTTTTGTTTCTGTAATTTTTACTCTTTCCTCTTTATTTCTAGAAAGTTCTCGTTTTTGTTTCTTATTTTAAATAGATTTTGTCTGTATAAATAACATTTTTGAGTGTCCGTAAGATGTTTATTTATCAATATTTTTTTCATAATTTTATCCAACTCATTGAGTTCAGCGTCTGCATTTTGCTTCATTTTCTCATAAATCTCGGGTTTTAGAATTATCATTTTGTTAAATGTTGTATTACTCATTTTATAAAATTTCCGATTATCCCTGATAGTACTGCGCTAAGAAGTGTAGGTAAAAATCCACCACGTTGAATAATAATTTTTCTTTTGCTATTTATAGATTTTTTACGGCAAATGAGTGATCTTAATTGCTTTTTATACTTTCGTAATTGTGTTGTTGCTTTTTTATTCAGATTATAATTACCTTTTAAAATATTTAACGCTATTTCACAAATTGTTTTAATTACTTCAGGGTCACAGTGTTTTATAATTACTTTCTGCAATTTTAATTTATAGGTTTTTAATAGGTGCAATATATGACGATTGGTCGATAAATTAACAAATGGTTTTGAATAACATTAAAATCTGGAATAGTATTACTATATTCTACACCTTTGATATATTTTGGAATGTCATTTTCATTAATATGTGTTGGTAAATTTTCTTTTTTATATTTTATTAAATTATGAATAAAAGTGGTTTTACCACAGCATGATAGCCCCGCAACTATCATAGTAAATGGGTAAAACAGCATATTTGTATTAGTTAAAAACTAACATTGGTAACCTATATTTATAGGAAAAGCTCTTTTCCCGAAGTGAATATAAATGTAAATTTAGCAATTCTAATGAACATTCTTCCGTAAACCTTCAACATGGATAATCAAATTTTCGTAGTTGATCTACAATTTTTAAAAGGAAATGAAAAGCAATATTTCCTAAAAGAACTGGCTATATTAAAAAAAGCAAGTTTAATTCCTACTGTATATCACCTTTCAAACGACCATACCCTGCAGAAGAACTTAATTCAGAGGGAAATTATAATAACCAGTATTGCAAAAATAAAATAAATGGACTTAAATGGAATAACGGTTTAATTGAATATTTAGACATAAAACCTATATTAAAGTACTATTCAGAATCAGCTGAAAAAATTTATGTTAAAGGAGAGCAAAAAAAAACATTTTCTTGAAAAGTACATTGACAGTGTTAAAATAGAAGATCTAAGCAGAGACTTACCATCATTATCAAAGATTGAAAATTTTAAATCAACATGTCCAATACACTATACAAACACCAGTTTCAGATGTGCTGTAAAAAATTGTTTTAATGTCTATATATGCATCTTTTAAAAGAAAAAATATTAAATTAAGATTTTTCAAATTTATATACAGACAGACGTATATAATCAAAGACGTATAGAAAAATTGGATTTCACTATTTCTGCAATCTTAACATGATCATCGTAAAAAATTTTTCAACTCAGATTTATATAAATTGTAAAATATTTCTAGTTAAATAAAAAATTTTTGAACATGTAAATAAATCTGTTTTATTTTTATATTTTTGTTTTCAAAATAGGTACCAAATGCAATTAACCTGATGACTTGGATTTTTTTTTCTTTTTTTATTCTTTGCAGATTATGCAACATACAATGAACCTAAGCAACATGTTAATCGTTAAGTATTTCCATAACTTAAATTTTTTCAACATTCTTACAAACAAAAAATATCGTACACGACAAAGTGACAATAATTATTAATTCTCTTCTTTAAAAAAAAAAAAAAAAACCATTGGTTCGTTTTCCAATGGATTGATCATTATGTAGACAGAAAAACAGGTTTGCACTTTTTCTTTATGAATTTTAAAGATTTTTTTTTTTTTCCTAAGGGGGGTAGGAATCTTCCAAAGACACCGAGAATGTCCCCGTTGGTAGTGTCAGATTCTTACTGACTAAACCCACCTTCCCCTTTAGCCAATATAATGGGATGAAACCCTTACCAGCGAACGTAGTATATTGGCTAGGGAGTAGGGATAGGAAAGGATAGGAAATGGATACGGAAACATTGAATTGGGAGTGGGACTGTAAGGAAACAATGAATCCGCCTATTGTTATTACTATTTTCCTAACAGTGACTAAAGCCGTCACAACAGTTACAACATGTAGTAGTAGTATATAGTAACTACATGAGGTAATTATTGAAGGCAACCCCCGCTGTCACTGTAGCGGTTACTATTATTGGTATTAGTATTCTTATTAATATTATTATTATTTTACTACAGAGTCAGCGCCATCAGTGGATTACAACGTGCAGCAGTATATAATATCTTACTTGCATGATCATATAACCAAAGATGGCTCTACTGTAGCAGCTATTATTATTACTATTATTATTATTGTTATTATTTTACTACAGCGTCAGCGCCAATCGTGAATTACAACATGCAGCAGTATATAACACCTTACTTGCATAATATAACCAAAGATGGCTCCACTGTAGCAGCTATTATTATTATTACTATTATTATTATTATTATTGTTATTATTGTTATTATTTTACTGCAGAGTCAGCGCCATCCGTGGATTTCAACGTGCAGCAGTATATAACACCTTACTTGCATGATATAACCAAAGATGGCTCCACTGTAGCAGCTATTATTATTATTACTATTATTATTATTATTGTTATTATTTTACTACAGAGTCAGCGCCATCCGTGGATTACAACGTGCAGCAGTATATAACACGTTACTTGCATGATGTAACCAAAGATAGCCCCACTGTAGCAGCTAATATTATTATTACTATTATTATTATTATTATTATTATTGTTATTATTACTATTACTATTATTATTATTAATATTATTAATGTTATTATTACTACTATTAATTATACGATATACATTATTACGATATAAAAGTACTACATATTTTTTTTTATTTATGACCTGACCGGGGTTTGAACCCAAGACCCTTCGATTGAAAGGTTGGCGACTTAACCACTGCGCCATGAGTCAGATAAACATGCGTTGTACCTTTTAAAATTGTTGTACCTTGTACGTTTAAACTTTTTTGTTTTTTTCTTTTTACATTTATCAACCATTTTTGCGTTCTACTTTCATATGCGCCTATTACTTAAACCAAGTAGACATCAATAAGTAAACATGTACTACGTTCGATATTTTTTTGCTTTCCTGTTTTTTTTTGTTTTTCTTTTTATTCAACATTTTTACATAACAATTAATTAATGGTTTTTCCTTCCTCTTCTTTAAATACTTGTCAAAAAAAAACGAAAAAAAAAAAAATAAATAAATGCAAACATCTCAAAATTGCAAGCAAAATTAAAAAGCAATTTTTTCTTACTATTTCCATGTTTACCTATTACTTAAAACAAGTATACAATCTTTATAAGCAACTAGAGTTGTCTGGCTGACCTATTTTTATGACATTAACCTACTTCCTGTCTGACCGAATTACGGTTTGACCTACTTCCGGGTGACCTTAACCTACTGACCTGTCTGGCCCAAGTGCCTACGTATCTACTGAACATACATAAATAAACAAAAAAGAGTTACATAAAAATTAATTACAACTACCGTATCACGCTAGTTACAACTACCATATCACGTCCAAATATAAAAATAGCGACAACAGAAAATGCAGTTCGACACCTTCAGACAAAATCGAAATGCATGATTATGAAATAAAGTCGATGAACGATCCAAGGTTAAACGATCCACATAAAATACTACTTTTTTAACAAAAGTGATATTTTATAAGAATTAACAGTTTTTACTTTCGTCAGCAAATTTAGCAATTCAGGTAATAAAAATGAAATAATTAATTAAAATTAAAAAGTTCAGTTAATAAAAGTTAACAGTAAAGATTAGTTCTATCTTTTAGTTTAATTAAAAGTTAAATAAAGTTTATTTTAAAATAAAAACAATTTCTTTTTTTTAAATTAAGAAAAGAATTAGATCGTTTTTGAGCCAGTCGGTAGGATCCTTTTTTCAAAAGAAAAAGATCCAGTGATATCGAACCTAATATAATATATAAATATTATATATAAAACAAAAAAATAAATAAAAAAAAAAGGATCAAAGAAGCACAGCAAAATTCTAAAATTAATTTTGTACAGAAACATACTTATTCAAAAATTTATAACAAACGCAATAAATTTTTCGATGAAAATCGAAACTTAAATTCCAATATGACAACCATCGAGCAATTGACAAATCAAGTTGCTTTACTAACACAACAGTTAAATTAGCAGAATAGCAGACTAAACCAAATTAATCGAACGGTGTTTGAACTAACACCGGACTAAATAATTAGAAACTTCAATGAAATAACACCTTTTTCTGGTGAAAATTCCTATAAATTAAAATCATTTCTAAGTGCGGTTAAAGATGTGGAAGCTCCTTGTGGGCAAAACAACATCCAACTAAGGCAGTATTGTTTAAAAAAAGTTATAAACAGCAAAATTATTGGTAAAGCCAGAAATGTCATCCTGAAAATTCCTGAAGACAGCAGAAATTGCGACACTGTAGTCAACACACTTTGAGTAAGATTCAGACCAAAAAAGACAATACATCAGCTCCTGTTCCAAGCAAAGGAATATAAGGAACCAAGAGGAACCAATAAATTTTACAAATTAGCCTCGGAAAATAGATTACCAATTATATTAAATTAACATTTGAAAAAATATCAATTAATTGTTTAATAGATACAGGGTCACACACTAGTCTTATAAAATCCATATATTATATTACCATACAAAATATTAAATTTGCATAAGCCAATTACATATAAATCTTTAGGTGGACCAAAAACTGTAACACACAAAGTTCGTACACCCAAAGAACTAATTAAGACGGGAACTTTAGAATGGAAAATATTCCCTCTCAAGAGTGGAAAATATGATGCAATAATAGGCATTAATTTCTCAATTCCTTTTTAATGAAAAATAGACGTTGAGAATCAGTTTTTAGAAATTTTTTTCAACTATAAAATTCCTTTCGAAAATTTAAATTTTGCCAGTGAAATTGCTCAAGCAAATCACTTACAACCAATCAATAACATAAAAGAAGAAATTTTTAATAAAATAAATCAACCAAGACCCAATAAGGACCCAAGTTTAAGAAATCTGAAATACCTACAAAAAAAAACAAATTTGTACATGTACAAATAAAAAGCAAACATTTATAGTCTTTATTGATAAATTCACAAAATTTGCAGCAGCTTATCCTTTAGAAAACAGAAATCAGTTTTTAGAAATTTTTTCCAAGTATAAAATTCCTTTCGAAAATTTAAATTTTGCCAGTGAAATTGCTCAAGCAAATCACTTACAACCAATCAATAACATAAAAGAAGAAATTTTTAATAAAATAAATCAAGAGCATATTAATTCTGAAGAAAAATCATATTTAAAAGATTTACTAAGTAAAAATCAAGACTTATTTTTCGGTGAAGGTGACAATCTGACCTTTACACACGAAATAAAACATGAAATCAAATTAAAGCATGAAAATCCGATTTATAGTAAAATATACCGCTACCCACAAGTTCACGAAAAAGAAATAGAAAAGCAAATTCAGTACATGCTAAAACAAGGAATAATTAGAGAATCTAATTCACCCTACAATTCTCCACTTTGGATTGTACCAAAAAAAATGAACTACTCTAACATAAAGAAATGGAGAATAGTAATATACTATAGGAAACTTAACGAAATTACAATTGACGATAAGTTTCCTATACCAAACATAAACAACATTCTAGACAAACTTGGACGTTCAAAATACTTTACGACATTGGACTTAGCGAAAGGCTTTCACCAAATTATGGTGAATGAAAAAGACCAAAAGAAAACAGCCTTTTCTACACCTTTCGGGAATTACGAATATACTTGTATGCCTTTTGGCCTGAAAAATGCGCCATCTACTTTTCAGAGAATAATGAACTCTGTACTTAGAGAATACATCAATAAAATATTCGTAGTATATCTAGACGATATACTGATTTTCAGTTAGATGTACTGAAACATATGACTAATACAAATAAAATCCAATTTAAAAATTCAAATAGATAAGTATAATTTTTTCTGTAAAGAAACGGAATATTTGGGACATGTACTAACAAAAGATGGAATTACACCCAATCCGAAAAAAATTAATGACATTGTAGAATTGAAACTGCCAACTACTCAAAAGCAGATCAAGTCCTTCTTGGGAATTACTGGCTATTACAGAAAGTTCATAAAGGACTATGCCAAAATAGCCCAACCGTTGACGAAGTACTTGAAAAAGGACACTCAAATAAACAAATTGGACTATCCTCACATTAACGCTTTGTACAATTAAAAACCCTTATAACTTCATATCCCATTCTTAAATACCCAGACTTTAACAAACCTTTTAAACTTAATACATACGCAAGTAATTTCGCAATAGGTGGAATACCACTTCAAGACAACCATCCAATTTCATATGCCAGTAGAACTCTAAATAACCATGAAATTAGGTATAGTACGACAGAAAAAGAACTTCTGGCCGTTATATGAGCCATAAAATTTTCAACAGTATATTTACGGAAAAGAATTTGAACTAAGAACAGATCACCAAGCTTCAAAATGGTTACATACAAAATATTTATGTAAAGACTTAAATCCAAGGTTACAAAGTTGTATTTTGTCTTTAGGGGAATATAACATAAAAATTGAATTTCTAAAAGGGAAAGAAAATAAAATCACTGATTTTCTCAGCAGGATAAATACG
Source organism: Poecilobothrus nobilitatus (assembly GCA_947095535.1). Lineage (NCBI taxonomy): Eukaryota > Metazoa > Arthropoda > Insecta > Diptera > Dolichopodidae > Poecilobothrus > Poecilobothrus nobilitatus. The sequence continues at coordinate 239,853,047 of OX352772.1, forward strand.
GACGAAAATGAGATAAATATATTGACCGAGACGTTCAATTCTAACGAAGGAAGAGAAACCATAAATTCACAAAATCAAGAAAACGCTTCTCAAAACAATGACAATAATTCTCTCCAACCGACAATTCATTCTCAGGAAGCAGAACAAAATGACCACATCCCTATTTTAGAAACAATAGTAAACCGCTTTAAAACCCAAGTAATAATCACTTCTAATTTCACACAAGATTTTGAAAAAATATTAGGAAATCCTAGAATCTATATTAATCCAGATTCAACTACAGCAAACTTAACCAATGCTTTAAAAACTTATATATCAGGAAACAAAGTTGCAATATATACCCAAATATCTGATCATGATTTCAACATTTTTCAACAAACTTTAATTAAAGAATTTTCCAATAATAAATTCGTAAGATGTACTTACTTCGCTCAGGATACAAAAACTGAAGAAGAATTAATAAAAATAGTGTCTATCCATAATAAAGAACAAAAACATCCAGGAATCGTTGCTCTTTATGAAAATTTAAAAACAAAAATATATAACAAACAACTCAAATTAATAATAAATAAAATTACAAACAATTGCGATATATGTTGTCAAGGGAAATATGATCGCAACCCAATCAGACCCAAGTTTAAGAAATCTGAAATACCTACAAAAAAAAACCAAATTTTACATGTAGATACTTATACAAATAAAAAGCAAACATTTATAGTCTTTATTGATAAATTCACAAAATTTGCAACAGCTTATCCTTTAGAAAACAGAAATCACGTAGAAATTATAGAAAAACTAAGAATATATTTCAATCACAAAAAACCAAAAAAACTGATTGCGGATAACGAATTCAAATCTATTCATATAAAAGAATTCCTTAATAATGAAAATGTAGAATTACAGCTTGTTAAACCCAATTCACATACTGGTAATTCAGATGTAGAAAGACTTAATAATACAATCACTGAAAATTTACTTATATTGAATCTAGAAAAACCATGTCCAATAAGAGTTCAGCTTTTAGAAGCTATAAAATCCTATAATAATCAATATCACAGTACAATAAAAACAACTCCTTCAAATGTTGAAAATAACTTAATTTCAATAGAAACAATATACAAGAATCTCATTAACTCCCAAAATAAAAGATTGACTAAACATAACAAAAATAGAGAAGACTACGAAGAAACTAGAAAACAAGGCTATATAAAAAATTATAAATCACTAAGTCACAAAGAAGAACCCAAATACAGAAAACACAACTTATCAAATATACACTGTACTAATATAAAACGACCTCTTAAATTTTCAGACAACCCCAGTAACGAAACTTCTTCTACTATTTCTGATGTTACTTCTGCTAGCACAACTGACATTCACTCAATTGCAAGTAGAGAAAATTGAATCTACAAATGGATATACTACTATACAAGAAGAAATTCTTATACCAAAAACTTTTAATTATTCTCTTCATATAATTGACTTAAACCAAATCGACAAAATAATAAATGAATTAATAACTAGCACAACCTTACTACCTAAAAACATTAGTTACCTACTACTTAAAGATATTGAAAAATTACAAGACAAATTAGCAACATTAGAAAATGGACACCACTCAATACATAAACGAGGACTGATTAATTTCATAGGAACAATCAGTAAATGGAACTATGGACGATGGCGACAGAGAAACAATTAACCAACATTTCCAAACGATTGACAATAACAACCATAAAGTTATATCAACAATAAGTAAACAAATACTAATAAACTACAATTTTAATATATCCATAAATAAATTGCTTAACGCCATTAAAGAAGACAGAGAGATAACTAAAGAGTTCTTAAAAGAAGTTACTAACCAAAATCAACTTAAAATCACAATATTCGACATTAAATTAAATATTTAGGAAATAGACAGAATTATAAACGAACTACAAGACAATATAATACTTTCTAATATCAACATAATTCATCCATCGCTTTTAACTCATGAAGAAATTTTAGTATATCAAATTAACGCAGATAAAATAAAAAACCTAGAAGTAGGGTTTTCAAAAACAACAACAAACAAATTAATTTTCCTAATTAAAATTCCATATAGAATGAGTTTAATAAATAAAAAATTAATTGTACCTTTAGCAAACGACTAACTCAATAGAATATCCAATTACACAAACTTTAGAATATCATTTAAATATTTATATATGAATATTTTAATATTATGAATATCATTTAAACAAAGCACTTCATCAGTTAAATAACCTAAGACATTGTATTACTCAGCAAAATTGTAAAAATATAAAAAGTTGTTCAACAGAAATTTATAGTATAGATGATAGTAGTTTATTAATTCAATTAGCGAAAAACATAACTTTAGTTTCAAATTGTGACGAAAGAAAATTCCAATTAAATGGAAACTATTTCATACAATTTTACAATTGTATTATAAATCTAGATAATTAGACATATTATAATAATATCAAAGAAATAAAAAATAAATATGTAATTCCTAATTTAGCCTATAAGTCTCAAAATAATTCTTTAACTTTAAGTGACATTGTAATTAAAACAACAAAAAACATAGAAGAAATTGAAGATTGTTTATTCAGGAATTACTTTATAATAATAACCTTAATACTAATAATTGTAATCATTATCTTATATTGTAAGATGAAAGTAAAAACGATTAAAACGATTCAGGAGAGTCTTAATTTTAACGAAGGAAGAGTTAAGTTACCATTTTTAACGTCCAAATGTAAAAATACCGACAACACAAAATGCAATCTGACACCTTCAGACAAAATCGAAATGCATAATTATGAAATAAAGTTGATGAACGATCGAAGGTTAAACGATCCACATAAAATATTACTTTTTTAACAAAAGTGATATTTTATACGAATTAACAGTTTTTACTTTCGTCAGCAAATTTAGCAATTCAGGTAATAAATTGAATGTTAATTAAAACCAAAAAGGTCAGTTAATAAAAGTTAACAGTAAAGATTAGGTCTATCTTTTAGTTTAATACAGTTTATTTTACAATAAAAACAATTTCTTTTTTTTAAATTATAAATTAAGAAAAGAGTTAAATCGTTTTTCGCTCGAAGTATAATGATTTTGTATATAAAGTATACAGATTTTGTATAAAAATTTTGTAGTATAAATGTATAAAGATTAGTCTAAAGCTTTTCCATATTTCGAAAGAGTTTTTACCAATTGAATATTTAATTAAAATATTTTTGACAGTTGCAAAGCTTGTTACAACAACTACACAAAATAATTGCAAATTAAGAAAAAACAGTATTTTTGTAATTACGAAGAAATTAAAAATTTTAAAATTGTGAATTAATATGTGAATGAAATCTTTGCACATATCTTACATTTGTTTATATATTCTTTGACCATCTTGTTTAAATTTTTCCATAAATATCGTTGTTTTATCTTGTTGATGGTCCTTTTGACTCCTGTATGACCTCCTTGTTGCGAGTCATGGTATTATTTTATTATTTTTATTTTTGACTCGTTATCTTCAATATTCTTAGGGTATATATTAAAATTTTTAATTCATTCATTTTCAATTTATTCATAATATCATTGTACAATGTTTAAAATTCTTTTATATCAATTTTTCTAAATATTAAATCATTATTAACAAGCGCTACTTTCATTATTCTTCTATTTTTCATAGATAAGATAAGTTTCTCCGAGATCCGACTTAAGTCTTGATATGGATTACCACTTATGCTTATTGGTACCATAAAATCCCCTTTTCCATTCATAGTTATCTTATCCATTTTATTTTTCATAACTTTCAAATCGTTAACGTTAATAAATTTTATCTTATGCATATTTTTATTTCGATTGGCCGGTCGCTACCTATTTCTCCTTGGGACAAAACAGCGCCTAACGCAAAATTAGATGCGTCAGTCGTTATTATAAATTTTTCATTGAAATTCGGGAATTATAAAACTGGTGGTTTTATTAGCTTTTCTTTTAGCGTTTTAAATGCTTCTTCACACTCTGAAGTGAAAACAAAAGTTTCATTCTTTTTAGATAAGTTGTTTAATGGTTTCGTTATTTCGGCAAAATTTTTTATAAATCTGCGATAGTAGTTGCAGAATGCTACGAATCTTAGTGTATCGTCAGCATTTGTAGGAGTTGCATATTTTTGTATTGTATCATATTTATCAGGGTCAGGTTTTATACCGGTCTGTCACGTTTCTGTTATTTCTATTTCTATTCTGATTGTTATTATAGCTTCTGTTGTTAAAATTGTTGCGATTTCTATTTTGATTACTTCTATTGTTGTTGTTATAATTGTTATTCATTTACACCGATTATTTTGCATTTATTTTCTGAGTTAATTAGTTTATGATCATCTATAAAATTTGTTTTTTATTATTGAAATTTCTGCTCCTGTATCCAGTAAAAATGTTAAAGGTGTTTGAGCTAAGTTTTTATCCATTTTATTTTTCATATCTTTCAAATCGTTAATGTTAATAAATTTTATCTTATGCATATTTTTTGTTTCAGATATAGATGTACATTGCCACGTATGAAGTTCACGACGTTTGTGTGTCGATGTACTAATGCTGTTATTGTTATCTGTTTTTTGTAGTATTTTATTCTTATTTCTTGCGATGATATTTATTCTATTTTTTGGAATCATTTGGTTTAGTGTTTCTGAATAGATTTTTATACGAGATAGTGCTTCTGCGTTTGTATTTATTTTACCTTGTTTATATATAATCTTAAAATTATAATCAGCTAATTCTAGCCTTATTCTTGTCATTTTAGATGAAGGATTGTTGTGTGTGAATAAACTGACCAACGGTCTGTCATCTATAACAATCGTAAATTTAGTGCCATATACATAAGGTCTGAAATATGTTATTGTCCAATGTATGCCTAATAATTCTTTCTCGATTATTGGTTTGTTTAGTTCATGTTTGTTCAAACATCGACTAGAGTAAGCGATTGGTCGGTCGCTCTCTATTTCTCCTTGTGACAAAACAGCACTTAACGAAAAATTAGATGCTTCAGTCGTTATTATAAATTCTTCATCAAAATTTGGGAATTTTAAAAATGGTGGTTTTATTAGCTTTTCTTTTAGCGTTTTAAATGCTTCTTCACACTCTGAAGTCGAAACAAAAGTTTCATTCTTTTAAGATAAGTTGTTTAATGGTTTCGTTATTTCGGCAAAAGTTTTTATAAATCTGCGATAGTAGTTGCAGAATGCTACGAATCTTCGTGTATCGTCAGCATTTGCAGGAGTTGCATATTTTTTATGTAATTTTTTATGTAAACTGGAGTTTTATCTAGAAGGCTTATATGTTGTTGGTAAAAATTATTGTATGAAAGTTTGTTATCTTGTAGATGGAAAATATCTGTAAAGTTTTTAAATATGTTTATTGCTGAATTTGTGGCTTTTTAATCTAAATTTTTTATTTTAAGTTCTTGTAATAATTTTGTTTCTCTATTTGTTTTATTTTGTTTTAGACTCATTATCATGTAGTTTTTCAGTGGTTTAATTTCAGGTTTAAAGTTCGAGATAGTTATTGTTTGATCTGATGTATTCATGAATTTTACATGTGCTATACCTTTTGCTGGTATAATGGTGTTTGCAATGAATACGTGATTTGTCCCTATTTTGACCTATTTGTTTGTTTAATACTATGCTGTCCTCTTCTACTTTAATACTGATTGGATGATCATTTCCGTTCTAGGTGGTTTCTCATTGTTGTCGCAATTTGGGATGTAAGTTTCAATTGGTAGAGTTATTTCTTCATTGTTTATTTTTAATGTTATTATGAATGTGTCAAAATCAATTAAGCTGTAATATCTTTGTATGAAATCTGTACCTAATATACTATTAGTTGGTATTGGAAATACTGAGTCCACTACTTGAAAGTTTCGATTTGAGTTAAAATTTTCAATTTTTATTGTTGTTTGTATGTTACTTAATGATAACACGAGATGTTCAGTTACACCGGTTATTTTGCATTTATTTTCTGAGTTAATTAGTTCATGATCACCTATAAAATTATTTTTTGTTATTTAAATTTCTGCTCCTGTATCCAGTAAAAATGTTAATGGTCTTTGAGTTAAGTCTGTTTTTAAGAATATGTAATTTATTTTTCTGTTGTTGATGAAGTATATTTTTAATTCATTTGTAAGTTTTTTAATTCGTCGGTAAGCTGTTGTACCTCGAGGTCGTCCTCGTTTTCCTGTTCTATGCTCAGCTAATTTACGTTTCTGCTATTTCTATTTCTATTCTGATTGTTATTATAGCTTCTGTTGTTGAAATTGTTTCGATTTCTGTTTTGATTATTTCTATTGTTGTTGTTATAATTGTTATAGTTGTTTCCGTTATAATTGTTAAAGTATTGTTTTTGTTATTAAAGTTCCTATTGAGATTTTAATTATTGTTGTTGAAATTTCTGTTATTGCAATTATTTTTGTTGGTATTTCTGTTATTAAAATTGTTGTTTCTATTTTGTATGAATAAAATTTGTTTTGTTTTATTCCTATTAGTGTCATATTCTGTAGCAATTTTTATTGTTGATGCTAATATTTCTGGTAGTGCTGCATGTAGTGACTCGTTTAGTCCGCTTTTGAAAATACCTAAGGCATATTTATCATTCAAAGTTGTAATAATTTGCTTATTACTTTTTCCATTTTGATTTATTTGAAGTGTATTTAATTAGTCGCAGAATCTCAATTCTTTCTACGTACTTCTGTAAAGGTTTCTGGACTTGAATCGTAGGAATTGCCGGTTCTGCCGACATTGTTTCTAATAGTCTTGTAAGCATATAGACGTTATTAAGCGCTGTTGTTAATTCGGTTAAGTTTTTTGTTGTGTTTGCACCTATTTGTTTTTTTTTTGGTTTTTCAGTTAATCTTGTGTTGTAAATAAATTGGATAATTTTTTCTTGGTCTTCAGCTTTAGTGGCATCATGTAAGTATTTGGTTAGATTTAAGAAATTGGAGAGTTTCTCTTTTCCTCCGTCAAACAAAGGAAAGATTTTAAATGTTTTGACAATATCCAAATACATTTTGGTAAGATTTATGTTTCGTATCTATAGGGTGTCTTTTATCTGTTTGTAGTGTTCTAGAAGAGCTGTTCTTATTTGTACTTTTTCTGTCTCAGTAATGTTTGCGTTTTCTAGTTTTTCGCAAAATTTTATTTGAAAATAATCCTTGGTTATTTTTTTCTAAAATAAAATTTTCTGTATGTTTAGTTTTATTTATTATGGTATTTAAAAGTTTTAGTTTATCAATATATGTAGGTTTTTAGTGCTAAATTGTAATTATATCTTAACATTAAAACAAAAATTTATATAGATATGTAGCAGAAATTTATATTAAAGAGAATTTAAAAATAATATGAGGAGCTCTGTCTAAGTCTAATTAAATAAATAAAACATTTTATTTATATTGATATTGACTCTGTTAAGTCAAGAATAGATCTTCTTCTCTTTATTGAAAATTACCAAGTATTCATACTAATTTTAGTTACAATTTTTATTTACAATTTATTAAATATTTCCAAACTAATAAAATGCCAGATGGGCAATTTCTAAAGAAACAATAAAATCTAAAGAAAGTTAAAAATACTATTCTTGTTTTTAAAATTACAATTCGATAATGTATGACACATATTAGGTCTGTTTACCTTCTTTAATTTAACAATATAAAAAAATGCTATGCCCGGGAATGCCTCACATGTGCATTTTTTGTACAATTTAAAATTAAATATAAACTCCATATACTATAATAATATTTGTAAACATATGCACGGTAGGTATACTCATTATTGTTATTGTTTTCTATTACTGTAAGCAAAAAGTGCTGTGTCAACTTTTATGAAGTTATGTATTTATTTTAGAATATTTAAAAGTAAAGTAAAATGTATTTAAAGGTAAGTATTGTATTTCTGATAAAATAACGGTTAAGTATTATAATATAAATAAATGAGTGAAATTGTAATGTTAATAAATGAGCGGAGTACTGATAACTCTATTAGATAACTGTAAAATTTTAGTGTTATGCTCTGAAATTAATATAATTACATACTCTAGCACTTTTCAGCTTATAAAGTAGATTCTGATAAAGAAAATGAATATATTTTTCTTAATATTTGTCAGTGGTCCTCCCATGGTAATATTCCTATTGTTAGTAGTGGAAAATAAATGATTAGATTAAAAGAACAATTTTGAAATAATTTTTTAATGACTTGTCAATTAGTGGAAAATGAAAAAAACTAAGCCTTCATTAATAATTTAACAATTTTTTTGATATACCTATATATACCTACTTGAGCAATAATTTCTTGTAAAATGTATATAGGTACATTGCACTCTTGATAATTTAATAACCTTTTACATTTATATTTAAATAAAACTTTTTTTTAAGTTTCTGCCAAAGCAGAAAATGATTTCCTTTAAAATAGAATTATTTTCTTAAAATAATATATGTTTACCGTTACTTTATAATAATTAATTTTTTTTCAATAAACTAATTTGAATTTTTTTGTAACATAACACGTAAATTATGTATAGCTAGCAGATATATTTTAAAATTAATTACTTAATCTACAAAATCAAGGAAAAAAACAAAAATAAAATGAATATAAATCAACCACTGAATGAACTGAACGAAAACGTTCTCTTATCATGCGATATGTGTGGTACTCCGGATTGCATTTGTAATTCAATTCGTGGTTATTCGCAAAAAAATTGATCGTTGTAAATTCTTCACCCAAAGAAGAAATCGATTTAAAAAACTTGTTGGCATCATTAGAGTCTGAAAAATTTTACTAGCATTTTCTATGGGTAATATATGGAAAAGTTGTATCAAAAGTCGACACAATTATATTAAATCTGCAGATGATACAAGATCAGTGTTAAAATGTTGGATTTATTACAAAGAGCCAAATGGATATATTTATATAAATTAAGATATTTCTATAAAAGTAATATGTACTCAAGTTGAAAATAATTTTTAATTTTAGGTTGATATCGATTTTGGTGACCTTTTTGAAAATGGTAAAAAAATTTTCGGAGATTTGGGAAACTTCTACAATGCCATGATGGATATATTTCATTTAAAAGTAAAAAAACCAACTGCACGAAAATTTTATATTGAATTAAAAGAAAATGAAAAAAATATTTCAGAAAGTAAGGTTTATATATGTTTTTATTTTTTCCTTTGGTAAAGTGAAATAGTGCTAGACGAAATTTCGAGTACAACTAAATTTAATATTAACATTTAAAAAATGAATATGTAATATTGTAGATTTCAAAAACTTTGATGATAAGTTAAAACATAAACTAAGATACTTCAATTAAAACAAAATTATTTTCAATTTACATCAGTTTTATTGCATTGCCGAATAATATATTATATTAAATAACATTATATTAAAAATTAAAGTTTTTTAAATTATTTTGCATGAATTAACAAAATAAAATATAAATAATTACTGCTCAGTATACTATAATATTAGTAAACCCCAAAACAAACATTTTTCACAACAATTCAGTTATTTCATCTTATTTCTAATATTTAATTATTTTAATAAAATAAGTTCAAGATTAAGGAAATATTAACATTTAAAAATAAATAAATTTAATGATTTGGAATTTTGTATAAAATATGAACTTAAATTATTTAACTAACGATTGAGTTCAAAAAATAACCACTTATCCAACTATGAGTGAATGGAAAAAATATATTACATAGCGAAATATTAATTGTTTGCAGTTAAATGTATCCTTTAATAAATTTATTAAAAGTTTAACAGTAGGAAAAATCGGATCTGCATTTTTAATGTTGTAAAATTGTTTTTCAATAAATTGCCATACTGCATAGCATGATAACGTATATTTAAAATTAAAGATTTATTATCAATTACTTTAATTATAGTAGGAACTCTGTATTTTATACCATCGTAGAACTAAAACTAATCATCGTAACATCGTAACATTTAGTTTACGAACATCGTAAACTAAAATATCTACAGGATTCAATATATTTGATCCATCTGTTAGAATGAAAGGTTGAATATTTGTTTTTTCATGTTCTAGATCAAATATTCCTCCATATCTGTAGTTTTTGCAGCATTATAAACAAATTAATTTTAAGAATCTCTAATAGAAAATTATTTGACAACTTTTTTGTTTTCCTGTTTAATTACTGTTCTTGAAGTTACTCTTAAAACAGCATGTAGTAGAAGGAATATTCCAAAATTTTTACAATCTGAAGCAAAATACAAAATGTTGAACTTATAGTTATTTTTATAATAAAATATTGATTTTGTATACAGGTAGATGTTAAAACAATTAATTTAAATAATATAAATGTAGGTGCAAACGTACGAAACGAAACGAAATAAACGAAATCAATTCATAATTTTAAATTAAGATCTTACTTCTTCGTTTCCAACATGAATTCAGACTATAATTTTTTGATGAATTAACGCCCTATGAATTAAAGCTCCTGGATTTTACTTTTCTTTTAATTAACACAACCCGGGCCTTTACTTACTACTGATAATAGCACTACATTGAAGAAGTGATTTAATACCACAATTTTTTCCGAGTGTTTAATTAGCTTTTGAAAGTGAAGTAATACCGTATGAAGTAATACTCGAAAGTAATATAAATAAATTTTATGTAAATTAAATTATTATTATTATTATTTATTTTTGCATCTCATGAATAGTATACAAAAATTTTGAACCTATCCCTGCGGGTGTGGTTTTTAATTTTGAGATATATCTGACAGAAAGCATGAAAACTATTTATTTTTTTCATTTCAATTTCTTCAACTTATAAAATCTTGATTCACATATTTTTATTGAAACAAAAAATATTTGTATCAAACATCTATATATTTTGTTATAGTTTTAAATACTTGTAATTCTAGAATTTTTTTGTAAAGAAAATTAAATAAAATACTAAATACTTACTTAAAAATACTTCTTCCACATTAAAAATTTCAAAATTATGTTGATATAAATATATTATATAAAGTATCTAAATAATATTATGCAACATTTAAATATAATAACATTTACTATGATATTTAAAGAACGAATATGTATATATCAGAAATTGCCTTTTAAATAAATCCTTATTCTTTACAGAAATAAAATTATAATATTTAAATTTAATCTTTTAAATTTTCTATTATTATCAAAGATTTAACCGAAAGAAAACCTGTAATAAATACATTTTTGTATTTAATATATAAAAATTTATCCTTAACTGTAACAGAAACGATTTTTAATGTAGTAAAATTTCTTTAAAATGTTCTTTAGTATCTAAAGAATTATTACGTGTTGATATTATAATTAAAGAATCAATCTTTACAAAATTCAGTTACGTCTTTAAAAGATAAAAAAGATCTTTTAATATAATATATAAGTTTATAATTTACTTTTCGGAAAAACTCCGAATTCCGAAAAAAAATCTGTAAATTTTAAAGACAAAATTTTATGGCAAATTATACTATGAAACTTTTTCGAAAGAACAAAACTGTGACATTAATGAATTAATCTATAGGACTAATAGAGAAAGACACATTTTTTACATTTAAATAATATTTTTTAAATATTATAGAATTTTTTTTTTCAGTTAAGAAAAGTTAACATAAAAAAATTCTGGTTAATTTTAAAGGTAAAAAAATATCCTGTCTGTTTTATATTAAAAATAAGTTAAACTGAAATGTATGCATTTAAAAAGAGGTTTTTTCGAAATTTGAAGAGCTATTATAGGTGCTGTAGGATCTCCAACTAAGGGTACATAAAAAAGTTGTTCTACAGCATTACTCTTTTAAGAGACCTATGCATGGTTAATATTTCATTGCTCTTTACTAAAACGTATATAAGTTTTGTACAGCGGGTGAACGGGCAGGGTGAAACAAACAGCAAATTTTTCAAAATGTGCTTAAAAGGATTATCCGAAAAAAGGTGAAATGACATTACTTGCGAAAAAAAATGTATATATTATGGTTTTCTATAATTGAAATGCGATTTTATATTTCAGTATTAGCGAGTGATGTATAGTGAAAACTCACTTCGCTGTCATTGTGTACTCAATAGATCACTGATTCCTTTAAAGATTTTTTGTAAATGAATTGTCTCTAATTCCTCGCTCTATTTATTTAATTTGCTAAAAACAAATTTCATGATATGTAGTTAAATTAAATGATATTAATTAAATGTAAAAAAATTAAAATATTAACCACCAGCATCTGTAAATGCAGAGTAATAATTTAACTGTATTAATTTAAATTATATTCACAAAAGTTAATAATTTTAATTTCATAAACCTAACAAAATACTTCGGGCAATGCCGGGTATTCCTGCTGGTATATATATATATAATATCTTAATTATCAAAATTTTAGTTTTATTTTAGTAAGTAATGTATAATAATGCGTTCTTTTATTTTGTTTTTTATTTATAATATTTTGCTTAACTATTTTTAATATAATATGTATTTAAAAATTTGAATGTTGTTTTGATATTGATATCAGTGTTATATCAAGAGATTTCTGTTCAAATACACATGTAAAAAAATTATTAAGAATGATTTTAGAGTTGAATTTAAAATCAAGGTATTCCCTTTCTCTACAATATTTACATACAATAATTATTTGTGAGATTTTGAATTAGGAAGAATTTTAGAGTTGGATTCAAAATCAGGGTATTCACTTTTCCTACAATATTTATATATGTGTTGCTGCGCCCCGCCGTAGAATCCAGTCGATCTATGGAAAAGACAATTTTTATGTATTTTTTTGTGTCAAAAAATTTTTAGAAACTCTCTTAGTTTAGATATTTTCATGTATGTGAACTTACTGTTGAAATTTTGCCTTTAATGACGTTTGAGCTGACTGGAGTGTGGACAAAAATTCTTAAAATGAGCCAAATTATGTGTGTAAAATTAAAAAAAAAATTGGGCACAGGCATTAAAGCAACGGAAGTGTATCTAATATTGAAATTTTGGGTTTTTTAACATTAATTATATTTTTTTAATTTAGTAATCGATGTTTGCTCAAACACCCCAAGTAGTTCTGAAATCATCATTTCTGAAGTTCTTCATTACTTGCTTCGTATGTTAATACAGCGGCATCAGCTTATAACTTAATGATTTTGATACGATATATCATTTATGAATATTTTGAAGAGATCAGGCCCAAAAATTGAACCTTGTGGTCAAGAACCCCTACAAATTGTTTTTAGCTCACTTTTAAAATTATTTATCTTAACAATTTTGTTTTTTTAATGGATTCCCACTCCACATAAATATGACAAGGAAATTACGCAGCCTTCGCTTTTCAGGCGTGGTTGTAAATGTTGTAAGGGCGAATGATTCTTACGACATGTGTGGGATTCAAACACACTCCCGCGGTGTATACATCGTATTTTATACGTTCTTACCCATTAGGCCAACGAGGCCCCCAACAATTTGATGTCTTGCAAATAAATATATTTTGAAAAAGTTAATTTCATTTCAGTTAAGGTTTACTTTTTTAGCTCAAATGACAGAATTTCGTCATTTAAATAATCGAACGCTTCTTGAAAGTCTAGGAAAACACAAGTAAAATATTTACTTTCACTAATGTTTTGTGAAATAAAGTGTGTTAAGCTTAAACAAGCAGCAGTAGTATTGGAATTCTTTTCAAATCCGTACTGTTCTTTACAATTCAAACACAAACAACCATTATTCGTTATTGATTAAATTAATAAGATAGATTTAATACAAGATACTGAAGATTTTGTTGCAAAAAAAAAAAAATTCACGCATGGAGGGGCAGTAACTTGGTTTATAAATATACTTCCTTATCTACCTTAGGAGGTGAAAGGTGAAAACCGATTGAAAGGTTCTCACATACTCTACCTAATTTTCAAGTTTAAAGAGTGTATCTTAAAATCTCTTTATTTTATCACAATTTTAATTTAGAACCCTAGTAGTAGGGCTAGAACTCGCTTAAGCTTCAAGCCTCAAAAGATTTTAACATCACCTATATCCCAAACCCGAAAGGGGGTTTCACGTGGACGTAGTGGGAGTCTTGAGTAGAATTAATAAAGCTGCAGATGATGTCGATGATACTGTGCCATCCCTGCGGATTTCACAGTATCAGTAAGTCCAACCATGCCGATAAGGCTGCAGGTGAGATCTGAAACCAAGATATCTGATAGTGAAAGGTATCCTTTCATGCTCAGACTCAGGTCGATTGTATTAAGTGCCTTATCCTGTAAGGTTGCAATGCCGGAATGGACCGTTTTTCCCGGCCATACTCTTGGGATAAAAAATGTGATGGGGAGTTTATCAAAAGATGAAGCCAAGAGAAGAGCCATAGTACGCCAATGTTAATTCAACCTAAAACTATTGTCGTCAGCAAAGGTAAAAACGACAAGAAGAAAAATCAAAAAAGACGCAAGTCCACTAAAGTACTCATTAAAGAAAAGTACAACAAGGTTCTTTTCATTCTCAACAAGATAGCTATGAATGAAAAAGCACATACTGTTCATGAGAAGGACGCTGTGGGTAAAGTAATGTACCACCTTGCTGTAAATGAGTATCTAAAGATACAAGAAGGTAAATACGAGAATAAGGTGTTCCTGGTACAACAACTGGCCAGAAGTGTGATAGATCTCAAGATGAGATCAACAACGCAGCTAAAAAGGTCAATCAGAAAACGAGGTCCAGCCCAGTGGTATCAGATAACGCCAAGTGTTTGAGGAATCCCAAGGCAGAAAGGCCACTTCTTCAGATGTTACCAAGAATAGGCAATCCTACAAAAATGTAGCTATTAATCACCTAAAAGTTGCACTTATTGATAGGTTATCGAATAGTGGAAAGCCAATCACGGATAAATTGAGCGAAATAGAAGTTCATCTATCCGGGATGGTACAGTAACACGTTTTAGAATACTCGCAACGAACTCTCATGTCGTTTGACTGTGCTTACGTGGGGAGAGGTTGCAGAGTAATGAAGTGCGAAGATCAGGTGTATTTGGATTTCCTCAGCAAATTCTTCGCTAAGGTTAGATTTAAATGGGTTGGCTTAAAGCTCAAGCGCCTTTGGTTACTCAACATCAGCGTGGAAACAATGAAAAGGTTCTTCAATGTTTCTCCGAAAATCCAGATGAATAACAGGAGGATAATAAAGCTAGAACAATAAGTATCAATCCGCTATATTTATTAGAGTTGAGAACAGCTAAAGTAAAAATGGAAATAATGGCCAAGAAACGCATCTATCCACATCTTTTTATCGCCGAGCTAAATCTAACATAGCAGAGCAGTGGTGAAATTTTTTTTTCGCCACCATCTTTTTCCTTTGCAGGCCAAGCTGTACAACGAAGCAAAAATTAAAATAAAATTTTTATGGTTTAAAGATAATAGTATCTTCTTGCGGCAAAATAAGGAATCAAAGGTTTTTAAAATTAATAAACTTAATGATATTAACTTTGTTAATAATTATTTTAACAGAACTGATTAGCTATTTAATTATTTGCATTTTTTTAAAATATAATAACTGTTATTTAACTTCTTTTAAATATTTATTTTTCTATACAATTATTTTAACATTAATATTTTTTAGAATTGTTTACGTTTTACATAGATTATTTCACTTAACCTATAAACATTTAGACATTAACTTAAAATTATTAACACTAAAATTAAACAAATTGTTAAAAACAATTATAAAATTTAGAATCAGTACATGTAATCAATATATTATAAATAGTTTCTCATTTTTTTTAACATAACACAAAAAATTAAAAATTAGTTATATTTAAACAAAAACAACTTAATTAATAATTATCTAATCTTACTTGAAATACTTTTTATGTATAATATTATTTAATTTATTTTTTTTAATCAACTTTGCATTCAACTTAATCTCTTTTACCCTAATCAATTTTCACATTATTTATTTAGAATATATTACAATTTACAATACATTACAATTTAAAAATAATTAAACAAATTTTAAATATTAACTTAATAAATATGTAAATAATAAATATTTACATAATATGTTAAAAATAAAAATAAAAACACAACACAAATTTTATTGTAATACTATTACATCATATTTTAGATCTGTCAAAAATACTTTATATAGATTGCATTCACATATTAATTCACAATTTTAAAATTAAAATTTATTAAGTTAATATTTAAAATTTGTTTAATTATTTTTAAATATAGCGGATTGATACTTATTGTTCTACCTTTATTATCCTCCTGTTATCCATCTGGATTTTCGGAGAAACATTGAAGAACCTTTCCATTGTCCACGCTGATGTTGAGTAACCAAAGGCGCTTGAGCTTTAAGCCAACCCATTTAAATCTAACCTTAGCGAAGAATTTGCTGAGGAAATCCAAATACACCTGATCTTCGCACTTCATTACTCTGCAACCTCTCCCCACGTAAGCACAGTCAAACGACATGAGAGTTCGTTGCGAGTATTCTAAAACGTGTTACTGTACCATCCCGGATAGATGAACTTCTATTTCGCTCAATTTATCCGTGATTGGCTTTCCACTATTCGATAACCTATCAATAAGTGCAACTTTTAGGTGATTAATAGCTACATTTTTGTAGGATTGCCTATTCTTGGTAACATCTGAAGAAGTGGCCTTTCTGCCTTGGGATTCCTCAAACACTTGGCGTTATCTGATACCACTGGGTTGGACCAGGAACCAGTTGTTGTACCAGGAACACCTTATTCTCGTATTTACCTTCTTGTATCTTTAGATACTCATTTACAGCAAGGTGGTACATTACTTTATCCGCAGCGCCCTTCTCATGAACAGTATGTGCGTTTTCATTCACAGCTATCTTGTTGAAAATGAAAAGAGCCTTGTTGTACTTTTCTTTAATGATTACTTTAGCGTACTTGCGTCTTTTTTGATTTTTCTTCTTGTCGTTTTTACCTTTGCTGACGACAAAAGTCTTAGGTTGAATTAACATTGGTGTACTATGGATGGTAATGGCAATTCCACTTTTAGCTTCTTTTCTTGGCTTCATCTTCTGATGAACTCCCCATCACATTATCTTCCTTCTTTGTTTTATTATTTTTTTTTAAGTCGATACATTTTTTTCCCCGAGTACGGACGGGAAAAACAGTCCATTCCGGCATTGCCACCTTACGAGATAATTCACTGAAAATAATCGACCTGCTTCTGAGCATGAGAGGATACCTTTCGCTATCAGATATCTTGGTTTCAGATCTCACCTGCAGTCTTATCGCATTCAAGTTTTTAAATACATATAAAAATAGTTAAACAAAATATTATAAATAAAAAACAAAATAAAAGAACGCAATATTATACATTACTTACTAAAAAGCCGGAATATGGGGTACTTTTTATGGCATATTTCGAAACAGCTTTTCAAGTCCTATAATTAGTACCTAATAACTTCTTTTCTATCTCCAACCGTTTTTGAGATATAAAGAATAGAAAAGTAAAATAGATATACATATTTTTTATCTCTCTATAGTAAACCGTTCAAAAGATGTAGATTTTTTTATGAAAAGTCTCTAAAAAATCTTTAACTTCTCATATCTCGAAAAGGGTTCAGAATAAACCCCCCCTTCCAATACAATTTTTTGGCATACCGAGACGAATATGCTCGATCACCCATTTCAAAGAAGACCATCGAGTCGGAAACACCCTGTATATATCAGCAGGAATACCCGGCATTGCCCGGAGTATTTTGTTAGGTTTATGAAATTAAAATTATTAACTTTTGTTTTTATTATTATAATTAAATTATTAACTTTTGTGAATCTAATTTAAATTAATATAGTTAAATTATTACTCTGCATTTACAGATGCTGGTAGTTAATATTTTAATTTTTTTACATTTAATTAATATCATTTAACTACATTTCATGAAATTTGTTTTTAGCAAATTGAATAAATAGAGCAAAGAATTAGAGACAATTCATTTACAAAAAATCTTTAAAGGAATCAGTAATCTATTGAGTACACAATTACAGCGGAGTGAGTTTTCACTATACATTACTCGCTAATACTGAAATATAAAATCGCATTTCAATTATAGAAAACCATAATGTAATAAATTTTTTTTCGCAAGTAATGTCATTTCATGTTTTGTCGGATAATACTTTTAAGTACATTTTGAAAAATTTGCTATTTGTTTCATCCTGTCCGTTCACCCGCTGTACAAAACTTATATTTTTTCTATTATACTTTTTTTTTCTTTTAATCTTTGAAGTGACAACACTTCTTTTAATTAGTTAAAAACTTTTTTTATTATGTGAACATTTTTCTTTACTTATATTTTATTTCTAAAATTATTAAAATTAAACTTTAATAAAAATTAAACTAGTGAACTTTTTTAATTAATTTTTTAATTTTTTTTATTTCACTAAAAAAAATATTTTAAAGTGTAATATATTAAACTAAATTTTAAATTATATGGATACACTCCAATGACGGCAAGATAAGTATTCTTAATTTATTTAACAACATACAAATTTTATTTTAATTTTTTTACACATATAAATTTATCTACATATTAATTTTTATTTTTTTTTATTTTATTTTATTTTTGATTTATTTTTATTTTTTTCGAACTATATTAAATTTAAATAATTTTTAATTTTTCGGATTCAAATTATAATTTAAAATTAAACGGTTGGTTGTTTTTGTTTACATTAATTTACTCTAACTACATAACATAACATAACATAACTGAAAATTTAAAAAGAGGTGTTGTAAAAAATTGTATGAATTGAATAAAAGAAAATAATTGGTTTTAAAAAATATTCCTTTTATTTATTCTTGACCAAGATAATTTTTCTGATAGAAACATAGGTATTTCATAAAATAGTCTGGAATAGTTACACTGAACTATGTGTAAATTCAATGGAAAGTGGAATTCTTCTTGTTCCAATCTTAATTTAGATAGATAGATAATAGATAATTTACTTTATTATTGTCATTAATGAAAATAACAATTCTTTGCGATTCATCTCCCAAAATATTTGTAGATGTAATAGATATTCGCGTATATTTAGTTAAACTCCATTGTTATATGACATCACTGCTTGTATAAAGTCGAGCATGAGGAAAAAACGAGTGTACTCATCTAGCTGCAATGTAAGTTTTTTAGTGCGCTCTGCATGATCAAGTGTTAGCAAAAATTCTTTTCAATTTAATTTTGGTTCACTGTTTTTAAAACCGTGATAAAATGTACACCACTCCAAATAATTAATTTCGCTTATGACTTTGTAGTGTAGTTGGAAAATTGTTGATGTAGCAAAATATTCAATATTAAATCTAATTTGAATTTTTACGGTTTGTTTTTTGTCCGAAAAATAAAAATAGCTTAAAAAAATGTTCTACGCTGGCTCACCTTTTTGTGTTTCAAATACTTCTGAATTTGTTAATTGCTCCATCTTTTTTGTTTTAACTGATAAATTTTATTTTAGAATTTTGTATTTATAGTTTTTCTCCCACATTTTTAAAAAATTTTTCGAAATATACTTTGTATTGCTTTATCGTTTTTAAGTGGGAATGATGTGTCGAATAAATTAAGAAAATATGTCATGCTTTTACGGGAACTTGCCATCCATAGATATACACAACAATAATGAGATGTTTAATATAAAATTACTTTGTAAACGCTTATTGTTGGAAACAAAACAGTTTGATTGATTTCGTAGAAATTTTATAATCTCATTGTGAAACGGGGAATTTCCAAATGAATCAAAATATTCTGCACACCCTTGAACTGGAACAAATATTGCTAACCAATTTGTTCCCTTTTCATTAGAAGTATCGGTATTTACCACCAAAATACTAGGCTTTGAAACTTGTTTTGGCAATAATCAAGAGCATAAACGCCTCTAAATAGTTTATGGGTTAAGTTATTACATTTAAGCACTTTTAAAATCTGAAGTGTATTAATTTTCTTGCAAACGGGAAATATAGGAACTAACTGTAATGTTTTATACCAAATACATAAATGTTGTTTATATTACAGTTAACTCATTAGAGCCCAAAGCTCGCAATAAGTTGAAATTATATATTTGTATTATGAAATATTATGAAAAAGCCGATGAAAAATAATAATTTGGGTGGTAAAATTTTTCAAGTTTTGAGGCAGCATGGGAATTGCATGTCATATATATAGGACACTGGCCAAATATGATATCATAATAAATAAAAAAAATTTTCGTTTTATTAAAAAGTTTTATTGCAAAACAAAATAAAAATTTATACAATCCATTCATTTTGATATTCATTAAAAAAAAACTAATAATCATATATTATGTATTACATAAATAGGACATATTGTTTATGTTATTTGCCAATGTGATATGGCTTAAAACAACCTATACATAAAGTAACATCACACTTTGAACAAAATGTTTTTTTACAGTTTGTTTTTTGACATCGCCTCTGCTTCTTCTTTGGTCTATTAAATGGTCCTTTCTATCAAAGCGTACTTCAGAAAAAGGTATTGTTGCTTTGAATTTTCGTTTTGCACCTCTCGGATTTTGTTTCAAATAATAAACAGCTATAGATCTTTTAAAGTTAAGAGATGAAAGAGCAATTTTCCTTGGATTTTTTTATGCAAAATCCAGGCATTGTTAATTGCCATATCTAGCATTCTCGTAAAAAGTACCCAGTACCACTTTTTTCACTTATCCCTATAGCATATTTGCTGATTAACCAATCATGATGGTCGACTCCTCCCATATGTTGATTATAGAATTGTATTACTTTGGGCTGTTGAACATCAACACGTTTTTTTTCTAGCTTGTTCCATCGTAAAACTTTTGCGGTCGGTTCTATAAAATCGTAATTTGTGGCGACAATAACACACTTATTATAGTGCCAGCGAACAAAAAGAACTTCACCTTGAGAATGAAATTGAAAATCATATGAGCCCCTAGATTCTTTTTGTAAAATTTTTACAGATTTCAAAGGACATTTTTCAATCCTGTTTTCTCTTACAGTGCCTGTTGCACTGTATCCTAAGTTTTTTAAATGAATTAATAAATCGCGGCTGGTTAAAAAATTATCAAAACACACTGCATGGTCAATAGGATTTTTCACACATGTGAATAATTGCACAACTACTCTTGAACCTAAACTCAAATTTTGACGTTTCCTTCGATTCTCTTCCAGTATAAAATGAAAAATTGTAACAGAAACCATCGTCTGCACACAGCGCCCACAATTTGTACGCAAATCGTATGGGTTTACCACGAATAAACTGTTTCAATCACATAATCTTTAACAATCATTTCATCAATAGAAAGATTGAAGTCAAATACTCCACATTGTTGAAAAAAGGTATTCATTATTTCTATTAAAGGTTTGATTTTAAATGATTTATGATTATTGTTGAATGATTATTGTTGTCAATTTTATTATTATCGGCAAAGTTTATATAGAACTTCAAAGTTTTAATTTATTTCTGGACATGTCTTCCTTTATTATATTTATCCCAAGGTCTTTATCAATTGACCAGTACATACGTTCTGATGGAAGCTTATGATAACCACTAAAGATAAGAATACCAACGAATATTTTCAGTTCTTCTACATCCACGTCAAAATTATTATCATTTTTATTTTCATGAGCATATTTAACAGTTTCTGTTCGTATAAGATTGAACACATCATCATTCATAAATTTTTCAAATAACTGGACCGGTGTAAGGTGACCTAGGTCTTTCTCCAACACTTCAATTTTTCTATTTTGAATTTCTTTTCTCATGTCGTTTGGATCAACCGAATATACAGGATTTCGGTTGGTCCAGACAGGTTTAATATCAGTATAATCCTTTTTAGGTTTATTTATATTTTTTCCCTTTTCAATTTCAGCTCTATTATAAATTAGTTCTAAAGAACCAGGAACGTCGTTAACTTCAGCAGTTCCTATTTGGTCATCATCGGCCTCGTATTCGTCTGTTAAATAATTGACATAGGGAGGTAAAGCAATAATGTCTATATGCCAGATTCTCCGTTTCCCAAAATTCGTTATCATTTAGCAAATCCCGTATCTCTCCAAGTGTGAGAGTCTTTTTCATATTTAAAACTTGAAAAAACAAATTATTTGAATTTATTGCAATAAAAACAGTTTAGTAACGCTTACCTTTAAAATTACAACAAGAAAAATTGATTTTAAAAAGCAGATAACAACTAAATTATACAACTTAGATATTTTTGCAAAAATAAATTATTATATTTTATTTGCACTAGTTAAAATATGTAAATTATAATTTCGTTGCACTTGTTATAACAAATTATAGAATTAAAATAAAACTTATGAAAACAAACAACAATAAAAACTAAACTCCTCCAAATGAATGAATGAACTTCGCAAATTAATAATACCAAACCAATCAATTATATTTTGCAAACAAAATGATCACTAAATCAAATCTACTCTGATTTAAAAAAAAAAATTCAATAAAGTTTTTCAACATCTAGTAATTTTTTAAAATTCCGTTTGATAAGATATATGGCCATTCTCCTATAAATAGGACAACGTCTTTCGTATTGCATTATAGCATAAAGAATGTAAGGTTCTATTTTTTTTTGTTTTCTGCTATTTAAAAGCTTAGTATGTTTACACTTTATTACCAAATTAAAATTTTACAATAAAATAATAAACGGTGTATGCAACTTTAAGAAGTAAAATGATTTTTATATAGATTTGGGTACTTTAATTTTTTCGAGGTGTTTTTCAATGTTTCTTACATAAACATTATACTGGCCAATATTGACATAAGCACATTTCTCTTTGTTAAATTCTTTTGTTGGAAATCGTTCAGATATATTTTTGAAAGAGCAACTTTCCAATTTCTATTTCTTAAATAAAAATGATTAGGTAATTTATTCTCGAATGAAGCTAAAGTGTTATCTGGAAATAGTTTTAGATTATCATTACTAAACTATGTTACATAGAAGTCATCTTGACTATCCATCTTTGTTAACTTCTTCCAAAACATAAAATGTTGTACTATTTATATGTCGTCCATTCCGGTGTTGATGAAGTTCTTAGTTTTGAAAACTAAAATCATTACTTAGACTTCTAAGTAATGAATTTAGTTTTCTTTTTTGTTTAAGGAAACTGTGAAAGTATAGTGGAGGAAATTGCACTACTGGCCGATGCAAGTGTCCTCTTCTTTTCAGGAGATGGTACAGCACAGCTTGATGTTTCAAACATTCGATAATCAGAGCTTAGAGATGGTCTTTCTACTAATTTTTCATCTTTTAAAATTTCAGTTTGAGCAAATTTTTTAAATGAATTTTCATCATCCAAATCGTAATGTGTTAAATCGATATCCATATTTGAATATTCTTTTTTAGGGTCATATTCAAACACATCATCAATTACTAATGGCATAAAATCGGTCTGTGCTGATGTTGATTTGTATTTAGGTAATTCAGTTTCTGTTAATGCATTTCGTTTAGAAAAGAATATTTTTTTTTTTATAGCCTTACGATTAGTATGGCGTATAATAAAATTACTCCTCCGTTTGTAACACCTTGAAATAAGCGAGCTAGATATACCTTCAAAGGTATGGATCGGATCAGAATCAAATTCTGAGTCAATTAAGCCATGTTTGTCCGTACGTCCGTCCGTCGGCACGCTGACTCAAAAAATGAGGAAGCTAGAATCTTGAAATTTACACAAAATATTTTCCTATTTGAAATTTGTAGGTTCCCAATTTTTTTTGGTTGAGTTCTGACCAAAACTCCGGGTAGCTCCAGAACAACTAACTTTTAGATCTCCACAATTTTTTTGAAATAGAGCCATGAAATTTTAACTGCTGATAGATATCATAAAAATATTAATTTTATGATTATATTAATTTTTCTGTAGCCTCACCCGTTAAGGAGCTACTGCACCCCAACTTTCACAAATCTCTATATTTAAATTGTTATAACACAAGCTCTAGAAAGTACATCTTCAATCTGAAAATTCCAAACGATAGGTGCTATTATGAGCATTACAACAAGTATATAATAAATATGTATATACTTGTGCTATACGGTTTCCCAATTTACCGTTATGTGAAACTGAATTATTGCAAAATCCTTTGACCCTTCTATCTTCTAAACGGTTTAAGTTGGAAACTTGAAATTTTGACAGAGATCTTTGAAAGTATAAGTCATTTCAGAAAGTTTTTTTGTATCATCCCCCGTTTAGGAGCTGTAAGGGGTCAAAAACTGAATATTTCCTATTTTTAAACACCTGTAACTTGAACACCTGTTAACATTTTTTTGAAGTAATACATAAAAATTAAAGCTTCAACATTATACTCTTATTTCTGTTAACAATTTTTTTTAAAAACATAGGGTTACTTTACATGTAATTGACGAAAGTGTTACTTGATTTTTTCAAATTTTGTAACAAATTTCTTTAACAAATTTTTTTCATTTTGTTTTACTCGATAATTTGAAATTGTTGAGGATATAATGCGCAGTACAAAAAATGTAAATAAATAAACAACATAACGGTTGCTTGAAGAACTTTTATTTATATGATATTGATATACATACATATCTTTATGTGTTTATTTACATATCGTATATGTCACTGATGAATCAATGATAAGAGTATAGATGTATATTATATAGCGCCGTATTTACATACATATATGTATTTTATTGTACTTATAAGAAATTATTCTATGCATGGAAATATTTTTAAAGAAATATTGCAATGTATGGCGATATACTTATAACAATATAAATATACTATGTGCGCATTAATATAATATAATATTTAAAATTATATTTACTATTTTGTAATTTAATATACATCTACTGCTTAGTATTAAATGGTACAATAGAATATTTGAAAGAGTTTGGGATTGGTAATCGTTATGTGGAAGGTTAGAATCTGCTTTTGAAGAATGTATAAACATATAGTTTGAATATATGTACAACCCATAATTCTAGAAATTATAAAATTCACCAATTCAATTATTTTACAATACTAAAATATTTAAAAAACAAGTAAATGTAACAGTAAGTCGAATTAAATTAAAAATACATAAGTGTTTTTGGTAGCTACTTGAACGTCTTCGCTTTTCTTCGTTTCCAAAATACGAACTCATGTTTCAAATTCTTTCAAATGTCAGTTTCGAATTTTATAGAAAAGTTAAATTACAGAGACATAAATCGAACGGGAAGTAACATCATTGTACAAAATTTGAAGGTTCTATCTTTGTTTATTTTAGAGATAATCTCGTTTGATCTGGGGCTCGTTCGGAAGCTTCCAAAATCGGAACCCATATACCAAATCCTCCCAAATTTGCAGAGACCTAAATCAAACATAAAATAACACCATTCTGCCAAATTTAAAGGTTATATCTTTGTTGTTTCTGGAGATAATCTCATATGCTCTGGGGCTCGTTCGGAAGCTTCAAAAATCCAAACCCATGGACCATATCCTCTTAAATTTCAGAGACATAAATCAAACGGGAAGGAACATTCTGAACATTAAATTTTGTATGGTGTTTGTAACCACCAAAAGGAAGCGAGTTAGATATGGACATGTATATATATTCTGAATCAGGATCATCTCCTGAGTCATTTAAAGATGTCCGTCCGTCTGTCAGTCCATTCGCACGATAACTCAAAAACTAATAAAGTTATCTTGATGAAATTTATATAGTAGGTTACTAATTACGAAAGGGAGGCAAAGTTCGAATCTGGACAAAATCAGTAAATGGGTTCGGATTCTGGAAGCTTCCGAATGATTCCGGAGCAAACGAGATTATCTCCAAAACCAACATAGATAGAACCTTTAAGTTTTGTACATTAATGTTCCTTCCCGTTCCATTTATGTCTCTGAAATTTAAGAGGATTTGGTCCATCGATTTAGATTTTGGAAGCTTCCGAACGAGCACCAGAGCAAATGAGATTATCTCGAAAACCAACTAAGATATAACCTTTAAATTTGGCAGAGTAGTATTCTTTCATGTTTTATTTAAGTCTCTGAAATTTGAGAAAATTTGGTTCATGGGTTCTTATCTTGGAAGCTTCCGGACGAGCCCCAGAGCAAACGAGTATATCTCCACAACCAAGAAAGATAAAACTTTTATTTTTAGTACAAAGGTGTTCTGTTATGTTTCCTTTTCTGTAAAATTAGAAACTGACATTTGAAAGAATTTGAACCATGGGTTCGTATTTTGGAAACTTTCGGACGAGCGCCAGAGCAACGAGCATATCTCCAAAACCAATAAGTAGAACTTTTAAATTTAGTACAATGGTGTTCTGGCATGTTTTTTTTATGTTCCTGACATGGATTCGATGAATTGGAGTGGCAATTCGGGTACCTGACACACACCTCCCAAGGACTAACAATCTTCGAAATTATTAAAGATTTAAAATTTTTTACAAAGGTTTCAAGCATATCCCAAGAGGATGCCTCTTTTACGTTCCTGAAATTCGAGTTGAAGGAGACAGAAAAGGGAAGAAGTTCAAGCAGCTGCCAAAAAAACTTATGGATTTTTAATTTAATTCGAATTATTCAGGTGTAGGGTATTAATAAGTCGGTTGCATCGACTTACTGTTACATTTACTTGATTATTATTAATTTCAGACAATTTACATAAAAAAATTGTGTTTAAGAAATTAAATTCTAAACTAAATCTAAATTAATACCAGAAACTAAAAGTTTATAAATCACATTACAATTTTTTTTTTCTCTTGAACAATAGTTAATTTCTAAAACTTTTTAAATATTTCTTAAGTCTATGTTTAAATTCATGTAAGTCTTGGCTGCGTTTTAGTTGGATAGGTAGAGTGTTAAGCATCTTTATTGTGCTGCATTTTAATCCTTGTAGCTTCTTAGTTGTAGTTTCTTTAGGTACCACAAGATGTCCTCTATATCTAGTGTTGTAGTTGTGAACGTTATCTCTTGCTATAATTGTTAATGTAGATTTCATTTTCTTGTTTAATATTTTATATACATATTTACATTTTTCGAAGTATATTAATTGGTTTATGTCGAGTTCATTTGTGTTGACATACAATTCCTTTGTACTCAATCTAGGGTTCAATTTGTATAATGTTTTTAACGACTTTTTATGATCATACCCATTTGATTGACATGGTTTTACTGTTACTCCAACTGCATATATTGTAACGAGTTTTTGACAAGATGTACCCCTTGTAAATTAATTTGGCGGCTTTGATTGGAACACCACCTGCTCTTTTGATTGCCATTATGATCGGTATTAAATCTTTTCTTTAATTGTTTAATATGTTTACCCCATTTAAGATTTTCATCTATAGTCATTCCGAGATATTTTACATGCTGAACTCGTTCTACCGTGACCCCTCTTGCTTTTATTGTAATTTTATGATATCTTTTTCTTGGTGTTTTAAATACAATATAATACGTCTTTTTGGGATTCATACAGAGACCATTACCGTCCAGCCAATCACCGTATACTTCAATATTATTTAGGTTATTTTCTAGTTGGTCTAAAGTTTTAGCCTTACATAAATTGTATACTTTGATACCAGGTTACATTTTGAAAGTTTCATTACATATAATAAATAAAGAAGTGTGCCTAGTAACGATCCCTGTGGACTCCAGTATTAATCACTAGTTCAGAGCTTACAGTGTTTTCAAGTCGCACACAATGAGTTCTATTTGACAAATAGCTCTTAAATAAGCTATTTGCTATACCTCTAATTCCCAAGTCTTCAAGAAAATTTAGTAGCTTGCCATTATTGACAACATCAAATGCTTTACTTAGATCAATAAACATTGCCGCAACATAGTACCCTTTATCTAATGCGTCATGAATTTGGGCTATTGTAACCGACACAGCAGAATCTGTACCACTTCCTTCTATAAATACATATTGACTCGAATCGAAGCCAATAGTTTGCTTAATAAATGATCTTATTCTTGTATCGATAGCTTTTGCATATATTTTACTGATTGAATTTAACAGCGATATAAGCCTATAATTTCCACAATCCGTTTTTTGTCCACCTTTGTGAATTGGCACAATGACGGCCTGTTTCAAGCATTTTGGATAAATTCCATTTGTAAGGTATGAGTTTACCATTTTACATAGAATATTCTTGATAATATGTATCAATTCTTGGAGAGCTCTTACAGTAATTTTATCAGCCCCTGGAGTTGAATTTCTATGAAGATTCATAACAATAGTAACAATTTCAAATTCTGTCACTGGCCTTAATATACTGATCTTAGAATTATGGAATTGCGCATTGTATTTAACACTGTGCTAATTCTATTCTCTTTTATGATGTTTTCTCCTATTTCACTAAAATATTTGTTTAAAGTATTAGCAGTTTCAATATCACTTGTGGCAATTTCTCCATTTTCTTTAATCAGATTATCAATATAGTAGTTTTTTTCATCTTTTTTATTTTTTATTGTGAAATTTACAACTTTTCGTAGTTTTCTATTATCATTTCCCGCTTTGTCAATGCAGTTGTTCATGTGACTACTCTTAGCTTTCAGAATGACATTTTTCATCTTTTTTTTATATTTTAAGTATTTTTCTTTTTTAACCATGTTATTTTTATCTTTTTTGTTCGCTTTGTATAACGAGCGTCTAATTTTTAATTTGTTAAGAATAGCTGGTGTAATCCAATTATTATTTCTTCATCTTATCCCATTAGTTACTGTACTGCATTGTTTTGCTTCTTGTACATTTCCAACAAGTTCATCAATTTCAGTAATATGTTTTTCAGTTAGTTTATTAGCTATACTCTATCACGCAATTTATGATAGTCTGGTATGTGAAAGCTTTAAATAAGGTTTTAATGAAGTTTTTATCAGTTGAATTCTCAGTAGGGCAATCTTATGATCTGATATTTCATTACAGTGTTTGTTTTTTCAAATAGATTTAGATATACATCAGCAAAAGAAATACAGTGTGAGAATCGATCTACTTTTTATTGTAAATATTCAATAAATAAAGTGCTATTTTCATTAGGAGCTTTATAGAAAGTACCTAGTTTTAGTTTAGGTTGCATGTTTAACATTTCAATAACAGTGAAGTTATAGTTCTTATCTTTTTCAACTTCATTATATTTAAACTTATTATTGACAAAGATTGCAGTTCCACCTGCTCTTCTTTCATTTCTGCAGTTAAATATTGCATTAAAGTACTGTATGTTATATGTATTAACCTTATTTTCAAAAATCCACGCTTCCGTAAGAACGACGATATCAATATCTTTATAACTATGAATTAATGCTTCAAGTTCCAGTAATTTTTTATGTATTATGCTACAAATGTTTTATGTATTATGCTACAATTCTGTATTCATAAAACTTGTATAATTAATCATTATGGATTACTTATCATATAATTTCTCCAAGATTCTCTGTACTTATCATCAATATGCCGTCTGTATGAAGGTAAATCTTTAGCAACCTCTTCATTAGAAATATCTATACTTTCATGATATTGTTTATATAGATTACTCAATTGTTGATAGTCAGTCGGTAGTTCTTCCTGGTTGATAAATACTTTAATGTTTGTTTGGGTTATTCCATTATAACAAATATCATTCTGGTCATAAAAATAAGACAAGTATAATCTCACGTTATTATATACTCGGTGTTCACGAAAACGTTAGAGAGCGTATATACTATCTCCTTTCTCAATCCCATTTTTGGTCATTCTAACATTGGATCAATGAAAATGCTTTTTTTGTTTTCTTGCGATGGATTTTTCTTTGTTTTTTCTATGTTTTTTCTTAGTGGGTTTAATGTTTCTCCTTTAATCCATTTCATCCAGTTACCTTGATTGGTATCTCTCTTTACTTCTGTGTTTTTATTGCTAACTTTATTCTCAATAGCAATACTCTTCATATTTTTACTAGACGAATTGCCTTGTTTGCTATTAATTTCCCTACTACTATCGTTAATATTATAAGTATTGTTGTTAAAACTGGAACTAATATTTACGCCATATTTAAAGTTTTCATAAGAAAAACTTTTGCTTTTTTGTTTACCAATTTTTGAACTTGTTCTTATCCAAAATTTAGGAATGTAAGTAAATATTTTTATTGCTTTTTCTTTAGTTTTGACATCATTAATTGGGTTAATAATATTGTTGTTATCGCAAGTAATTTCATTGTTACGAGTAACATGATCTATTGAATTTTTTATAGCTTTATCTATAACAGATTCTTTTTGATTATTTATATTAATAACGTAATTTTTATTTTCTGCATATTTGGTACTAATAAAATTTACTTCCTTAACAAATTTCTGTGGTTGCTAGTAACCAATCGTTTTTTTTTTCTTTGACATAATTTCTTTTGGTAAGCAAAGCTTACGGAACGTTTTATGATTAACATCCACATTTAATCTCAATTTTTTATTGTATTTTACACAATTTAATAATTTGTGCAGTTGCTGGTAGTATGGTGTTGGTGACATTTTAAGCATGTTTCCCTATCCGTGCAATCTGCCGATTTATGGTGAAATCCCTTACATTTGTAGCACCTCATAACATTTACTGCATCGAATACTTTGCTTCTTTCACATCCAATAAACACTTTTTCATTTTGCAATATGCTCTCCTTATCGACTTGACCTCTCCGTTGTACATTTCTTTGTTAAATTTGTTCACAGTGTGTACCTTTATAACCTTAAGGTCCGATATTTCCATAAAATGATTTTGCTTTTTCAATTTTTGAACGATTTCCTCCTCATTGAATTTATAATTCATATTGACAATCTCAAATTTTGGTTTTATATCAATTGGTATTTTAATTTCATAATTATCATTAATTTTCTTTTCCAACTCTAATTTTATTTTATCATTATTTTTGAATTAAAAAAAGTAATAGATACATTGAATTATTTGAATTACTTTTGAAATAAAAAAAGTAATTCATTGGATTACCTGAATTATTTTTGAATTATTTTTTTAATTCAAAAGTAATTCAAAATAATTCAAAGTAATTCAAATAATTTGAATTATATTTGGTAATATTTTATAATGCAAATATAAGAAAAAATAGTGCATTATTTTAATGAATTAGTTTGGAAAAATAATTCAAAACAATTATTTTAATGCAATAAAGAAAAAATAATGCATTATTTTAATGAATTAGTTTGCAAAAATAATTCAAAATAATTATTTCAATACATTATAAGAAAAAATATTGCATTATATCTAATTAATAATTACGAAAAATAATGCATTAGTTCCCATCTCTGATATATACATATATATTTACATTTTATAAATATTGAAATGTTAACCTCTGAGGGTAAATTTTTTATTTTTTTTTTATAAATTTAGTAATTTTGCAAACAGATTATAAATAAAGTATGTTAGATTAAAAACTCGTGTGCTGTATAAAATTCTATACTGGATGAAAAAATTATAGTTTTATCTGAAAACTTTGACTTAATTTAATTTTTGTTGATGTAATATTTTAAGAAAAGGCAAAAAGGCGAATTGAAGTTTCAAAATAAAAAAAAAGGGTTGAATTCAATTACACGTTCAATTCGGCATAAAAAAACTCTTGTAAAACAAAATTATAAGATAAATATATCTATTTGAAGTCCATATATCAAACAAGCTACTATCCTTTGGTAATCTGTAGAGCCTTCCATTAAAATTCAGCTTACTATTTTTGCATGTGGCGCAGGTTCTACCTGATTGGAGGAAATCTGATTTTATATTTTGAAACATTCTAAACAGAGGATGAATGTATTATATGCTCATGCTAATGAAAGCAAAAGAGATGGAAAAGATAATAAATGTATGTAGATAAATAATGAGTCAGAAAAATAGAAAATTTTAATTATAAGTTTTGCAACAAGTTAATGAATAAAATAATTGAGACAATCAAATAAATTTGGAAACAAATTCCAAACAACAAGGGCTTGGGCGATTTGTAAATTACGTATTTAAATATAACAGCGCACACTTGAAATTATAACTAGTTGGAACTTGTTTCTCGTTGTGTTCACATTTTGTTTTGGTTTTGTTGTTTTTTAAATATTAATTGAAGTAGATACCATTAAAATATTTAATTTAGTTACTATTCAGTTTAAGCAGAAATTTTTATGTAATATAATTAAGCGATGGCTGCTGATAATGATGGTAAGTTTTTATTGATAATATAATTAACTTTTTTTAAAACTTTCTATATAGCATATAAAATTATTCCTAAATATAATGCTTTATGTTACATGTAGATTTTATTGAAAAATTAATTGAAGCAGTTGAAACAAGGCCTGCAATTTACGATCAAAATTTAAAGGAATATGCAAATAAAAATGTGGTGTCAACCTTGTGGACGCAAGTCTGCGAAATAGTTGTTGATTTATGGGATGATTTGACGCCGCAAGAAAAAAGTAATACAGGTAAGACGAATATTTATTTTAATATTTCATTTTCTTATATTATCGGTACTTCTTATTACAAATTATAAAACAAAAAATAAATCCACACCTGAACTTTGTAAATGACTCATATTTTTTCATATTGCCAGGGAACAGAACCTTGTGTTGTAGTAAAATTATTTTGTAAAATAGTCTCTTGTTGTATATCCGTTATGAGAACCTCGTGTTGGTAGGGTTGATGAAATTGAAAGGAGACTCATATAGTGTATCCTTAAAGTTTATACCATCCTTTTGACGAACATAATTATGAAAAATACAGCAGGCTTTTATTATGGTGTCACAAAATTCAATTTTCACATCTAACGGTCTATGAAATATTCTCCATTTATTAGCCAAAATTCCAAAGGCACATTCCACCATTCTTCTTGCTCTTGTTAATCTGTAGTTAAAAATTTTTTTAGGTAATGTTAAATTATTTCTCTCATAAGGTCTCAAAATATTCTGCGATAAAGTAAATGCTTCGTCAGCAACGAAAACAAATGGCATAGGTAAACCATTATTGTTATCATTTTGTAGTTTTAGATCTTTTGGTAAATTTAAATGTTTCGCCTCAAGTCTTTTTTCGAAATTGCTATTTTGGAATATAGTTGAATCACTTCCACTGCCATATGATCCTATATCGACTGATATAAAATTATAATCTGCATCAACAACGGTCATTAGAATCACAGCAAAGTAGTTTTTATAATTACAAAATTGAGATCCACTGTGGTATGGTTGTTTTATTCTTATGTGCTTCCCATCTATTGCACCAAGACAATTCGGGAAGTTTGTTCTTATAGCAAATTTTTCTGATATTCCGCGCCATGTAGTTTCATTTTTTTGCGGTATAACAGTAGACTTAAAACATAACCATATTTTATTGCATGTATCTTTCACAATTTGCCTAATAGTTACAGCGCCGATTAAATATTCATAATGCAATGATGGAAAGCTATTTCCTTTAGCAAGATACCTAAAAATTAAAGTTATAGTATAATCATGTTATAATATTTAATAAAATTATTTTAAGCTAGAACTTCCTTTACATACTTTTTCATTTATTATTCTTAGGTAAAGAAATCCAGCAAAAATGGCGTAATTTAGGAACTTGTTTCATGAGAGAACTGAGCAAACAGAAAAAAGGAAAATCCGGCGAAGCCACCCAAAAATGTCGAAAATACATTTATTTTAGCAATCTTTTATTTTTGCTGCCTACCATATCCAATAGAGAGACGTTAAGCGAAATAGATCCAACTCTATTGGATGAAGAAGTGTCCGTTACTGCAAGTCACATCCAGTCACCACCATGCACGTCCACATCCAGTCACTACCACAATACTTCCAAAGTTCCGAAAACCAAAAAAAATCTTACGAAGAAAAATTATTGGAAATTTTAAAAAAAGCAAGAGGAGAAAACTGATGAAGATAAATTGTTTTTGTTATCTCTGATGCCATTTTCAAAAAAAAATTAATGACGAACAAAAAATGGAGGCAAAAATACAAATTCTTACACTAATTAACAATATTACAAAAGCACCGAATACGACCATGACTGCAAACCATAATATTATACAGGGAATAATAATGATTTTACGCAATGATTTTTTGCAATCAAACAGTTGCTGCAACTAAAAATTGCATGTCTGCCCAAGATTTAATAAAAAAAAATTTTTCTTACTTTTTGAATAGAAATTATGTTCCAACTTTCTGATTGATGAATGATTAAGAAAAAAAGAACTTGTGCACTAATAGTAAAATTATATATTTCGCATATATACATGAACTTAACTTTAACTTTTTATTAAACTTGTAAAAAAACTTTTAATTTTTCACTTCTATAAAAAAAATTAACTTATTTTAATAAAAAAATTCAAGTTATACACATTGGATAACTTACCGCTCAAATTTAAATTTCATTTTTCTTTATTGTATTCTTTATGTATTCTTACGTTAAAATTCTTTTAATCCATAATACCAGGAACTATATTTTGAAAGGTAATTTCACAAAAAAAGCACAAGTCAACTAGGGTTAATAGTGACATACTTTTTTTTTTCATTTTAAATAAAAACTACTCATGCATTTCTATTGATATAAAAAAAAATATTAAATACTAAAGCATACATAAAGCAACACATAATCAGTCTATCCAAAATACAATACTTAAGAAATCAGAAGTAAATTATTTATATAGTGTTGTTTATATAGTGTATGTTATAATATATAATTATTTGATTTACTTCAATTTTTAAAAACAAAAGATATTAAAAGCTCTTTATGCGAAAATGTTAGATTGAAAGAAAAATGTTAATGTTTTTTGTATTATTTTTTGAATAAATGAAATATTTAAAATTAAAAACAAAGAAATACAACCAAAATCATTGATAGACAACTCTTTTCTTTTAAAATATAAAAACACAAACATAAATAGATTTTATTATACCATTTGTAATAGTAGGGTATTCTCAAAGTGAATTCTTTTTTTTTTTTATTTCTAATTCTAATCATAAATAAATAAAGTAATTTTTAAAATATTTGAATTGTTTTCGACTTTAGACTAAAGTTGTGTGAACGAAGAATACATGTATTCAAAATTTGTTATCGTGTGTTTTGGCTGAATTCGAGTACTACCTAAATAGTTTTAAAAATAGTTTTATAATGGTAAATAATCTAATAATGGTTTCGAGTTGTACAAATTATACATCAAAATAAATACTTAAAAAAATTTTTAAAACTTTAGTTTCAAAAAAAAATTTCGTGAATCATACAAATGATATTGCAATATTGTCTTTTATTCAAACGCATTCTTCTTTTGAAAAAAAAAAATAACAAAATAAAAACAAGTAAATGTAGCAGTAAGTCGATGCAACCGACTTATTAATACCCTACACCTGAATAATTCGAATTAAATTAAAAATCCATAAGTTTTTTTGGCAGCTGCTTGAACTTCTTCCCTTTTCTGTCTCCTTCAACTCGAATTTCAGGAACGTAAAAGAGGCATCCTCTTAGGATATGCTTGACACCTTTGTAAAAAAATTTTAAATCTTTATTAATTTCGAAGATTTTTAGTCCTTGGGAGGTATGTGTCAGGTACCCGAATTGCCACTCCAATTCATCGAATCCATGTCAGGAACATAAAAAAAACATGCCAGAACACCATTGTACTAAATTTAAAGGTTCTACTTATTGGTTTTGGAGATATGCTCGTTGCTCTGGTGCTCGTCCGAAAGTTTCCAAAATACGAACCCATGGTTCAAATTCTTTCAAATGTCAGTTTCTAATTTTACAGAAAAGGAAACATAACAGAACACCTTTGTACTAAAAATAAAAGTTCTATCTTTTTGGTTGTGGAGATATACTCGTTTGCTCTGGGGCTAGTCCGGAAACTTCCAAGATAAGAACCCATGAAACAAATTTTCTCAAATTTCTGAGACTTAAATAAAACATGAAAGAACACCACTCTGCCAAATTTAAAGGTTATATCTTAGTTGGTTTTCGAGATAATCTCATTTGCTCTGGTGCTCGTTCGGAAGCTTCCAAAATACGAATCCATGGTTCAAATTCTTTCAAATGTCAGTTTCCAATTTTACAGAAAAGGAAACATTACAGAACACCTTTGTACTACAAATAAAAGTTGTATCTTTGTTGGTTGTGGAGATATACTCGTTTGCTCTGGGGCTCGTCCGGAAGCTTCCAAGGTTTGAACCCATGGACCAAATCCTCACAAATTTCAGAAACATAAATGAAACATGAAGGAACACCATTCTGCCTAATTTAAAGGTTATATCTTTGTTGCTTTTGGAGATAATCTCGTTTGCTCTGGGGCTCGTCCGGAAGCTTCCAAAATACGAATCCATGGTTCAAATTCTTTCAAATGTCAGTTTCCAATTTTACAAAAAAGGAAACATTACAGAACACCTTTGTACTAAAAATAAAGGTTCTATCTTTGTTGGTTGTGCAGATATACCGGTTTGCTCTGGGGCTCGTTCGGAAGCTTCCAAGATAAGAACCCATGAACCAAATCCTCTCAAATTTCAGAGACTTAAATAAAACATGAAAGTACACCACTCTGCCAAATTTAAAGGTTATATCTTAGTTGATTTTGGAGATAATCTCATTTGCTCTGGTGCTCGTTCGGAAGCTTCCAAAATCCAAACCCATGGACCAAATCCTCTTGAATTTCAGAGACATAAATCGAACGGGAAGGAACATCATTGTACAAAATTTAAAGGTTATATCTTTGTTGGTTTTGGAGATAATCTCGTTTGCTCCGGAATCATTCGGAAGCTTCCAGAATCCGAACCCATGGACCGATTTTGTCCAGATCGAACTTAACCTTCCTTTCGTAATTAGTAACCTACTATATAAATTTCATCAAGATAGCTTTATTAGTTTTTGAGTTATCGTGCGAACGGACGCACGGACGGACGGACATCGTTAAATCGACTCATGAGGTGATCCTGCTTCAGAATATATATACATGTCCATATCTAACTCGTTTCCTTTTGGTGGTTACAAACACCATACCAAGGTTAATATACCCTATACTTTAGGTGTAGAGTATAAAAAATTTTTATCATATATGTACCTATCTAAAGTTAAAATAGAATCAAGTATTCACGAGGATATTTTTTTAAAAGAACTATTGAGGAGATTTGAGAAAGAGAAAAAGAGCATAGGAAAAAATTAGATAGCAAATAGGGCACTTAAAATCTGAAAAAATTTTAAGAGAATTCTTATTGATATTTTTTGTTTTGCTTGCGTTATCTATAGATATATAATTTCTGACAATATATGCAAGCAAAAATATTGAGGAATGGAATAAATATAAAAGAATTAGAAATAGGTTTAAAAATAAAATTATAGTGAATACATTAAAAATAAAATAAATAATAATAAATATAATGAAAAAGGCATGTGGAAGGTCATAAAAGAGTTTGTACTACCAAATAAAAAAAACAGTGAAATTGCAAACGAAATAGTGTTCGATAATAATAAAATTAATGAAAACAATAATTGCTAACAAATTTAATAAATATTTTATAAATAGTATAAATCAGATCAATGAAAGTATTCTTAAACTTGGTTTTAATGAAAATATTATTGATGAAATACAGTATATTTTTAAATTTAAAAATATTGATTTAAATACATTAAAAAAAACGTGCAAAGGAATGAATAATAAAAACGATTGTAATAAAATAAATATTAAAATGATATTAGATAATTTTGACACTATAGAGCATGTACTATTAAATTTAATAAATGTAAACTAACTACAGCAGATTTCCCAAAAACCTTGAAAGAATCTTTAGTGATACCTGTGGAAAATGTTAATGGTACAAAAAATAGTGAAGAGTTTAGACCTATTAACATGCTACCTATTTACGAAAAAATATTAAAAACAGTGGTGCACAATCAATTGGTGAAATATGTAGAAAAAATGATATCCTAATAGAAAAACGTTAAAAGTGCGTTAAATTTATTGATTTCGGAGTGCAAAAAAATATGTGAAGATAAATCAATAATAGCGGCAATGTTTCTAATTTTGAAAAGAGTTTTCGATACAATATATAAAGATATTTTAGTTCAAAAATTGCAAAAACATGGCATTAAAAACAATGAATTAAAGAGGTAATTATTTAAAAGATGGGAAACAAAAACTAAGTTTAAAGAACTTATTTCACAAGAGGATGTCCTTGAATTTGGTGTTTCACAAGGTTCAAATTTAGGGACATTACTCTTTATAATATAAATTATTGATATAAAAAAAGTTTAATATATGATCAAATTCTGTTATTCACGGATGTCACGTTATTAAATATAAATGGTGAGGATTTGAAAAAATGTGAGAGACTGTTAAATGAAAACTTACAAAAGTTATATGAGTGGTTAAACACAAATAAACTAAAACTAATTTTAAATAAAACAAAAGCAATGCTAATAAATACAAGCTAACAAATAGATTTAAATATTGATAATGAAAACGTCGAAATAATAAGTGAATATAGTACCTCAGGGTAATGATTTGACAATAAATTAAATTTTTAAAATCAATAGGCTATGCTCAAAAGTACTAAAAAATAAATTTTATGTACCGAATTAAAAATAAAGTACCAGCCGACAAGTACCACCAGCCAAATCTATAATACAATAGTATTACCACATTATGATTATTGCTCACCAATGATTTTTATGTGTAAAAATCAGGTAATAGACAATGTGCAAAAATTGCAAAATAGGGCGATGATACTATTGCTGGGAGCCAATAGACATCCACATCCAGGAATTTCATGCTAACGAAATTCAACTGGATGAGCATAAAATAAAGAATTAATTACAATGTATTAAATTTCATATATAAAATTAAAAATGATTTATTACCAACATATTTAAAATGTAAACTGAAGTATGTTAGAAATGAGCAGCCGCACTTCCTATGAAAGAGGGAGAACTTTAGACTACCGAATATAAGAAGGGACCAAAAGATTAAAAAGATTATGTGTTTATTATGTAAAAACAAAATTCATTTTGTAAAAAAAATTAAAATATATTATTTTGACTTCAAATATTACTTTATAAATCTTGTTAAAAAGTTACTTTTACAACTAATAAAAATTTTTCTTATTCTATTTTACTTTATCGCTATATTTTCGATCAAATTATTTCTAAATTACCAATTTTTTTCAATTTTTTATATTTATTACGTCATTTTTCCCATTTAAAAAATATGTTCACAAACATTATTTCTTTTGATTTTTAAAAATAAAAGTATCTAAATCTTTATTTCAAAAAGTTCCATTTTTAAAAACTTTAGGAATAATATTAAAAATGTTACTTTCTTAACAAAATAATTAGACAACAAATGGAATTTCCGTTGCATTGAGTTTTTAAAATTTTTGGCGGAAAAATTGACATAATTTACTATTTTAGTACTTTTTTTTAGTTCTATTGAAATTTTAGAAAGAATAAGAAGTATTTTTGAAGAAGTTGGTAACTAAATAAGTATAACATGATGTTACATTATTATTATTTTCTTAGTATCATTAAATGGTACTAAGAATATTATTTTAATTATTTTTTTTACGGTTGAATTGTTATTGTAAGGCGTCTCGCTATGAGTTCCCCATCAAAGATAATGGTCACATTGGTCAAAAAATGTGACCAGAATACAAAAGAAAATATAAAAGATAATAGTTTTGTTAGCATGCTTTTTAAAAAAATTATGAATGATGATGATGGTATGTAAAAGAAAAGTTTTACTTTTTTATTAATTTAATATTACGTAAATATTTTAAGGTTGTTGTATAGTATTATAAGCAAAATTAATTTGTAAGCAATGTTTATGTTCATACTCTTTATAGAAGTTTTTTTGTTTTATTTTAATATTACTTGTTGTTGTTGTTACAAAGGGGAGGGGGCTGAACCTTGCACCTAAACCTTACGACTCGTTGTACTCCCCTGCTTAACGATCCGCTCGCTTACTACAGCGTTTCGTCTAGCCACTTTATACGTACCATGTTTCCCTCACTTCAGAAAAGCTTTGTCATTGTTCTTCTCCGAAAGTTTCGCCCTTGGGATCTCAAGTTCGGGAATTGGCACAGAATGTGGAGTACTGTTTCCGCCTCTTGCCCGCATCGACTGCGTAGATTTGTTCCGGCTATTCCTATTCTTTCGACGTGAGCTCTTAGGATCAGGTAGCCTATGCTGATTCCCGTAAAAAGTCTCAGATCCATTCTATTCAGTTTTAGAATTTTCTGAGTCTTTTCTGAGTCTCTGAGAATTCGTGTGTATTGATCTTGGGGATACTTGGTTTTTGCTAATAATTATTTTATTAGAGTAAAAGTCTAAAATTCATTAATTTAGTATTAAGTATTTCAAGTTCTTTATAGTATTATAAGCAAAATGAATTAGTAAATAATGTTTATGTTCCTACTCTTTATAGAAGTCGTTTTATTTTACATTTTGTTTCAATTCAATTAAAATAAAATACTTTTAATAAAGTTATATTTTTATTAAAATTTATTTATTTTTTTTAAATACAAATATTTGGCATAATTCAAATCGTAAAAAATTGTTTTTATTTTTAACAATAACGCCATAACATGAAATACTTAAATACTTATATCAAAATTTAGCAAAAAGAAGATCATATGTGGGAACGGTTTATTTTTATTGATTCATTAAATAAGTAAAAATAAATATTAAATTAATTTATATGATATAAAATTGTTGTAAAAATATTAAATATTATTCCATAAAACATGCAATTTTTATAGTATAAATCATTACAATACAACAATAATTTGAAACTTTTAAAGTCGTTTTACCAAAAAACTGGACTTCACATTTCAAATAACAATTCAATTGGAGAGAATTTTAAACCTTTAATTGGCGCTTTCCTATATTCTAATAAAGCTCTCCATGATTCAACATTACTATCTTTAGATTTTTCAATTAACAGTTTTGCAATATTTACATATTTTTGACCGTTTGACTGACCATAATGTGGACTAGTAGTTGTAATTTTTATGTCTAAACCGTAACAAAATTGACGGAATCTATTAGATCCAAAAAACATATTATCTGCGACAATTTCACTAGGAATAATATGTAAATAAATTTTTTAGATTATTTATAACAGTCTGGGCCGTTTTAGAATTTATTGAAGGAGCATCTAAATATTTAGAAAAATAATTCGCGACTACTAAATAATTTTTCCCATCCAATTCCATAATATTCATTCCAATGACAAATAAGTGGTTTTTTAACATTACCATTTTTATGTTTTTGGCATGTCAAACACTTTCTAATCATATTTTCTATGTGTTCGTTAATTCCAAACCAAAAACCTAAACTCCTAACTCTTGATTTTGTTTTTTCAATACCTAAATGAGATTCATGCAAAGCTTTTAAGATATCAGGGATTAAAGTAGTGGCAAGTAATAAAAGTAGTGGCGTATGCGGATGATGAGGTGCTGTGCGGATGGTGAGGTGGCCTATGCGGATGATGTGAAAGCGATTTGTGCTCTGAATACTATTTTATTTCTTTTAACCTCTGATCTATACATTAAATATGTTGCAATGTACAGTGCAGTACGACTCAGAGAATCTGGGTGATTTCAATCTAGACCATATGGCCACAGTAATATTCTGGAGATACTAGCAAATGATTCTATTCCAACCCTAGCCGACTGTACTGTTCCAAAACTAAACTTCGAGAACAATTTAGCAGTAGAGTTTTCGACTAGAGCGGATTAGGTAGGGGGGGGGGGGATGTGACAAAGAACTTCAGTGTAACTATCTTCACCGACGAATCCAAGATGAAGGAAGGAGTCGGCGCTGGTATTTTCTCAGAAAGACACAATATATCAAAATCCTACAGACTCTCCGACACAGCTAGTGTTTTTCAGGCGTAAATACTAACCGCTAGAGAGGCTGCTCGAATTTTGAACGGAAATAACAGACAAATGAGAAAAGTCGCTGTCTGTGTTGACAGCTAATCCGCGATTAAGGCTTTTAAAGCGAACATTAAAACAGCAAAGCTTGTTAGGCAGTGTCAAGAGGAGCTCACCTTAATGCAGCCAGGGAATTCTTCACAAAACCACTTCGAATTTTGTGTCTTGATGTAGGAGTCCTGATGTAATGCAGGAGCATTTTTGTAATGTATGTATGTAAGTATGTACATATGTATATTTTGTATTCTTGTATTATAATATGTATTGTAAAATGTAAAATGCAAAAATAAAAACGATTAGTGAGATGAGAAATAAGTATGTGAGTTTTTTTTTTATGACTTTGCAATATAAGTCGATAACATATTGTGTGAGAGAGGTGGATTTATAAAAAATTTTGATTTGAAAATTGAAATTCAATTTACCTCCATAGAATTAAATTAAAGAATGTTGTATTTTCTGAAAAATTTTTTTTGTTTAGAATTTCTTAAGAACAACTTTGTAAAAATTTAAAAAAAACTTAATAGTTTTTTTATTCTATATTTTATTTTCTTATAACACCTTATAATACCTATTAGTATTTACAAAAAACAAATTTATATTAGGTACATATCAGTTAGTTTCTTAGATTGTATATGTAACTACCTAATTGTATTTTTACTAATTCTAAATCTTATTTAACATTATTTTTAAATTTTAAATATTCTGATGTTTTACATGCTTGTTTGCTTGTATGTACACATAATAAAATTATTGATTTTGTAAAATCTTTGTTTTAGATTTTCTGGAAGTTTTATCTTTGAATGTAATCCAAGAACAATGTTTTCGTAATAATATGGTGATTAATAAATTTAAAATTTGCATCTTATGTGAACACATATTGAGTCCTTCTCATCAAACCAAAATTTATAAGGCGATTCTTGTGTACATTTTACACATTTATCAATTATGATTCTTTTAATATTTTCAACCTCCTTATTTTCTGTGAAAATTTTTTCAAAAACTTTTATATGAATTTTGCAAATATAAAAAAAAAATATCAGACGGTGCATATAAGCTACCAAAATCAGTCTCAGTGCGATAATTGTTTTTATGAATGAACATTTTTGCAGGATAGGTTAAAATTTCAGTTGGTTTTACAATTTTATTTTTACATTTCTTACCTGCAATTCGTCGAGCAATACAACCTATAATATATCTACTAGATGTTAATTCTATAGGTATATAATTATAATTAAAAGAATCTAGGTATTCTTTAAAATAGTCTTCATTTTCTTTACAATATCTTCATATAATATAGGTTCAGTATTATATTATTATCGTAATTATTGGCAATGGTTTGTTGAGTGTCTTCTAAAATAGCTTGAAAATCTAAAAATTGGTAACATAATATCATCATCTTCTTGACAATTTGATTTCCTGTTGAAATTAAGCTGACAAATTTTTAATGATAGCAATTTGGCTACTATTATGTTGAATTAAATGTGTATGGTGAAGAATGGGAAAAACGTACTCAAACATTTATTAAGGGTATGCAGAAAGATATGATAGGAGTTGGAACATCATATATTCCATACATAGAAAAACAAATGATTATTGGAATAATGCGACTGGAAAGTTTTTCTACTACCAACACTAATTCAAAATATACGCCCACTTAATAGGTTTACAAGAAAAGAAGTTGAACGACAGTTGATTTGGGGAATTTTTAATTTTATAAACGATGATATTAATTATATACAATCAGAAAAAGCTGAGAAAATGATTAAAAATATAAGTTACACTACAGTATGTGTTGCTAGGCCTAAAATAGATATAAAAACAAGTAAAAGTAACAGTAAGTCGATGCAACCGACTTATTTATACCCTACACCTAAAAAATTCAAATTAAATTAAAAATTCATAAGTTATTTTAGTTAGGTATTTAATATAACTAAGCTAAAAAAATAAATGCTTTTACAACCTTTGTACAAAATTTCAGATTTCTATCTTTATTAAATTCGAAAATATGCTTGTTAGGTCTTGGGAAGTGTGTGAAGGCACGCGGACCACCACCCCAATTCATCTCAAATTTTGGAGACATCAACAGGGTAGAACATTCTTATATCAAATTTCAAGTTTATATATTTATTAATTTCGTAGATATGCTATACTAAGATATGCTATACTATATACTTGTTCGGTTGTATGGGAGGTACCCGAACGACCACTCCAATTCATCTCAAATTTTAGGAAAATCAGGGATTTAGGAAACAGTACCCTCGTATCAAATTTGAAGTTCCTATCTTTATTAATTTCGAAGATATGCATGTTCGGTTTTGGGAGTTGTATGAGAGGTACCCGAACAGCTCCTCCAATTCATCTAAAATTTTGGACAAATCAGGGATTCAGGAAACAACACCCTAGTACCAAATTTGAAGTTTCTATCTTTATTAATTTCGAATATATGCTTGTTCGGTTTTGGGATTTGTATGGGAGGTACCCGAACAATCACTCCAATTCATCTCAAATTTAGGGGATATCAGGGATTAGGAAAAACACACCCTCGTACAAAATTTTAAGTTTCTATTTTTATTAATTTCGAAAATATGCGTATTAGGTTTTGAGAGTTGTATGGGAGGTACTCGAACGCATGGTCCGATTTCGCCCATTTACAATCCCCGCCTTACCTTAGTTATTGTTAACCTACAGTATAAATTTCATCAAGATAGCCTCATTATTTTTTGAGTTATCGTGCGTACGGACGGACGAACGGACGGACGGACATCGCTAAATCGACTCAGGCGGTGATCCTGATTCAGAATATATATACATGTCTATACTTAACTCGCTTCCTTTTGTAGGTTACAAACACTATACCAAAGTTAATATACCCTATACTTAATGT
This sequence comes from Poecilobothrus nobilitatus, assembly GCA_947095535.1. Lineage (NCBI taxonomy): Eukaryota > Metazoa > Arthropoda > Insecta > Diptera > Dolichopodidae > Poecilobothrus > Poecilobothrus nobilitatus. The sequence goes on from OX352772.1 coordinate 239,897,830, forward strand.
GTAGGGTATAAAAAATTTAAAGGTTCTATCTTTGTTGGTTTTGGAGATAATCTCGTTTGCTCTGGGGCTCGTTCGGAAGCTTCCAAAATCCGAACCCATGGACCAAATTCTCTCAAATTTCAGAGACTTAAATAAAACATGAAATAACACCACTCTGCCAAATTTAAAGGTTATATCTTTGTTGGTTTTGGAGATAATCTCATTTGCTCTGGTGTTCGTTCGGAAGCTTCCAAAACCCAAACCCATGGACCAAATCCTCTTAAATTTCAGAGACATTAATCGAACGGAAAGAAACATCATTGTACAAAATTTATAAGTTCTATCTTTGTTGGTTTTGCAGATAATCTCGTTTGCTCCCGAATCATTCGGAAGCTTCCAGAATCCGAACCCATGGACGGCTTTGTCCAGATTCGAACTTAGCCTTCCTTTCGTAATTAGTAACCAACTACATAAATTTAATCAAGATAGCTTCAGTAGTTTTTGAGTTATCGTGTAAACAGACGGACGGACGGACGGACGGACATCGCTAAATCGACACAGGCGGTGATCCTGATTCAGAATATATATACATGTCTATACCTAACTCGCTTCCTTTTGGTGGTTACAAACACCATACCAAAGTTAATATATCCTATACTTAATGTGTAGGGTATAATAAGAGCAAATTATTTGATATATAAATAATAAGAGCATAATAAGAGGTATAATAAGAGCAAGAGGTATAATAAGAGCAAATTATTAATATACACTTATACCCTGGAAGGACTTTTGACAACATGTTCCAATCAAGTATCTTCGAAAGTTACATATTTAAAAAAATATCAATCACGGGTAATAGAAGCTTTCAAAACTTTTATAGATAGTGTACAATTGATTCCAATTATTAAACCATATATGTTTTTTGTGTGTATATATATATATATATATCTACAGATTATTTGATAATGAATTCCCGTTATGTATAAAGATATACCCGGTTTTACATAAATATTTATCATATTGAATTTTTAACCAAATTTAATTTTTTCCACTCTATAATATTTAATTTTTTTAAATATTCTTCACATTTTTGCAAAGTGCACATACCAATTGTTCGTTATAAGTTACTTCACATTTACCTATTTCGTGATTTTTATTACGTTTTACACATATGTAATTTAAGTAGCAGTTTGATGCAGTCTGCCCTAGCCTTTGATATCTTTTACATTGAATAATTTCTTTTTTTTATTAATTTTTTCCATCTTACTATTTATTTAATTTATTTTTTTTATATTGAAAATATTTGATATTTTTCTTTCTGCAGATATTTGTACCACGAATGTACCTAATGTTAAATTATTTTTTTTTGAATTACTTGTCACTAGTCTTGTAACTCTTAGAAATTTTACATCCTCCGCTTCCAAGCTTTCCAATCCATTTTTAATTTCTAGTTCATTGTCGCTCTCATTCAGACTTTTTAGTATTAATGTTAGTAGTATAGGCTAGGCCGATTCTAAACCGGAAGTGACGTCAGAGATAAGAGATGTAGAGATAAGATAAGAGGTATGACTCAGTAATGAGTCATCAATGAGTCATAGCAGGAAGTGACGTCACATCCTGTTTTGATAAGAGATATTGAGTCATCAAAAACAGGTTTTTAAAATTTTGAAAAACAGGCACCCAGATTTTTTTTTAAGAACAATATTTTAATGTTTTAATTTTGTTTGATTGCTTTGAAAAATAGTAAAATAATTTTTTGTTTTGCAGTCATTCATATTGTATGATAAGAAATTTGTTTTAGAATATATTAAGTGTGTTGTATTTTAACAAAAAAAAAAGTTGCGGATTTAATTTTTCATGTTGATATGAAGAATGGAACTATTCAAATTTTTGTGTGACGTCAGGATATTCCGTAGATAAAATTTAGTCGAGATGGAATTTATTTAGTTAAAATATATAAAAGAAAAACAAATAAAAATATATATCAAAGTTTTTTATTTATTTTTAGTATTTTTCGATATTTATAATTTTTTTCTTTAAATTTCTTTACGATTTTACCTAATCGCAATAGACATCTCTTGGGAAATTCAATAGAATTTAAAGTAAATAAATCTGTCCATTTGTCATCGTGAAAATCTCTGAATGAATTGAATTTAATTAATGCTGAGTCAGCATAATTCCTCAAAAATTTTATATGATATTTAATCTCACTTCTATATTTCTTTCTAAAATCTTTTTTATTTTTAAGAAAAAAATAATTAAACATATAAATTGTTCTTGCGATATCCATTTTTAGTAAGCCTAAAGAAAATTAAGTACCAACTAATTTAGACATAAAATATGAAAATAACCAGAATTAACAAAATCTTCTGTGGGTAGCAGTGTTAGGATGTGTGTATAGGTAAGTTAATGCATTATGTTTAGGTTCGATTCTAGTTCTATGCTCTTACCCAGTGAAGATTTTTTTCCTTTTTATATTTTAACAAAGACAACTTTACGAAAATATACATACTTATATTGCAGTTTATTAATGTGATTATAAATAAATAAATATTGTTATTTTCTGAATTAATAATATTCATGTATTCAAAATTGTATAAAAGGCTAATTTTAAAATTGAAAAGTGTCATAACACGATAAATAAGGCGATTATAATGTTTTGAGCTGATAATATTCTACATGGTTATAAATTTTGTATTTGTATCCGGAAATAGGCTTCAATCAAAATAATTCATTGGAAAATATTTCACGATTTTTTGGAGGTGTATATAACTCCAGAAGGTGGGGAAAAAATTTGTTTATTTAAAATTAGAAATGGTGAATCATTAACAACAAATTAGATTTATCTCATTTGGATTGGCAACATCTAAAAATTGAAGTATATGGCGGTGATATTTCCATTATTGGTAGAGATTCACCAAATAAAAAAAAGCAAATACTTAACCATTTTAATATTGATTGTCCATTTGCTGAAGAAGATGACTGGGAGATGATTGAGAAGAATATTTCAAATGTACTACCGAATAATATGAATGAAGGAATTTCACAACATATTGATTCATTGTCATTGAGAACAAATGAATATGATTATGTATGTTTGCTCTTTTACCGCTCTTTATGTATGTTTGCTCTATTATAAGCCAAGTAAAGTTTGTACATAATAAAGAAAATTCTAGAAAATAAAAAGTATAAATTTTATATTTGCAATCTAATAACATACATTATTGTGTGAATCTTTGACGAAGATAGATCATATTTTTTGATAAAACGATGAAATCATTTTTCTTATTTATATTTTACCTATTTACTATTCAAACAAATTCGACTCCAATATCTAATATTAGATTGGATAAATCAGCTTTTGGCAGCACCTACTTTAATATATTACTTCCAAGTAATGAGACCGTGAAGGTAAATTTATCAGTTCAGCTATTAAAATATGTAATTTCACCAGAATTAAACAAAGCAACAACAAATGAAGCAAAAACTACAACAATAGCATCAATCACAACAATAGCATCAATCACAATTAGCAGGAGATAAAGCTGACTCAGTACCACAATATGTTTCTATAGATGAGGCTGTTGAGGCTTTTAGACAGGAATTAATTTTAAAAGAACGTAATATTGGTGGAATTATAAATAGTGAGCATATATTTTACAGACATTTTCAATTGGGATATGCTGATAATAAAGATATTCATATAGGATGTGAATATGATGGCAATTTTAAACAAAAATCTCTCACAATTAAATGTTTAGAATATCGAGAAATATTAACAGATAGAATTTTAAGTAATGGAGAAGTGGAAACAGTTCCTATTATAGATGTAGATTACAAATCCGACTACACTATAATTGATTTAAAATCAATAAAGCAGAAATCATCATATCAAATGGAAATTTCATAATTTATCAAATGAAATAAAAAGGTTATATCTAATAATTTGTAAAAATATTTAAACAAAATATAAATATTGTTTTTTATAATAAATCTTTTTTATTTATCCATGAATTATGATTAGAAGAAAACTCTAACCATTTAACAAAAATTTTATTATCTCTAGTTTTAAGAATTTTTTCAATCAAAAACACTTGTTTATTTTTCGTTTTTAACAATTCATATTCATAGAAGCCTCCTTGTATGGGTTGACCTTGACAATTTTCCAGTAAATATGTGACAGGGTTAGTGATTTAAACTTTTCTTATCTTAAATACTTCCGTTGTCCAATTTGGAGTATACCCTTTTTCAAAAACATGTTTATACTTGCTTAAAAGAACTGAGTCACCAATTTTAAATTTAGCTGGTAGAGAAATTTTAATACCATTATAAACAGTTACCAACAGTTCATTAGCATTTTTTTTATTTATATCTGATGGACGTCTGTGAATGGTATGATGTTTTGTATTGTTGTATTGGTGAACTAATGAATCAATTATATTCAACCATTTGTAGTTATCATTAAAACTAAACTCTTTCCACATTTTTTCTTTCAAAGTTCGATTAAAACGCTCTACAATAGAGGATTTTAATGTGCTAAATGTTGAATAATGATTTATATGATATTTATCCATTAAATTTTTGAATATTTTATTAAAAAATTCTTTCCCATCATCTGTTTGCAAATTTTGCGGATGTCTTTTAGAATTTACAAAAATATTTTGTATTGCTTGTGTGAGGTTCTCTGAAGTTTTTGTTTTTATAGAGATTGCAAGCCATATTTGGAGAAGCTATCAATCACAGTTAATAAAAATTTAAAACCTTTATTCTCTTTGGCATATGCACCCATTTCAACTAAATCAGCTTGCCAAAGATCATCAAATCCTTTAATTATAACTCTACGTCGTTTAAAATTTCTCGTGCAGGCTTATGCAGCTCTTCAACAACCTCTCTCTTACTTATTTTTAAACAAAATAAAACAGTTGTATGTAATTATAATATATAACTAATTAGAAAATCTTTGATTGAAAATGAATTTCCGATGTTTAGTATCTAGAATCTTAGAAATAATATCATTAGTATTTTGAATTCTTTGATTAAATCTATAGCGATCCAATGCAATTATTTCCCAATATTTTTGCCGAGCTAACTTATATGCTGTATTCCATTTGTATATTATGTATATTTGAGGCGTTAATATAAATTTAACTTTCTTTTTTACTTTCTTTTCATCGTCATAATCCTCTTTCTCATCGCTCTCCTCAGATGAATCTGAAATATCATCTTCTTTCTCATCGATATTTTCAGAAGAATCTGAAGCATCAACCCAATCCAATAAATCTACAACTTCATCGTCATAATCCTCTTTCTCATCGCTCTCCTCAGATGAATCTGAAATATCATCTTCTTTCTCATCGAGATTTTCAGAAGAATCTGAAGCATCAAGCCAATCAAATAAATCTACAACTTCATCCTTACTCATCTTGAAAATAACTAATTAAAACATACCTCTCTTTTACTCATTTTATAAATAAAATATAATAAAAATAAAAGCAAACAATAAATGTTCAATGTGTTAAAATTTTATAATCTTTTTTTTTTGTATTTGTATAATAATTTGCGAGTACATATTTTTATTCTAACTTATTTTTCTATTCTGCTATATAAACTCATTAGTTTAGAAAAGTATAACATATATTGTTCTGCTGAATAACATGGGCAAGTATCTGGAAGGCTTTCAATATTATCTGAAGTATAGGGACATATATCCCAATGATATCCATACTCCTTAGTTTCAATTTGTATAGAATTTTTAAATAACTTTAAAAATTTGAAATGATCTTTTAACTGTTCATAATGTTCCTCCAATAAAATATCTTCATATTTATTTAAAAAATTATTTAAAGAATATCCGATTTGATGTATATCCATTTTGGAAGTTAAATGAAAACTAACCGATTTATTAATTAAATCTCATGCTGATTGAACTTTGGCTTCAGCGTTTTGTAGTCTCTCATTAATAAATTTAAGTGGTTGTTTAATTTGAAAATTAATAAATTCATTCATCTCTGAATATTTTTCATTTAACAATACAGAAAATTTGTGATGAACTTTCACTAAACTATCTTGCATTTTTTCTTCTAACATTTTTAATTTTTCTTCTATTAATTTAAGTTCACTAGTGAAATGGTTAAATATATCTCCTATATCGATTTTTAATAGTTCTTTATGAAAGAAAATTTGGTTGTTCACAAATGTTTGCGTTGCTGCATCATTTCCATAAACTGGATCTTGAACATTTGATAAAATTTTGTTATCTAAATCATAATTTCCTTCAGAAGTTAATTTGAATCCTACACCTGCAGGACCTCTAGTATGTCATTTTCTAGAAGCGGATGAAGCTATACTACGTCCAAATTTATCAAGTGGCATTTTGATTTTTACTAATTGTAAAATATTATTGAATTATATTTGCTTCTCACAATTCTTCAATTATAGATACAATTTCATTATGATGATTATTGTTACCAGCTGATTGTGAAGCAATTAAAAGTCTTAATCTATCAACTAACTCATTAGGATCATCCCAATAAACATCTTCATTTGATTGGTTTGTATAATTTAATTGGGTTTCTGGTGTAAAAGATTTATGGAAAAACTTACTAAAATGTTTTGTTTTCGAATAGCTTGAACCAGATTTTTTATGTCTAGTGTTATAATCATGCGCATATAATTTGCTTAATATATGTTTGTATTTAAAACCTTTGTTTCCTTTTATTTGTTCTAAACCGTCATAATTTCTTCTATGTGCATTCGTTTTGTTGAGTATTTGATGATACGTACTTAAATCAGTTTCAGTGTAATTTATAGGTTTCTTTTTAAATATTAATTCATATAGACCATCAGTTCCTTTAAAAACTTCATTATTAATCAAAATATTTTTATTAATTTCATCTATTTCAAAATTAGCATTCCCAAGTTTTCGCACATTTAATGAATCATCAAAATAAGGTCCATATGATTTATCAAGTTGTTAGTTGTTAAGAAAAACAAGTTGTGAAATTGATGATGATTCATCATTCTGAAATTTTAAATTATTAGGTGTTGAAAATTTATATTCATTGTAAGTATTATTTTTGTTGCTAGGTGTTTTAAATCCCGACATGAATGATCTCATTGATTTAGAATTGTTATCATCTTCATCAGCAGTCGATTTCGTTTCCGGCTTGATAACATTATTTGAAATTTGTTGTTGTTGTTGTTTGACAACATTTGTTAATTCTTTCAAAGGTTTTATAGTAGAAGTAAATGTTTTTTCCCGATCAATGTCTTCTGAAAGCTTTTGAATTTTTAAAGATTGAAAATTCCTTTTTAAATTTTTACGAGTTTTAATTAAATCGTTCAGTTTTTCATTCATTTTTAAAAAAATCAAAACTATTCCGTTCAATTATTAACTGATGTGTTCTGTTGCTAACTGCTAACTACTAACTGTTAACTGGTAACTGCTAATTGGTAACTGATAACCGCCAACTGCTAACTGTTAACTACTAACTGCTAACTGGTAACTGATAACTGTCAACTGCTAACTGCTAAATATGCAGTTCAGTTAGTAATTCAACTGCTGATTCACCTATTGTTAATTAAAATTTAGCAAATGCATCAAAGTTTTTTATATAACGCCTATTATTTAAACTACTGTCTTTATCAATTAATAGGAAACCATAATTATCATTCCAACAGGATGCACTCAATTTTTGAAAATCATGATAAGTCATTTCAGAATTTACATGATCATTATATATATGTTTTAAATTTAAATCATCCTGCTTGAATATAATCAAAAAGTTGGCATTATCTCTAACTAAATGCTTTGGAATTCTTGTATAAGATTGACATAAATAAAAGCTATCTACTTCTTTATGACGCACCATACAAAAATATGCTCTTATCTTATCTTGTTTATCACAAGCCACATCATCAAAAATAAATATTGAGTTTGGTTGGGAGTCTGATGGTTTAATTACATCAGTATTATTTCAAAATTCGTTATATCCCATTCATTTGATTGGTTTTATTATTTTTTTTTAAATATTCATATTTAGGTTGATACAGTGATTTCGAGTAAATATAAATGTTTTGAAATTTAAACCCTTTAGGATCTAAAAGCATACTTATCATAGCATTAGTTTTACCACAATTTGATGGTCCGACTATTAGTCCCCTTATACTATCTGGAAAGCTTCCACCATGTTTTTTAATTTTTTTCTTTAAATTTTGATCAAAATTTTTAACTTTAACTGCGTTATCTACTTTTATAAATTTTATTTCTTTAACTTAGTAAAAGATTTTTTCTTTTAAATGATGATTACGAGTTTTAAAAGATGATTAGTGTTTGATTGACTTTCTTAAACTAAACTGCATATTATGCTTCCTCACAATCAATATTCAAACAGTAATAAAAAACCTGCTAAAGGAAGAGGAGTTATTAATTCATTAATTAATAAACTACCATTTGAAGCACACTTACCGGGTTATAATTATTGCGGTCCTGGAACCAAACTAAGAAAACGATTAGCTCGAGCAATTAATTATTAGATGTGGCTTGTCAAGAGCATGATATAGCATATTCTCAAAATACTGATTAAAATCAACGTCACAGAGCTGATAAAACACTAGCAGAGAAAGCTTGGCAAAGGGTTAAAGCTAAAGACTCAAATTTTGGTGAACGCTATTAAAATCGGTATGGGTTAAAATCGGTATGGGTTTAAAAAAGAAAACAAAGAAAACTCAGAGAAAAAACCCCTCAAAAATATTATAAAGGAAACTAAAAAAGCTGTTAAAACTATCAAAAAACCAATGAATGATACGAATATTATAAAAATTGCTTTACATGCTGCTAGAAGTTTTTCTAAAGGACAGAAAAAAAAAATTAATATTCCTCGAATAATTCCTGTACCAAAAATTGGAGGAGTTTTACCTCTAATCCCTATTTTTGCAGGCCTGTCAGCAGTTGGAGCACTTTCTGGTGCATAGCAAAAGTTGTAAATGATGCTAAAAATGCTCACAAACAATTTAAAGAAAGTGAACGTCATAATAAGATTATGGAAGCAATAGCATTAAAAGGTGGCAATGGATTACATTTAAAACCATATAAAAAAGGATTAGGCCTTTATTTGAGTCAAAAAAAACCATTAACTAAGCTACCTAATAGAGCTCTTACAAATATCGATTTAGAAAAATTTGGTGTAAAATATTTAAAATATTTTCGAGGAATTTTTATGAGAGATAATTTACCAACACGTAGACCTTGGAAATATGAATATGCTATAATCAATTTAGATAATTATATTGGAGATGGAACGCATTGGGTAGCTTATTTTAAAAATGCTAAAATAACTCAATATTTTGATAGTTTTGAAAATTTAAGACCGCCATTAGAAGTAATTAAATATTTAGGTGATAAACTTGTATATAATTATAATAAATATCAAAATTTTAATTCTTACAATTGTGGACATTTATGTTTAGAATTTTTATTTCATATTGTTAAGAAAAAAAATTATTAGTAAATAAAGCATAAGAAAAAAAATTTGTTTATTATTATTAGACTAGGCTTATTAAAACTGATCTACCTTAATAATTTTGTTCAAGTTCAAGATTATTTTTCTATATTTAAACAAAGAAAGAAAAAAGAAAAAATAATTAGAACTTAATGTAACAAAAAAATTTTTTAGAAGATATTATATATGTGTATATATAGTTTTGTTACGATGATGATTCTTAGAAATTAGCCTTGAAAATCTATAAAAACAGAATACACTACTGAAATATCTCATGATATCAATTAAAGATATGTCAATAACATTAACTTTAAACGGAAATTCTTCCATATTGACAACAAATTATTTCCCTCCTATAGATCTAAATGGAAAGGAATATACCTGCGGTTTAGTAGATTTCCAAACATATAATTCAATACCTAATATAGATGAAGAGAATAATAAATTTATTATTGATGATAAACCTATTATAATTCCAACAGGTTCTATTGGTAGATTATTAGGTTTCAGTAATAAGAAATGATTAGCTAATAAATGGTACACTTCAGATCTTTTTGTTGATATTAATAAAATAAACATACGTCAGTCCTGGCTTTAAAATAATTGAAGTTCCTAAGAATGTAATTTATTTACATGTTACTATTAACCAGATAAGTTCTATTACTATAAAACTCCTCGATCAGAACGGTAATTTAATTAATTTTCGTGAAGAAACAATAACAATTAGATTGCATTTAAAGCCTCAAAATGATAGTGTTAAATCAAAATCAAGATTCATATATATATCCTCAGAGTCGACCACAACATTTCAATATATTAAAGTCATCAAGAGGAGAAGCAAGTCAACACTACAAACCTAAAAAAAGTTTAACTGTTGAAAATCAACAATATTTAAAATTACTTGGATATCAATTAAAATGAACCTTTTTAATCAACCTGTTTTTGATGAAACTATAACTAGTGCTCACTGGCATTCATATCATCCATACATAAACAATTTCAACTTCAATAGTATTACTCGAATACAAATACAAAATCAGAATTTAAACATATTACCTTCAACAAGTCTAATATATATAGAAGGATTTGTAGCAAATAATGATGGAACGGCTGTTAAACATACTAAACTAGTTAATATGCCATACCATTTCTATTTGAAAAAATTAGTTATGAGCTTAATGATAAGGAAATTGATCATAATAATAAGGTTGGTATAACTTCGACATTAAAAAAATATATTTCACTTAATGAAAACGAAAGTATTGCTTTATACAATGGGGGTTGGTCTCCCAAAACATCAATTGAATTGGATGGACTTTTTTCAGTTTTTACATTCCTTTAAAGAGATTATCAGGATTTGCTGAAGATTATAAAAACATTATCCCTAATGCAAAACATGAATTGATATTAACACGCTCTGGAAGCAACAACAATTCTTTGATATGTTCAAATGTTAGTGAGAAGCCGAATATTACTATTACAAAAATATGTTGGAGAGTTCAACATATTAATTTGATGGATAATCCAAAATTGAAATTATATAAAAGTATTGATAATGGTTCTGTTATGAAAATAGCTTTTAGGAGCTGGGACTTAAATGAGAATCCATCATTATCATCAGCTAATCACCTAATTTGGAATGTTAAAACATCTTCACAACTAGAAAAACCACGCTTTATTATTTTCGCTCTACAAACTGATCAACAAAATATTGAAAATAATCTTTCAAAAAATCCCTCAAAATTTAATCATTGTGATGTTTCTAATTTAAAAGTACACTTAAATTCTGAAGTATATTCATATGAAGATATGAATTTAGACTTTGGAAAAAATCGTTATACTTTAGCATATGAATCATACTTGAATTTTCGAAGTGCTTACTACAATCATCTAGCATCAGAACCTTTAGTTTTATGGGAGAATTTTAAAAATGCATCTCCAATTTTTATAATTGACACCCGTTATCAAAATGATGATCTTAAAATGGGGGCAGTTGATGTTAAAATTGAACTAAAAACCTTGAAAAAAATTCCGATCAATACTACAGCTTATTGTCTTATTTTGCATGATCGTTTAGTCGAATTCAAACCACTAACAGGAGAAGTTAATAAAATTATTTAGATTTCTAAATAAAAATAAATGAACTTGTCTACAAAAAAAGGAAATATTAAAAACTTAGAGTCTTGGTGTGTTTTTGAAATTCCTTCATTCATTGGTGGAATATTTTTTATGATTGCATTGCATTGTTTAAGTTTTTTAATTTACAAACTTTATAAAGATATTAAATTTAATCAATTAAATTCTTCTGAAACATAAAAATGGAATATGTAATAATTGATATACAAGGTTTTCGAGATAATAGTAATAAATTTATTTTAAATAAATTTTTTGTGATTCCACATGTTTAAAAATATTGAAGAATCAACAAATTAATTGCTGTAAAAGATGTTTTTTTAATCATGTTGGTGTTTGTGCCTTTGAAAATGTTTATTTATTAAAATTGCTGATTTAGCTAATTGAAAAGTATTTAAGAAGGGAAATAATCAGCAACATATTCATTTTACTCTTCACAATCGATAGCTTTAATCAATAAATTTAATAAATTTAATAAATTCATATGGATAAAATAAAAAAGATCTTGAATAAAAATCAATCTACAAAAGATTATCAAAACTTAATGAACACTTCATCGGAATCAACAAAGAAATGGAGTGAAGAAATCAAAAACCAATATCATAAAAAATTTCAGTCAACAGTACAAAAAAAAATAAATGTACCTAAAAATTGGTGTGATGAATTCAATTAAAGAGAGTTAATCAATGCTATATTAGTATGGATAGTATCAAAAAAAAAAAAAGGAAAAACCATCGTTATCAAGAAATAATTAATAATTGTAAATTAGAAATTGATTAAAAATAAAAAGAATTATAATGTACTATTTAGTATTTATTATTTATTATTTATAATTAATTACGTATTACATAATTACATATGACTTAAACTATAATGACCCCATGGTAAGGTTTCAACTGAATTTTGAATTAAGAATCTTTTATCATCATTCGAATTTAAAGCAACTTTTTCTTGACTAATACTATATACAATATGTTTATTAGATCTTATCATATTTTGACAAATATTTTTGTTTCTGTTTTCATTTAAGCTAGCTACATAATCATCAAAAACAATTTCTTTTTGTACAATAGATTGTTTAATTCCTTTAGCCTTCTTTATACAATCTTTTCCATCTACTCTAATTGAATACATTTTAGATCTTATACCTATAAATTCTGTAACGTTTTTACCATTCATTTCGTCTTTCATTAATCCAATTACCTTTTTATTAACAAGCGGAATTCCCTATTTATTATTTATTGGATAATCGCTAGTATCAAATCGTTCATAACAATCTCTCTTAATAATATCATAGATATTTTCATTTAATATTTCTAGAATTAAACTATCTGTGTCAGTATAAAGCAGTTTACAATTTTCCTTCATATAATCATAAAAAAATTGATAAATTAAAGTTTTTGAAATATCTAATATAGCCATTCCCACATATATGGGTTTATTAAAAAATATTTCACCTTTTTTTAATTCAATTGCAACCAAATTTTCGCTAAAAACCGTTGAAGACTTAAAATAAGGTGATGCAACTAGTGAATTTTCAACATAACGACCTTCCCAATATGTTTTAAGTTTTATATTTAAATGTTTCCGTAGGTTTTCTATGGTTTTACCAAATGTTCCATTATTCATTAATTTAAAAATATCTTTTTCAAAATTACTAGTTGCTAAACTACGAAGCTTTGTATTTAATTCAATATAGGGTTTAAGAAAATCAGATTGTCCGAATTCTAAAACTTTATGAATTTTTATTATTTTTAAACCATGTTCTATAGCTTGTTTCAAAGTTCTATAATGATAAACATAGTTTGTTTTATTGTACAATGTTGCAACAAGTTTCTTTTCGTTCGATAATGTTAATGAATGTTCAGGACAGAAAGGTAAATCTTTATGTTTGTCATGAAACTCAGTTGGATATTCCAAATCAATTTCTAATATATAACCAGTTGAAGAGTCATTAGCAATATTTTTAATGAAATCACAATCAAATTTTGTAATATCATTCACCCACTTGAAATTGTTTAATGGTAAATATTGACTCATAGCCCATCCATACTGATTATTAATATCTAAATATGATATGCTCTTAGAATATGCAAGTAGAATATTTTCATCGTAATCAGTCATATATATATTATTAGCTTTACTATATCTCTTTGAAATTTGGGTTAAACCACCCCTTATTCCACTTTCAACAAATAAGGGGTCAAAAAAACCATATCAATATCAGTTAGTAATTGAAAATTTACTTTTGTATATTTTAATATTACATCCCAAGTATAAAATGGTCTTGGGTACATCCCAAGATCCCGCACCAATAATGTGCGGGATCTAAATCATAAGTAATTTTGCAACTTTGTCTAAATTTTTCAAAAATTTCTGTAAGTAATAACACATCTGCTTTTAAATATAAGTCTGAATATTCCCCTAAATTTTTTATATGAAATACATCCCATACCCTTTTTGCATGTTGATAATCTTCATTAGATATTTCCGATTTATTTAGTTTATTATAGAACTGGTTCTTATCGGCTAGCTTTGTTTCAAAAAATTGTTTATTGTCTTCAAAATAGTCATATGGATAAACTCCTTTTCTTGTTAATAATTCTATTTGAAAATTACTTAAACTATTAAATTGCAATTTTAAAATAGCAAATTCCTTTAAAGTTTTTGATAATACATCTAAGCTTACACCTAAAAATTTATATGAATCTACAAATCTAAACTTAATTGAACTATTTTGAATATGTTTGGTGAAAGATATATATTTTTCCTTATTTATAGGAAGCAAATCAATTTTATCTTCTATGAGTGAATTTAACTTCAGTATAATAAAGTGTGAATCGTAACCGCTTAAATTATGGAAGATTACAGGAATAGTAAATGAATTTTAATATTCTATATTACATTTTTGATGTGTAGCACCTCGGTACTCTCCTGTCAGGTGGCAATGATCTCTGCATCTTATGTCTTTAGCATCAAAATTTTCCTCACATATAAAACATTTTTCAGCTTCGTTATAATTTTTAATTTGCTCTGATGTTAGTGGTTTCATATTTCGTGAACTTTTTAGATCGGTTTCTACTAAAATTGATAATAATTTCAATTCATCTAAAAACCAATTCGATACAATTTTCGCCTCTATAAGATTCATATTCAGTCTTTTCAATGTAAGATGATTTTACATAATATCCGATGGAACATGGAATATGCTCTTGGTATTTATTCCCTTTATCTAATGTTTTTAATAAACACTACATATCTGCATACACCACACAAGGGTTCACTATTTTATTTTTAAAATTTTTAAATTTCATTATGTTATTATCTTTTGAAGGTAGTCGAATTGCACATTAATTCATATTTTCACAAATTTTCGTATGCTCCATCAATTTATTATTTGTAGTGAAATATTGTAAGCATCGATCACAGAAAATTTTCTGATGACCATGTTTACTAACATCTTGTGACAAGAGTCTTGACATATTTTTTATTAAAACATAGTGATATTTGATTTCATCATCATCATTATCATTGAATGCATTATAAAAATTTTTCTCTTTATAATATTCATTTTGAATCATTAATAGATTCACATGTTTTTCCTTTTTGATTTTGTCAAACGAAGAACAATAACTTTAAATTTATTTTTTTGTAACAATTCTAATCCAAATACATTAACTGAAATTACATTTTGCTTCTCAAATTTTGATATATTCTGAATTGAAACAGGAAAATCAATTCCATCGAATTTTAAAAACTGCAAATAATGCGGATAGCTTCTTGTACGATCTGAATGAGTGGTATTTTGATATAAATATGCCATTATCGACCAAGCAAAACATGCATTATCAACATTTTTTATATTAATGCATGCTTTTTTTTTCTTAATTGACTTTGGTAAATCTATATATGATGATGGTGATAAATATGTTGAATATTTATTTATATTTATGGTTAAATTTATTATTGAAGAGAAAGCCCGTCCACTACCCTTTTCCTGAAATTCTTCAAATTTAGAAATAATTTGTTCTTGCAAAGTATTGTACCAATCAGCTGTAGAATCTGACATCATAACCAATACATTTTCAGTTCCAAGATATTTTAAATCATAATCAGGTTCAATTTGATTAGGTTTTAGTAAAACAAATTCACAGCAAAAAACCATATTTATTTTTAAACTTGATTGTTGCATTAAAAACTTTTCAATTTTTTGTTTTACAATAGCTTTACATTTTTCTAAAAATATTTTCGGATCTGTATCATCAATATTGGTAATAACGCCAGATTGAATCCGATTTTTAAACGCTGATTTTAAATTTTTCCATTTTAAAGCTTCTTCACGAATGTCTGAATTTTCTTCTTTTCTTAACAACTTTATTTTTAATTGCTCCTTAAATGATTTCAAATCAGCTATACAGGTGGATGTAGATAATTTAACACCATTTGAAGCTTTTGAATTTTCAATTAAAAGATTTTCTAGTGTGATTAAATCTTTTAACACTTCAACTATATATGATTTAATTTGTTTAATGTTTTTACTTTTTTGAAATTTTTTAAATAATGAAATATGATTATTTAAAATTTGTTTTGCGCGAGCTTACATGGTGAAGCTTTTTTTATGAACTAAATTTTAGTTTTTATTCCGCTATAAAATATCCAGAAAATTAAAATTATTTGTTTGTATTATCCACTCTAATATAATTTTTATTTGCATTATTAAAATTTCAATTTTTTATGGAGGAAAGTAAAATTCATATAGAAAGATAAAGTTGAAAAGATAGTGATTAAATTCCTGTAAAAGTAAATCTGAAAAAGAAATGCTGAAAAATAACACCTAAGCTTGAAATAACAACAAATGAATTTAATTTTTTATTTTTTATTTTTACTTTATTTTTCTTTTAAAATTTTTAAATATAATATTTTATTGATTTATTGCTAAATATTCTTGAGAATAAATATCCTCTTGAACAATAGAATATTTATTGCCCACATATAGGTTAGTGGGCAATAAATATTAGTCTCTTTATTTAAAATATTTATTTATTCCTGTGTTAGTATATCTACCATACTTGCAGGCAAGAAAAAACTTGAATTTTTAAAATCCAATAAGATTCTCTTACCATATCTCGTCTGACAAAATCTTATTTTCTCAATAGAATAATATCTATTCTTAAAAATTTCGTCTGTTGTTAAAAGTTTTTTTTGCTTGTAATGGTTGAGTCCAAGAGATGATGCTGCATCGTTGAACTTACTTAATACATTGCTCACACTGCTACCATCATATTTTCTTTTTAGTGATGTTAATCAATTCGTTATAATGTAGTTGTTGTTGTGGTTGTTGTTGTTGTCTATGGTTATAAGTTGACATAGATGATGTTGATGCTGATGTTGATGATGTAACAATCATTACATCATCCAAAATTTCTATTGTATTTTCCATTTTGATCTTCTTCCTTACAAATTTTAAATTGAATTAATTAATAAGTACAGCTTGTTTAGCTCTTTTATACAAATTTTTTATATAAATTATATTAATTTTATCAAATATTTTTGCATCATACATTACCATAACTTTGCAACTTCAATTCATTTAAATTATCTGGAATATAAATACTTTTATATTTTTTTTTTCCGTATAATATTATATCAATCTTTATGAAACAGACAAAACAGCAATATTAGTTTTTACTTTAAAATATATTAATTTTTATTAGGCAGGCAAAACCGCAATTTCAACAATTTTAACTTTTACTCGTAAGAAAAGCTTGCAAGTAGTTAAAATATGAGAGAGCTAATGTATGAAAAACGCAAAAAGTAGTGATTTGCCGTTATTGGTCGCTAGATGTCGGTTAGTGTATGAAAGAGAGCTAATGTATGAAAAATGCAAAAAGGTGTTATATTCTGTTATTGGTCGCTAGATGTCGGTGAGTGTATGAGAGAGCTAATGTATGAAAAACGCAAAAAGTTGTTATTTTCCGTTAGTGGTCGCTAATGTATGAAAACGCAAAAATTAAAGATTAGGTTTGTGTACAGGGTAAAAAGTGAAGAAAAAAGTGGATCATGTACATTGGCGGAGGCAGTGGCGGTGGCAGTGGCAGTGATTGAAAGCTTTTGTGATAATTTTTGTGTTATGTTAGGGTTAGAGGGTTAGGGGTTATTAATTATTAAAATGTTTGCATACATTCCGGATGTTATTTTAATAAGTAATTTTGTTTGTTTAAGACAAGCTATTTCCATAAATAAAATATGAAATATTTAAATATGTATGCTGATAAGAAAATAAAATATTTTTAAAACATGAGTTTTTTTTTCGAATTGTTGAATTGAATTATTATACTGATAAGAAATTTAAAATTTTCAAAACGTGAAAAATTATGTAAAAAGCAATTAAAATAAAAAAAAATGTGTAAATGACGTCAGGGGATTTCTATTATTAATCTCAAAAATTATAAAACAAAAAAAATAAAACAGTTGTGTTAAAAGGGGATTATATTTTAATAAGTAGTTTAGTTTGTTTAAGAAAGTCAATCAAGTTAATAAATAAAAACAATATTTATAATGGATCATAAAAGAATTAAACTAGAATTTTGTTGTGATGTTTGTAAAAAAACGAAAATATGATTTGGAACGACATAAAAAAATATATAAATACTGTTCTTATTGCAAAATATTTACACTAAACTGGGTTTATCATTTAAGAACAAATTTACATAAAATGAATGCAGCAGAAAAATTGAGGGACAATGTTAGAGTGATCAATGAATCATTTGAAAGCAGACTTCAAACATTTTTAATTGACAATGATGATGAGGCGATTATTGTTCCAATCGAATTTTTAAATAAAAATAAGGATAATATACTTACTATTCTTAGGAATTCATTATTGAAACATAAATTTTACAAAATGGACTTCGAACTCTTTACTGAATATGTAAAACCTTATTCAGATGGTGACGGTGATGATAACGATGAATTGCAATTAAGCATTAAATAATTTCAATCAAAAATGGTCTTAATTTTAAATGAAGTTGATATCAATTCTAATTATGACGAAATTATAGAGGGTATAATAAAAAGGAGTGAATAATTTCAAGAAAAGGACAGTGGATGGGCGTTACTTCGTATTATTGGACTCGAAATAAATATAAATAAATATGAACCAATAAAAGGATCACAGTACATTCAACTTCCTAAATCAATAGAAAAGAAAAAGTCATGCATAAATGTGAAAAATTCTGATGAATATTGTTTTAAATGGGCTTTGATATCTGCTTTAAAACCTGCAGTAAATGAATCATGGAATCCAAAGAGTTATAATATAATTGATATAACGGCGGCAGAGATTTTTTTGAATGGTGGAAAAGTAGAAAATTTAAAATTTGGAAATATAATATTTCCTATTAAAATAGACGACATTTATACATTTGAGGAACTCAACCCTGATATAAGTGTGAATGTTTTTGGTCTTAATATAAAATCAAAGAAAAATAATGAACATGAATTAATTGGTCCATATTTTTTAACAAAAAGTGAAAAACAGCATCATATAAATTTATTGATGATTGAATTGAATGAATTTTGTTTATATAAAGGATTTATCGAAATTTTTAAGAAAATCTCTTACAAGACATAATGGTCGAATTGGAATTGGAAAAATATGAAATTCATAAAAATCAATGCGGAAAGATTAATTGCAACGTACCAGATGAAGAAAATAAAATTTTGAAGTATGCTGATTATCGATTTCAAATGAAAGCACCATTTGTAATATATGCAGACTGTGAGAGTATATTGAAATCGATAGCAACATGTAAACCAGATGTAAATGGTCGTTCAACTACTAATATTAAGGAGCATGTTGCGATTGCATTTACATATTTTATAAAATGTTCCTTTAATGAAAATTTGAATAAATATGTGGAATGTGTAGGAGCAGATTGTGCGCAAAAATTTATATTATCACTAATTAATGATTGTAGTGAGCATTATAGAAATTTCAATTTGAAAAGTCAAAAAATGAAACCATTAACACTAGACGAAGAATTACAACAGTTAGCGGATTCCTTTTGCAGTATTAGTGGTAAGGAATTAGATTATATTAATAGAATAAGAGATCATTGTCACCATGATCATTGTCATTGTCACAGTGGTAATTATAGGGGTCCAGCACATAAAGAATGTAATTTACTTTTTAAAAAACCTACATTTTTTTCAATATTTTTCCATAATTTTTCTGGCTATGATTGCCATTTATTGTTTAAATCTTTAAATTGCGTTGGTGGAAGCATAAGTGTTTTACCACTAAATAAAGAAAAATACATATCTTTAACTAAACGAATTTATCTTTTAAAAGAGAATGTTAGCTTTTCTTTAAGATTTCTCGACAGCTTTCGATTTATGAGGGAAAGTCTTAATAGTTTGTTTAATAATCTAGATGATAACAAAAAGCATCACGTTAAAAATAATTTCGGAGAGCACTATAATTTGATAACAAAGAAAGGTATATTTCCCTACGAATATTTAGATTCTTTCACAAAATTAAATGATACTTTCCCATCTCAAGCTGCATTTTATAATGAATTGACAAAAACATCATGTTCAGATTCTGATTACAATTACGCATATACAGTCTGGAGAACTTTTAAATGTTGTAATTTATTAGATTATATGAAAATTTATTTGAAAACGGATGTCTTAATATTGACTGATGTTTTCGAAAGTTTTCGAGAAATATGTACGAAAATTTATGATTTAGATCCTTCTAATTTTTATACTGCGCCAGGGCTTTCTTGGCAAGCAATGTTGAAATATACAAAAATTGAATTAGAACTATTTACTGATGTGAATATGTATATCTTTATTAAAAGCGGAATGCGTGGCGGAATAAGTCTATGTTCTTTACGTCATTCAATTGCAAATAACAAATACATGAAGGAAAAATTTAATAAAAATGATCCAACACAATATATTGTGTATTTAGATGCTGTAAATCTATACGGTTATGCAATGTCACAATATTTACCTTATAAGAATTTCAAATGGATGGACAAATCTTTAATATCAAATTTCGATATTACAAAAGTATAGGATGATTCAAATCTTGGTTATATTTTAGAAGTGGATTTAGAATATCCAGAAAGTTTACATGATTTGCATAATGACTTACCGTTTTGTGAAGCAAAGGAAATTCCTCCGAATGGGAAAATTGGCAAACTATTGACGACATTGTATAATAAAACTAACTATATATTTCATTATAAAAATCTTAACTCTTCGAAACAATTTAAAATTGAAAAAAGTTCATCGAATTTTGCAATTTGAGCAATCAGATTGGCTTAAAAAATACGTTGATTTGAATACCCGATATAGGCAAAATTCTAAAAATGAGTTTGAAAAAAAATTCTTTAAATTGCAAGTTAATGCAGTTTATGGCAAAACAATGGAGAACGTTGAAAAATATCGGGTCATCCGAATAGCTGATGCTTGGGAAAGTAAAGGAAAACATTTAGGTGTGAAAGCTTATATGCAGGCTTAGCTTATATACAAAACCGATATATGCAGGGTTCAGTATATTAGAGCTATCAAAAGTTTTGATGTATGATTTTCATTATGATTTCATGAAAATGAAATTTAAAAATAAAATTCAATTAAATTATATGGATACTGACAGTTTTGTCTATACTATTCAAACTGAAGATTTTTATGAAGAAATCAAACCTGATCTTCATAAATTTTTTGATACTTCAGATTATGAAGTAAATAACCCTTATAGTTATCCATCCATAAATAAAAAAGTATTAGGGATGTTTAAAGATGAAATGAATGGAAAAATGATTTTGGAATTTGTAGGTTTACGTTCAAAAATGTTTTCCATTAAAGCGGACAAAAATAATGTTATTAAAAAATCTAAAGGTATAAAAAAAATTGTTGTTGATAATTTAAGCATTGATGATTATAGAAATTGTTTAAATACTAAAAAAATATTTTATGAAAGTATGCAAATTTTTAAGTCTAAACTTCATACAATTTATACTCAAGAAATAAACAAAGTTGTTTTAAATTGTTTAGATAATAAGAAGTATGTAATGCATGATAATATTACAATATTGTCTTGGGGACATAAAGATATTTTGTAAACATTTCTGAAAAAAATTATTTGAAAATAAAGTATATTTAAATTATATATAATTCTTTTTTATTTTTTTTTATCATTATTAATATATAAATTTTCTTTTGCAATTCATCATTAGAATTAACTTCAGGAACTTGTATAGGCTGTGAAGGAAATCGAAAGAAATATCTCCTGCAATTTGAACTGCACTTTATTTTTCTACTACAACGCACAATATAATCTCCAAAACCTTCTAAATTTTGAAATATTCTGCGTTCTACAAAATGTTCCATCTCTTCGGTCTTATGTTCCTCACAGTGGTATGTTGTGATCCCAAATATATTGCATTCCCAATATTCAAAAATTAATTCAATTGCGTTCATATACAAAAAAATTACTTTATTATATTATGTATAATGAAATAATGAGTCTTTATTTGAATTAGTTTTATATGTTTTAAAAAAATGTAACTCTATTTATACGAAAATTTACCCCTACTTAAAACCACATACTTCCTATAATTAAAAAAAAGTTTTATTCTGAATTCTATTATAGAAATTAGGCAGATAAGATTTTTATTTAAAACTGGACCTATAATTAAAAAAAAGTTTTTTTTATTCTGAATTATATGATAGAAATAAAGCAGATAAGATTTTTTTATTTTACAACTAGAAAAGAAAATTTTCAGTATAAATAGAGTTACATTTTTTTTAGAGTTTTCATTTTTCATTTTTTTTTAAAGCCTCATTCACTTTTAAAAACAATTAAAATTTCAATTCAATAAATTTTAAAATTTTAACAAATAATTCAACATGATGAAACGCAATGCAGACCAATCTTCTTCTTCTTCCGAACACGTAAAAAGAATCAAAATGAGCGTTGTGCTAGATGATAATGATAATGAAGAAGTAATGACGCAGTTATTCCTTGAAATCGATGGCGAGCAAAAAGGGCATGAAGACGAGGAGCTAGATAAATTTTTGAACGACATCAATAAAAAGAAAAAATTTATCAGCATGAATGAAGTTCATGAAAATATATTTTTCGAGGTGATCCACATTCAGGAAGCCCAGTCAAAGTTTGCAAAAAAGAAAGAGCATTCCCGTTGCGTTGTTTTACACTGTGATCACTTTTTTACATACTTACCAAATTATTATGCTGTGAAACATACAAAGGAAATTGTAGACATAATTAATCGAAAATTAGGTTCTATTGAAATAAAATATTATTTTAAAGTTATGAAGAAAACAAATAATAATAAGTATATCGAAATAGAATTTAAAAAAGAAAATATTCAGTAATCAATAATAAGAAGATTTTTTTTATAATTATTTTTATTACATTTTTTCTTTATTTCTTTTGTTTTTACATAATAATTTTCTTTCATGTTTATAAGAAAAAAAAAAAAAATTTCAGATTTATGATTTAAATCTTTTAAATAAAATATAAAAATTTAATTTTCGCATTTTTTATTTTAATTATTTAGGGTAAAACCACTTTTATTCATAATTTAATAAAGTATAAAAAAGAAAATATACAACCACATATTAATAGAATTATTTGGTGTAATCCAGACAAAAATGCCGTTCCAAAATATTTAAAAGATGTGGAATATAGTAATACTATTCCGGATTTTAATGACAATCAAGAACCTTTGTTAATTATTATCGATGATATGATGTTAAATTCCCATGATAAGTATGTATGTGATTTATTTACTAGAGGATCACATCATAGAAATTTATCTGTAATATTTGTAACACAAAATGTTTTTCACCAGGGTAAATTTTCAAGAGATATTTCGCTTAACTGTAAATATCTAGTACTTTTCAAAAATCCAAGAGATAAATCGCAGATATTACCTCTAGCTCGCCAAATATATCCCAATCAAATCAAAGCATTTGAAAAAGTATATAATGAAGTGACGTCAGAACCATACGGGTATATATTAATAGATCTTACTCAAGACGTTAATGATATATTTCGATTAAGAAGTGATATATTTAGAAAAGGTTTGTGTTTTTGTACAAGAGATCAATTAGAACAATTTGGCAAAGAATATGAAACGTATGAACGTCAACCGTCATATATTGCACCTATTAAAAAGCCCTAAACCGAAATTTCAGAAAGTAATTATAAAACATTGTGACCCTGAAGTAATCAAAACATTTTGTGAAATTGCTTTAAATATTTTAAAAAGTAATTGTAATCTAAGTAAAAAATCAACAACCCAATTACGAAAGTATAAAAAGGAATTGAGATCCTTCATTTGCCGCCAAAAATCTATAAATAGTAAAAGAAAAATCATTATTCAACGTGGTGGATTTTTACCTACACTTCTTAGCGCAGTACTATCAGGCAAAATGAAGCAAAATGCAGACGCTGAACTCAATGAGTTGGATAAAAATATGAAAAAAATATTGTTAAATAAATATCTAACAGACACTCAAAAATGGTATTTATGCAGACAAAATCTATTTAAAATAAGAAACAAAAATAAAGTACTTCCTAGAAATAAAGAGGAGAAAGTAAAAATTACGGAAACAAAAGGTACTCAAACTCGTGCAAAACCAATGTATATAGATGCGGAAGCTCAATCGCATTTTCCTGAATATAAGAATTTAGGAATACAAGTTGTTCCTGAAGAAGAAGAAGTATATGAAAAAGAAGCTGATGACGAAGTATTTGATGATGAAATTCAGGAAAATGTTTTAACAAAAGCATTGTCAGCTGCTTCAGTTGGAGAACGTCTTAGAAAAAGAAAATCAATTAGAAATCAAAATGTACAAATTTTTGAAACTGATACAGGAGACATTATAACTGTTCCTTTAGATAGCCCAAGCCAACCAACGAAAAAAGAAAAAACTATAAATAGCAAAGAGTTGAATAATTCATCAAGACGTGTTTTAAGGTCAGCAGTAGGTAATACTCAAACAGAACTTAATTTTCCAATTCGTAAGAATAAATCCGCAAGCTCATGGACAACATACAAGTAAATGATGAATTTTATGTCACTTTACTCAGTGATTCATCTATGAACTATTATCCAGAAAATTCATTATCATCTTTTACAAATAAAATGAATAAATACATGTGTGATTCAAGGTGGAAAGTCGGTATTTCAGAAATATATGTTAATGATTTCGTTCCAAATGTGTATGGTGAAGAATGGGAAAAAAGTACTCAAATATTTATTAAAGGTATGCAGAAAGATATGATAGGAGTTGGAACATCATATATTCCATACATAGAAAAACAAATGATATGCGACTGGAAAGTTTTTCTACTACCAACACTAATTCAAAATATACGCCCACTTAATAGGTTTACAAGAAAAGAAGTTGAACGACAGTTGATTTGGGGAATTTTTAATTTTATAAACGATGAAGTTCATTATACACAACCAATAAAAGCTGAGGAGATGCCTAAAAATTTAAGTTACACCACATTATGTGTTACTAAGCCTAAAATAGATATAAAAATAAGAGCAAACTACGCTTATACCCTCGAAGGACTTTTGACAACATGTTTCAATCAAGTATCTTTTAAAGTTACAGATTTTAAAAAATATAAATCACGTGTAATAGAAGCTTTCAAAACTTTTATAGATAGTGTACAATTGATGTCCATTAGTAAACCAGATATGTTTTTTATATACACAGATATAATTGAACCGCAAAAAATAGGTGATAAAGATATAAGTTGTTTAAGATCTGTTAACATACAAAATTCTTTCACTATACTGTACTGTACTGTAACTGTAAAAGAATTCAGTAATATTCAATATTGCAATGTGGAAAAATCATTTAATAACATTTCATTACTTTTATGTGATAAATATGGATACAAAATTAACTTTTCCAATAGTTCAATTCCAACAAAAATTGTATTACATTTTAAAAAAATATAAATAAAAGCGATTTTACAAAACTATATATTATTTTATTTTATTCATTATGGAGAGAGCGTACTACAAATATTATTTAGTTCAATCAGGAAAAGGTCTTGAGGATATTGGTCCTTTGTTACACTCAATTGTACCTTACCAAAGGGGACGAGGGTTAGGGAGCTTTTTCGGTGGTCTTTTTAGATATTTAAAACCAATATTTACGTCTGGAGCTAATATATTAAAAAAAGCGGTTATTAACTCTGGTATTAATGCATTATCTGATATTGCCACAGGTGCAAATGTAAAAGAAGTGGTTCAAGATCGAAGTAAAGAGATAATGAAAAATGTAAGGCGAGGTGCAGTTCGGAAACTCAATGAAATGTATAGACAAGGCAAAAGAAAACGAAGAAAACCTATAAAAAGACCTCTCATTAATAATTTAAATTATTTTACGTCGAAGTGACGCAAAATTAATAACAAAAACAAACAAAAGATATTTTTGAATAATTATGATTGAATGTATGAAATCAGAACTTGATATTTTTAAAACACAGCCTATTCAGTCAAGTATTTTACGATCTGAAGAAGTTTGCTATAACCCTATTGCTTCTTTAAATAATCCTTCTGTCATAGAATTTGTTTCACTAGGGCACGGTGATATATATAGAGACTTGTCTTCGACATATCTAAAATTAAAAGTACAAATTTTAAAAAAAGATGGAACTCAATGCAATAAAGATAAAAAAACTGATGGAACACCTATACAACAACCAAGTGTGGTTAATAATATGTTACATTCATTAATAAAACAATGCAATGTTCAACTAAATGGAAAGAATATTTCTCCATCAGATGGCAATTATCATTACAGAGCTTATATTGAATCATTGTTAAATTATGGTACAGATGCCGCTACAACGCATTTGGTGTGGTGGATGGATGCTAGATAAGCCAAATATAGCAAAAACAGATAATAGTGGTTCAAAAGAACGTCAAAAATTATACCAAAATAGCAATGTAGTGGAACAACATTTAGATATGTTTAACCAACCTACACTTCTCATACACAATGTCGATGTTCGAGTTATCCTAACATTAGAAAAACCAGATTTTTACCTCTTTGCAGATGATAGTGATGAATCTCAACCGAAAATTTTAGAAGCCACTTTATTTATGAGACATGTAACAATTAATCCTAGTGTGCTATTAGCACATAATACTGTATTGGAAAAAACTAATGCCAAATACAATTACAAACGGGTAGAGGTAAAAACTTTTACCATTCCACAGAATAGTTCATCAATATCACTTGATAATGTTTTTATTGGACAGTTGCCAAACACAATCATTTTTTGCATGACAGAAAATGCAGGTTACTCTGGAAAAAGGTCAAAAAAACCATACAATTTTAAACATTTTGATATTTCACAATTTGTGTTAAACGTAAATGGTATTCAAATACCTAATTCAGCAATTGAAACCAGTTTTTCAGATGAAAATAATTGCTGTACAAGAGCATACAGTACACTTTTTTCAGGAACTGGTATTTACCATAATGATAAAGGTCATCAGATAACAAAAACCATGTTTAGTAATGGGTTTTTCATTCTAGCTTTTGATTTAACTCCAGATGCATCAGGAAATGAAGTGTGTCAAGGTCTACTAAATCAAGGTACAGTTAGAATTGAGGCAAGGCTATCAAAACCACTTACATCTACACTGACCGGTATTGTTTATGGAGAATTTGATGCAAGTTTACAAATTGATAAAAACCGAAATATATTCTCAAACCTATAAATAGCATACATAAAAGTAAATTTGAATATTTGACAAAATGTCACTGTCTTGTGCACTTCTGGATGTAACATTTTGTAGTGATGATAATAATACCTTGTTTGCGAAAGATATTTGTATAGTTGGTTTTAAAGAACCTTGTAAAAAGTTTGTAAAACAGCTCAAGTATAACTTTCCAACTAGGGATTTTATAAATGATAATTTTGATAATTATTCTTTTGGAACTGTGTACAATGATAAAATAAATAAAGAGCTCTGTCAAATACTAGAAAAATTTGATGTTATTATAACAAATAAAAAAATCAAAAAAAGAGTTTTTATCAAATTATATTAAAGAAACAACTAAAGTATATGACTTGAGTCAATTTGATTGATGAATACCCTAGAGATAAGTGACGTATTAAGATGTAACAAACACACACATAAATTTTTTAAAGGAGTTTTTGCTCTGGATCAACTCCCCAGAATAATTGAAAAACAAACTTTTTTAATTGTAAACACTGATAAATCAAAAGATCCGGGAATACATTGGTTAGCTATTTTTAAGCCAAAGAATAGCTGTGTTGAATATTTTGATTCGTTTGATAGAAAACCAGATAAATTAGAAATTTTAAGTTACTTAAAAAACCAATGTATAATTTTTAATAAGAAACAGTTACAAAGTAACTATTCAGATGTCTGTGGGCAATATTGTTGTGTTTATACGTGGTATAGATGTTGCGGTTATAGTATGAACGCTTTTTTAAAAAAATTTAATAAAGGAAATCAACTAGAAAACGATAAGTATATTTTAAGTACCTTTCAAAATGTATTTGGAAAATATAACTCATTACAAATTTGTGTTCCTAAAACGTATAAATAATAAAAACAATATAAACAGGTTTTAGTAAAATTAAAAGAATGGAAGCACCAAGTCAGAACACAAATTTATTGCTAAGTTACACATATTTTCTCAATAAGAGTCATACATTAAAAATTGCTGTTGGATTTGACTGTGAATCATTTGAAACCTCAAGTATAATTCACCGTATTGGTAAAAAGTCAATTGTCTTAAAATATCATGAATGGAATAAATTTTATTACGAATTTAACAAAAAACTCGATAAACTGATAATAAAAGATATAAAACAGAACTTTCATCATGGACTAAAATCATCGAACGGGCAAAGTATAAGTATTAACAATGAAGAAGCAGAGCAGTTTTACAATTTAAGCGATTTTCTTCACGCAGTGATGATCTATTATAAATCTGCTGAGTTAAATGTAAAAGACTATGTTCGGGAATATCTAAATTTATGTGTCGAACAACAAGTATTTAGGTTAGAAAGAGAAATTTATGTATCAATACAACGTTTTAATGTACAATGTAATTATTCAAGGTTATTTTTTGAAATTCCTGTAATTTTAAAGGAACAAATCTGTAATATACTACATAAAACAAACAAAATAAATCACAACAAATAATATAAAAATTTTTATTTTTTATTTATATGTTCTAGATAGACAAATATTTTTCTGTACACCTTTCATTAGATTATTTAATTAAAATTATTTAGGATTATTAAATCATTGAAATAATCAAGATCTCCCTGCTGATTATTTATGTCCCAAATTTCATTAAATAGAACTGCTTCCTCATCTTCCTCAATTTCTTCCTCCACTTCTTCTTCTTCGTCTTCTAATTCAACTATCTGGAACGGTGGTATAAATTCCTCAGTTTCTGCTAAATCTTCGTCGTCCATGGTGATAAAGGACGTAATTTCATTTTCTTGTATCTGACCTTGTGTATTTACATCATCTACAGTTTCTTTAAATGGAAATGATGTGGAATCAGGCAGCATTTCAGCGAGTTGTTGAGCAGTCAGAATGGAAATGAATTAAATTTGAAAATAAAAGTTGAGTTATATATTCATGTAGAAAAGTATAAAAGCAAATTAAACTCAATTAGATGATTAGTTTAAACCATGCTTTGGTCTATCATTTTATGTATAATAATTATTATAACATTACCTTTAACATTTTTAAAACAAAATGTCAAGAGCTCAAATAGTGACTGAAATTCATAGAGAGGCAAGACGTAAATTTCTTAGAAGAAAATTCAAACAGAAATGTCTAAATGACACGTGGCAAATCGATTTAGTCGAAATGATACCTTATAGAAAATTTAATAATGGTTATAAATATATGCTGATGGTCATTGATACTTTTTCCAAATATGCCTATGCTGAACCTGTGAAAACAAAAAATGCTGAAAATGTTTTAAATGCCTTAAAAACAATTATTGTTAGAGCTAAAGTTATACCAAAAAATATTCACTCTGATCAAGGCAAGGAATTTTTTAATTTACAATTTCAAAATTTTATGAAAGAAAAATCAATCAATCATTATCACACATTTAGCGAATTAAAAGCATCAGTTGTTGAACGATTTAACCGTACATTGAAAAATTCTATGTGGAAAAAATTTAGTTTAAACGGGAATTATAAATGGTTACCTATTACACAATCATTAATAAAAGAATATAATTCAACAAAACATAGCACAACAAAACTTCCTCCTGAAAAAATTACAAAGAAAAACGAAAAAAATATACTGCGGAATGTATATACTGAGCCTAAAATTTTTCAAAAAAGTAAATATAAGGTTGGTGAATATGTAAGAACAAGTGAATATAAAGGTCACTTCGAAAAAGACTATCAACCAAATTGGTCAACTGAAATATTTAAAATTGATAAGATCAATAATACCTATCCAGTTACATATCAATTATCAGATTATAAAAATAATCCTATTTCAGGTGGTTTCTACAAAGAGGAACTCACTCCTGTTAAATATCCAAATTCTTACCTGGTAGAAAAAATTATTAAAAAACAAGGTAATAAAGTTTTTGTTAAATGGTTAGGGTTCAATGATGATCATAATACTTGGATTAATAAAAAAAAATAGTTTTTAATAAATTTGAACATATTTGATATTTATTTGTGCTATTTATACTAAAATTTTTAAATAAAAATTTAAACATTATATTTCTAATTAATTATTAACATTAGATCTTTTATATCCATAGGGAAATGAACTACCATCTTCCATAAATTTACGTTTTTCTAACCTAGTTTGATATTTTTTTATTTCAGGAACTGTGATAACTTTATGCTCTTTATTACGTCGAATATTTTGTGAAAGTATGTATATATCGTTATCTTCCTTCACATTTAGCACCGCTTCTTTAATTGTATTAAAATTAATTTTTTGGGAGGCTGTATAGTTTAAACAAATTCCTTTAACTTTACAAACTAGTTTTTCTTCATTGTCTTTCGTACTGTGAACTTTATATGCATAGTTTTTAGGGCCTCCACTTACAAATTCTGTAATGTAACTTCCAACACCATAACATTCTAGTTCATCGGTCATATCTCCTATAAAATCCCCTATTTGGGGTCAGAAAATGTTAGATCGCCTGCATTTCTAAAACTTAGCCATCCAGGACCATGTTGCTGAAATCTTTCTCCACAGAATGTTAATCCTACCTTATCTAGAGGGTGCAAATCATTTGTAACATCTTGAATTATTTTATACAATGCATTTTTTATCCAGTTAACCGGTTCTACGTTATTAGGAACTGAATTAATTATAAACTTGACTTTACGTCCGCGTACGTTAAAACGTTTGACTACTGATGCTGAATCACTTTCAATCCTATAAGGAAATGATTCTATTTCCGGTGAATGATTAAAAAATCTTTCTAATAAAATTTTTTTTGACATTTTTTATTTTTTTTTTTTTATTGACTCGCTTGCTGCAGCTATTTGACCAAACTAACCAAAACTAATTTAAATATTTCGTTTTTAGAGTAAAAAAAAATTTCTTCAAGCAAATATTTGCAACAATGTTTGTAAGATGTATGAATTCTAAAAAAGTAATTACAATAAATTCAATTTTAATTAAATATACGTTAGTAGATTGTATATATTGCATGCAATTGCATTTGATATAAATAATCGAAAAGGAATTTATAGAATAAATTCAGGTTTAAACACAAATATTTTGTTTTACAGTAAACACCTATCTTCAAACAAAGTATTTGCAACATTGTATTTTTAATAAATTATATCTTAGTTTTAAATTAGGTAGTTTTTTTCTAATTAAAACTACCTACATCTTTTTGAATCTTTCTTTGAAATAGAAAATATTTCAACAATGTAGTTTGATTTATGAAGCCGAAAGCAGTTACAATAAATTAAAATTTTAATTAATATGCTTTGGTAAATTCTATACATTTCTAACAATTTTATTTAATATAAATACTGCAGAATTTTATAGAAGAAATCATAGTCTTACTTAAAATCAAGCAAAGCAAACAAGCATGGACAACAACACTGAAGACATTTTTTTTTTTACACAACCAACACAGGTTGTGCTTCCACCGAAGAGGAAGAAATCCCAGCATCAGCAACAACCTCAACACCAACAAGCATCACAGCACCAGCAACAATTACAGCACCAGCAACGATCTCAACAACAACAATACGAACAACACCAATCATATGAGCAACCAAAA
The DNA here is from genome assembly GCA_947095535.1 of Poecilobothrus nobilitatus. Classification (NCBI taxonomy): domain Eukaryota; kingdom Metazoa; phylum Arthropoda; class Insecta; order Diptera; family Dolichopodidae; genus Poecilobothrus; species Poecilobothrus nobilitatus. The sequence continues at coordinate 239,929,794 of OX352772.1, forward strand.
AGAAAAAGATGTTTGGAATCAGTTAATGCAAAATTAAAAAGAAAAACATTTTTAAAGGTAAGAGATATGGAGCCAGATGCGCTCTATACAATTAAAAAAGTTAGACTATTACCAACAGTTAATGGACCGTCTTGGGTTTTTGAAACAGAAAATTACATAATTTTCATACCAAAAACCTATCTGGACCTATTCGAAGATAAGGAATTCCGGGAGGAAATTCTAAAAGGCGATCTCTATTTAATTAGAGATAGCCCTTAAAATTTAAAACTGCTTGATGAAACAAGCAATAAACATTTAGCAATTAACCAATAAAATTGTAATAAAAATAAAATTAATAAATAAAAAAAAATTTAATAAAAAAAACAAAATTCTGTATTTTACTTGTTTACACTTTTTTTTGCTTTTAAATTTTTGTTTTTTTTTTACAGCTATTTAGATTATATATTTTAATTATAAATACTAGATGTTTAAAAAAAAAAAAATGTTTAATAAAGAGAAAGTAATTACTTATATTTAATAAAAAACGTTTGCATTTTATTTACATTTTTTTTTTTCTCAGGCTTTTCAGTTTAAGCTCTGTGAGAGGTATTTGACTATTTTAGAGAGTCATATAAAAAAAAAAAAAAAAAAAAAACGAAGATGCTAATTGTTATTTTGTATTTCTTCCTATAGTAAAACTAGTTGACCAACACAAAAAAAAAAAAATTAGAATAGATGATTCAATATAAGTAGGCAATGCACTATTATATTTCGTATCACCTAATTAGAATGAAAAAAAGTAAAACGAGAAATTTATTTTTAAAATGAAAATTAGAAAAAATAACATACTCAACTTAATACATAACGAAAACGTAATTTGCCTACCATCTGTACGACATAATTACAAATTTCAATTTAAATCTTCTGATTACATAGTTTCTATTTTAGAATTTTCTACATAGAAATTAATAACCTTTTGATTTTCCTTTTTGTTTTCACCTTCTAATTTCATAACATACAAGCCATCCTATACCAGGTATTCAGAAATTTAAGAATGCAATATATTCTTAATAAATTTATCTTGGTAATTCAATTTATTCTTTTACCTTTTTTTTGTATCTTTTAAATAATATACAAATATTGTAAACAAAACCAGATTTAATCAAACGAAAAAAAGAAAAAGGTACATGTGGACGCTAATTTCTATTTTGAATTTCTTTTTAACTTTTTTATATGCAACATATATATGTAGATATATATTCTACGTTCTTACTATACTATACTATACCAATCTATTTGCATTCAACTTTTCTTGCCTCTTTCTTTTTCTACCTTTTTAAAATACTACATAGTTTTTAAAATACTAAAACAGATATTCTGCTAAAAAAAAAAAAAAAAAAAAACCCAAGATGCTAATTGTTATTTTATATTTCTTCCTATAGTAAACCAACACAAAAAAAAAAAAAACGCATTCCTTAAAGATACACTTTAAAACTAGTTCACCAACATTAAAAAACACGTGCTTTAATATTTACATATAATAGTTTTGCTAACTATTTTCATGTTGACCTATTATAATATACAATCAAAGAGCTCTAAAAGACTTGTTTTACCCCAACTTCTAACAGAATCCAGGTCACAACACTTTCGGTTTCTCTAAAACTCAAGGTCATTCAAATATAGGTTAATCTGCGTGGGCGTGCGATATGGTTTATTAAAAACTAGGTCGTGCGATATGGGCTTATTTTTTCCCATGCCAAAGTGCCCCTATACCTACTGCCATGCATTTGTATATTTTTTTTTTCTATCTAAATAATTATAGTTATAAGGTGGTTTTATTATGAAATGATGAATACTCTCATTTGCTGAGAGAATAGCTAGTTCTTTTAAAATAAATTTATTGTTATTATCGCGAAAACCTTGTATATCAATGATTACATATTCCAGTTTTATTTATGTATATTTCAGAAGAACTTATAATTTAGCAAATTAATTTGAATTGGTAATTTAAATGATTTTGTTCACTTCTTCTGTTAACGGTTTAAATTCCACTAAACGATCATATAAAATAAGACAATAAGCTGTAGTATTGTCTGGCATTTTTTTTAATGTCTTTAATTCAATTCTGACATCAACTGGACCCATTTTAAGATTATCATTTTGATAACGAGTATCAATTATGAAGATTGGAGAATCACCTTTGAAGTTGTCCCATGAAACTAAAGGTTCTGATATTGAGTTATTATAGTAGAAGCTTCTAAAATTCGAATATGCTTCATATGCTAATGCATAACGATTTTTATCAAAATCTAAATTCATATCTTCATATGGATATGATTCAGAATTTAAATATACTTTTATATTTTCAATATCGCAATAATTAAATTTTGATGGATCTTCCTCAAGTTTATTTTGTTTATCAGTTTGTAAAGCAAAAACAATAAACCGAGGTTTTTCAAGTTGTGAGGCTGTTTTAACATTCCAAATATGATGTGTAGTTCCTGCTGGCAATGTAGGATACTCATGTAATTCCCAATTTCCAAAAGGAATTTTCATAACCGAACCATTTGCAATACTTTTGTATAAATTTAATTTAAGATCATCAGCTAAGTTAATATGTTGAACCTTCCAACATATTTTTGTAATAAGAATTTTCGGTTTTTCACTAACAGCATTAGCATTACATAATAATAAATTATCATTTGATCGAGAGCGAGTTAATATCAATTCATGTTTTGCATTTGAAATAATATTTTTATAATCTTCTGCAAATCCTAATAATCTCTTTAAAGGTATACAAAAATTGAAATAATGCCCATTCTTTTTAATTGCTTCATTAGGTGACCAACTTCCATTGTATAAAGCGGTACTTTCATTTTGATTGAGTGAAATAAAGTTTTTAACGTTGAAGTTATGCCAACATTACGATTATGATCAATTTCTTTACCATTAAGTTCATAACGGATTTCATCAAATGGAAATGGTATAGCATTATTAACTAGTTTAGTATGTGTAACACTTGATCCATCATGTTTTGATACGTATCCCTCAATATAAATTTGACTTGTTGATGGTAATATATTTAAATTCTGATTTTCTATTTGTATTCGAATAATATCACTTAATCCAAACGAATTTAAGTATGATGAATATGAATACCATTGAGCGCTAGTTATAGTTTCATTAAAAACAGGATCATTAAAAGGCTCCATTCTAATTTGTCTTTTGTAAATACCCAAGAGATTTTAGATATTCTTTGTTTTTAAATGATAATTGTTTTTTATATTTTAAATGTTGGTCGCCACCTCCTACTCCTTTGAATAACTTTGATTGATTAAGCTGTTGTATCTTACTCTGTGAAGGTATATAGAATTGATGAGATTGATTTTGATTAAATATTAGCATTTCGAGGCTTTAAATGCAATCTAATTGTTATTGTTTCCCCACGAATATTAACTAAATTACCGTTCTGGTCAAGCAGTTTTATAGTAATAGAACTTATCTGATTAACGGTTACTGGTAAATAAATTACATTATTAGGAACTTCAATTATTTTATAACCAGGACTAACGTTAATAGAGAATTCATGTAAAATGAGAGCTTCTGCTCCATTAATATAAGTTCCCGAAATAATATTGCATTCCACTCTTATTATGTTTATTTTATTAATATCAACAAAAAGATCTGAAGTATGCCATTTGTTTGGTAATAATTTTTTCCTGCTAAAACCTAATAATTTACCAATAGTATCTTCTCTTTCAAAATCAATTTCCTCAAAGCAAAAATTTCACATTTTAATGTATTATTATTAGGTCTTATAATTAACTTCTCATTGTCTGTTTTAACAATATTCAATTTTTTTCTGAGAAATGCTTCAATATCTCCAATTTCATATGAACCTGTGGGAAGAATAATGGATTTATTATCAATAATAAATCTATTATTTTCCTCATCTACATTCGGTATTGAATTATATGTTCGAAAATCTACTAAACCACAGGTATATTCTCCCCGCTTTAGATCTATAGGAGGAAAATAATTGTTGCTAATAGTTGCTAATATGGAAGAGTTTCCGTTTAAAGTTAATGTTACTGACATGTCTTTAATTGAAATAATGAGGTATTTCGTAAATATATAGATTTTCAAGGTTAATTCATTTTATAGATTTTCAAGGTTAATTCATCATCATCATCATAATAAATGTATATAACTAAATTCTAATTATTCTTTATCAGCTAGTTTTATATTTCTTTTTATTCAAATAGAAATAACCTTGAACTTGAACAAAATTATTAATGTAGATTAGTTTTAATAAAAAAATTTTTTTTATTTTCGTTTTTCTTTATGTTTTATTTACTGATAATTTTGCTTTAATAATTTATTTTTTAACAATATGAAATAAAAATTCTAAACATAAATGACCACAATTATATGTATTAAAGTTTTGATATTTATTATAATTATATACAAGCTTATCACCTAAATATTTAATTACTTCTAATGGTGGACGTAAATTCCCAAAACTATCAAAATATTGTGTTATTTCTGCATTTTTAAAATAAGCTACTCAGTGTGTTCCATTTCCAATAGAATTAACTAAATTTATTATACCACATTCAAATTTCCAAGGTTTGTTTGCAGGTAAATTGTCTCTCATAAAAACCCCTCGAAAATGTTTCAAGTATTTTTTACCAAATTTTTCTAAATCATAATTTGTAAGCGGTCTTTTGGGTAGCTCATTTAATGGTTTTTGAGTTCAAATAAAGACCTAACCCTTTTTTATATGGTTTTAAGTGTAATCCATTGCCCCCTTTTAATTATATTGCTTCCATCATTTTATTATAACGTTCACTTTCTTTTAACTGATTTTGTGCAGTTTTAGCATCATTTACAGCCTTAGCTATTCCTGCAGCGCCACCTGTAAGTGCTCCAACAGCTGATAAGCCGGAAAAAATTGGAATTAAAGATAAAATACCACCAAATTTAGGTACTGGATTAATTCGAGGTATATCAATTGCATTTTTTTGTCCTTTTGAAAGTTTTCGAGCTGCATGTAAAGCAATTTTTATAATATTTCCATTATTCATTGGCTTTTTTAAAGTTTGAACTGCTGTTTTTGCTTCTTTTATAACATTTTTCAATCGTCTTTTTCTGTTTTGTTGTTGTTTTTTTACAGTTTTCTTTTTCAACCCCATACCGAATTTAACTTTAGCTTTCATAGCGTTTGTAACTAAAAGAGCATTCGCTTTTTCTCCTAAATCTGAATCTTTAGCTTTGACTCTTTGCCAAGCTCTTTCTACAAGTATATTATCAGCTATATGACGTTTATTTTGATCAGTATTTTGAGAATATGCTATATCATGATCACGACAAGCCTCATCTAAACTATTAATTCCTTTATCACCTCGAGCTAACCGTTTTGCTAGCTTTGTTCCAGGTCCACAATAATTATAACCAGGTAAATGCGCTTCAAATGGCAATTTATTTATTAAAGAATTAACAACTCCTCTTCCTTTAACAGATTTTTTATTACTATTTGAATACTTATTATTGCCAAAAATGATTTATAGTTTAGTTTAAGGAAGTTAATCAAATACTAAACACCGTTCAAAGAAACTCATTAATATCATTTAAAACAACGATTCTTCTATTAGTTTAAAGATGAAATTTATAAAAGTTGATAATGCGATAAAAGTAAAAAATTTTGATCAAAATTCTAAGAAAAATATCAAAAAACATGGAAAATTATTTCCAAATAGTATAAGAGGATTAATAGTTGGACCGTCAAATTGTGGCAAAACAAATGTTATGATGAGTATGCTTCTAGATTCAAAAGGGCTGAAATTTCAAAATATATGTATTTACTCAAAATCATTGCATCAACCTAAATATAAATATTTAAAAAAACTAATAAAACCAATCAAAGGAATGGGATATAATGAATTTTCAAATAATGTTGATGTAATTAATCCATCAGAATCTCAGCCAAACTCAATATTTATATTTGATGATGTAGCTTGCGATAAGCAAGATAACATAAGAGCCTATTTTTGTATGGGGCGTCATCAAGGAGTAGATAGCTTCTATTTATGTCAGTCCACAAAATACAAAAATTCCAAAGCATTTAGTTAGAGATAATGCCAACTTTTTGATTATATTCAAGCAGGATGATTTAAATTTAAAACATATCTATAACGATCATGTAAATTCTGATATGCCTTACATTGATTTTAAAACATTGAGCATATGCTGCTGGAATGATAATTATGGTTTTCTATTAATTGATAAAGATAGCAGTTTAAATAATGGTCGCTATAGAAAAAATTTTGATACAGTTGCTAAATTTTAGTTATTAAGAGAATAGGTTCATCAGCAGGTAACAGTTACTAACTGTACAGGTACTTTTAGTAGTTGGCAGTTAGCAACAGAGCAGTTCAGTTGATAATTTATGGTTAATAATTGAACGGATCAGTCAATATTTGAAAAATGGATGAACAACTTATGGAAAGTTTAATTAAAACTCGTAAAAGTTTGAAAAAGAAATTTCAATCTTTAAAGGTTGCAAAGCTATCAGAAGATCATAATCGAGAAGAAGCATTTACTCCAATTATAAAACCATTGAAAGAATTAACCAATGTTGTTAAACAACAACAATTTTCAGGCAACGTTATCAAACCGGAAATTAAATCGTCTGATGATGATGATGGTGATGGGAAGCTAAAACACCTAGCAACAAAAGTAAATCTTTCAGTAAATTTAAAACTTCAACACCGATTACTATAAATTCTATAATTGATAATTTCGGTGCTGAACCATCAATTTCACAATTTCCTGTTCTTAACAATTCAGAACTTGATAGATCATATGGCCCCTATTTTGATGAGTCATTAAATGTTCGAAAACGTGAGAATGCTAATTTCAAAATAGATGAAATTAGTAAAACTATATTGATTGATAATGAAGTTTTTGAAGGAACTAATGGTCTATATGAATTAATATTTAAAAAAAAACCTATAAACTATACTGAAAGTGATTTAAGTACATACCATCAAATACTTAACAAAACAAATGCGCATAGAAGAAATTATAATCATTTAGAACAAATAAAAGGGAATAAAGGTTTTAAATATAAGAATATATTAAGATAATTACATGAACATGATTACAACACTAGACATAAAAAAACTGGTTCAAGTTATTCAAAAAAAAATTTTACTAACTTTTTACTTAACTCTTTTTCATCAAGAACTCAATTAAATTTTACAAATCAATCAAATCAATATATTTATTAGGATGATCCTAATGAGTTAGTTGATAGATTAAGGCTTTTAATTGCATCAGAAATAGCTGGTAGCAATAATCATAACAATGAAATTGTATCTATAATTGAAGAATTGAGAGAAGCAAATATAATTCAATAACATTTTACATTAACAATCAGTAAAACATTAGAATGCCGCTTGATAAGTTTGGACGTAGTATGACTTCATCTACTTCTAGAAAATTACATACTCAAGGTCCTCCCGGTATATGTTTCAAATTAACTTCCGAAGGAAATTATGATTTAAATAACAAAATTTTATTAAATGTTCAAGAGCCAGTTAACGGAAATGATGCAGCAACGCAAACATTTGTGAATAACCAAATTTTCTTTCACAAAGAATTAATAAAAAACTACATAGGAGAAATGTTTGTTCATACAGAGACAGCAATGTCTATAGAACTTAAATTAGCAGAAGAAAAATTAAGAATTTTAGAAGAAAAAATGCAAGATAGTTTAGAGAATATCCACATCAAATTTTCTGCTATGTTAAATGAAAAATTTTCAAAAATGAATCATTTTATTGAATTTTAAGTTAAAAAGCCAATTGGATTTATTAATGCACGACTACAAAACGCTGAAGCTAAAGCGCAATCAGCATTAGATTTAATTAATAATTCAATGAATTAATTGTGGTTAGTTTTCATTTAACTTCTAATATGAATATACATCAAATTGGATATTCTTTAAACAATTTTTTAAATAAATATGAGGATATTTTACTAGAAGAGCATTATGAACAGTTAAAGAGACATTTCAAATTTTTGAAATTATTTCAAAATTATATTCAAATTGAAACAAAAGAATATGGATATCATTGGGATATATGTCCCTATACATCAGATAGTACAAGTCTTCCAGATGCAGATAATACAAGTCTTCCAGATTCTTGTCCATGTCATTCAGCAGAAAACTATATGTTACAATGCTCCAAACTAATGGAATTATATAAAAGAATAGAAAATAAGTTATAATAAAACTATACATACTTGTAAAATATTATACAAATAAAGGATATAAATTTTAATATATTGAACATTTATTGTTTGTTCTTTTTTTGTTATAGATTTTATTTATAAATCAGTAAAAGAGAGGTATTTTTTAATTAGTTATTGTAAAAATGAGTTAGGATGAAGTTGTAGTTATATAATATAATTACTTTATTTAAAAATGAGTAAAAGAGAGGTTGTTGAAGAGCCTGCGCGGAGAAATTTTAAATGTCTAGAGTTATAATGAAAGGATTTGATGATCTTTGGCAAGCTGATTTAGTAGAAATGGGTTTATATGCTAAAGAGAACAAAGGTTTTAAATTTTTATTAACTGTCCTTTTCTGATACCTTTTCTAAGTATGCATGGGCAATCCCTATAAAAACAAAAACTTCAGAGAACGTTACAGAAGCATTTGTAAATTCTAAAAGACAACCTCAAAATTTACAAACCGACGATGGAAAAGAATTTTTTAATAAAATATTTAAAAATTGATGCATAAATATCATATAAATCATTATTCAACATATAGCACATTAAAAGCATCTATTGTAGAACGTTTTAATAGAACTTTAAAAGAAAAGATGTGGAAAGAATTTAGTTTTAACGGAAATTACAAATGGATTAATATAATTGATGAACTAGTTAAACAATATAACAATAGTAAACATCGAACAATTAAGAAACATCCCTCAGATGTTAATAAATATAATGCTAAAGCTTTACTTAAAAATGTATACAATCATATAAAAATAGTTCTACCTGCTAAATTTAAAGTTGGTGATTCAGTTCGAATAAACATATTTTTGAAAAAGGTTATACACCCAATTGGACAACTGAAATATTTAAAATCGAGAAAGTTCAAATTACCAACCCTGTAACATATTTATTAGAAGATTATCAAGGTCAACCAATACAAAGAGGCTTCTATGAATATGAACTATTAAAAACTAATCAAAAACATCTATACTTGATTGAAAAAATTCTTAAAACTAAAAATGATAAATTTTTTGTTAAGTGGTTAGGATTTTCTACTAATCATAATTCATGGATAAATAAAAATGATGTATTATAAAAAAAGAATTTTTTTATTTTTATTTTAGCAATTACATAATATATTTTTTTATTTTATTTGTAAAATTACGAAATTTCCATTTGATATGATGACTTTTGTTTTATTGCCTGCAAATCTAGAACTGTATATTCAGTTTTATAACCTGTATCCATAAGTGGAACTGATTCTACCTCTCCAGTATCTGATATTCTATCTGCTAAAATTTCTCGGTATTCAAAGCATTGAATTTTGAGAAATTTTTGTTTGAAATTACTATTATATGCACATCGGACATGAATTTCTTTATCAGCAGCATATTCCAATTTAAAATGCCTGTAGAACACATAATCACTATTTATTATTCCACCTATATTACGTTCTTTCAATATCAGTTCTTCTTTTTTTTTCCTAAGGGAGGTGGGAATCTTCCAAAGACACCAAGAATTTCCCCTTGGTAGTGTCAGATTCTTACTGACTAAATCCACCTCCCCCTTTAGCCAATAAAGTGGGATGAAACCCTTACCTGCGAACGCAGTATATTGGCCAGGGAGTAGGGATAGGAAAGGATAGGAAAATGGATACGGAAACATTGAATTGGGAGTGGGACTGTAAGGAAACTATGAATCCGCCTATTATTATTATTTTGCTAACAGTGACTAAAGCCGTCACAACAGTTACAAGATATAGTAGTAGTATATATATTACTACATGAGGTAATTATTGAAGACAACCCCCATTGTCACTGTAGCGGCTGTTATTATTTGTAATAATATTAAATAACCAAAGATAGCCCCACGGTAGTAGCTATTATTATTATTACTATTATTGTTATTATTATTATAATTATTGTTATTATTACTATTACAATTATTATTATTATTGTTATATTATTATTATTATTATTATTATTATTATTTTACCACAGAGTAAGCGCCATCAGTGCATTACAACGTGCAGCAGTATATTGCACCTTACTTGCATGATATAACCAAAGATGGCTCTACTGTAGCAGGTATTATTTTACTATTATTATTATTGTTTTTTTTTTTTTTTTTATTATTATTACTATTATAATTATTATTACTATTATTATTATTATTATTATTATTATTATTATTATTATTATTATTATTATTATTATTATTATTATTATTATTATTATTATTATTATTATTATTATTATTATTATTATTATTATTATTATTATTATTATTATTATTATTATTATTATTATTATTATTATTATTATTATTATTATTATTATTATTATTATTATTATTATTATTATTATTATTATTATTATTATTATTATTATTATTATTATTATTATTATTATTATTATTATTATTATTATTATTATTATTATTATTATTATTATTATTATTATTATTATTATTATTATTATTATTATTATTATTATTATTATTATTATTATTATTATTATTATTATTATTATTATTATTATTATTATTATTATTATTATTATTATTATTATTATTATTATTATTATTATTATTATTATTATTATTATTATTATTATTATTATTATTATTATTATTATTATTATTATTATTATTATTATTATTATTATTATTATTATTATTATTATTATTATTATTATTATTATTATTATTATTATTATTATTATTATTATTATTATTATTATTATTATTATTATTATTATTATTATTATTATTATTATTATTATTATTATTATTATTATTATTATTATTATTATTATTATTATTATTATTATTATTATTATTATTATTATTATTATTATTATTATTATTATTATTATTATTATTATTATTATTATTATTATTATTATTATTATTATTATTATTATTATTATTATTATTATTATTATTATTATTATTATTATTATTATTATTATTATTATTATTATTATTATTATTATTATTATTATTATTATTATTATTATTATTATTATTATTATTATTATTATTATTATTATTATTATTATTATTATTATTATTATTATTATTATTATTATTATTATTATTATTATTATTATTATTATTATTATTATTATTATTATTATTATTATTATTATTATTATTATTATTATTATTATTATTATTATTATTATTATTATTATTATTATTATTATTATTATTATTATTATTATTATTATTATTATTATTATTATTATTATTATTATTATTATTATTATTATTATTATTATTATTATTATTATTATTATTATTATTATTATTACTATTATTGTTATTATTTTTGCTATAGAGTCAGCGCCATCCGTGAATTACAACATGCAGCAGTATATAACACCTTACTTGCATGATGTAACCAAAGATGGCTCCACTATAGTAGCTATTATTATTATTACCAATTATTACTATTCTCTGCTATTATTATTATTATTATTATTATTATAATTATTGTTATTATTACTATTATTATTATTATTATTATTAATATTATTATTGTTATTATTACTAATATTAATTATACGATATACATTATTACGACATAAAAGTACAACATATTTTTTATTTATGACCTGACCGGGGTTGAACCCAAGACCCAAGTTCTTGTGTAAAAGCTTCAATGGCTTCATCTATAGATACATATTGAGGATCAAAATCAGCTTTATCTCCAAGTAAATAACCATCTGCTTTCAAAGTAGTTGTTGGTGTAGATATAGTTGTACTAATAGACGATACTTTGTTTAGTTCATGACAAATTGAATGTTTTAAAAGCTGAACTGATAAATTTATTTTAACGGTTTCATTATTTGGAAGTAATATATTGAAATAAGTGCTTCCAAAAGCTAATTCATCTAACTTGACATCAGGAACTGGGATTGAATTGGTTTGT